>CM041293.1:169189766-169789766 GCA_023052935.1 Piezodorus guildinii | reverse complement strand
TCATGATTGAATAGGGATTCTCCTCAAACTGGAGAAAGTCAATAATAGTGCTCATTCCTAAAAAAGAAAATTGCAGACAACCGAAAGATTTCCGACCCATTTCCCTACTCTCATGCATCTCAAAAATCCAGGAAAGTATGGTAAACATAAGACTTGTAGATATATTAAAGAGTAAGCATATACTATCTAAAAACCAATTTGGCTTTAGGAAACAGCGTTCAACAATTGATTTCTTATTGTCTTTAAGCCTGGAAGTGCAGGAAGCCTTTTCTCTTAAAGAACATCTAATAGCAGTTTTCCTTGACCTAGAGAAAGCTTACGACACAATAGACAGAGGTCGAACATTGGAAATTCTAACAGAATTAGGAATAGAAGGAAATATGTGGACTAATGGGGAGTCCGTGGCTGAGTGGTTAGTGCGCTAGCCTGCCACGCTGAAGTTGTTAGTTCGAATCCCAGTCCCAGGAGGGCTTTTTTCAAGCATACTAATAAATGGGGATTCACTCACAATCTCCCCCGGGTTTGTGGGACCCGTCAGCAAATTGATAGCTACCCACAAAAATAGGCGTAGGGAGTGATGACCCTACCCTATAAAATTTCATCGAGTATCGCGGTGTGGAATATAAACCATACCGCGCGGCCAAGGGCCTTAAAGGCCTGTCGCGCCAACCGAAAAAAAAAAAAAAAAAAAAAAAAAAATGTGGACATACATTCACAAATTCCTAACTGAAAGAAAATTTTGTGTGAGAGTAGATAACAAATTTTCCTCAGATCATTTCTTAGAAAACGGCACCCCACAAGGGTCTCCTCTTAGCGCAACGTTGTTCCTACTAGCAATCAATGGAATAATGTCTACTATTCGTAAACCTGTAAATGTTTTCTTTTTGCTGATGATATTGTCATTAACACTCGCAGTAAATTCCTAACATACATTCAATGGAAGCTACAGGACGCATTGGAAAAAGTAGAAAACTGGTCAAAAAGTGCTGGGTTCAGACTATCAGCTTCGAAAAGCAAACGTATGCATTTCAGTAGACATAAAAGGTATCAAGAGAATCCACTACTAACAGTATCTGGCTCTGTTATTGAGTATGTTGAAGGATATTTCTATCTGGGAATGATCCTAGATAAAAGGCTAAGCTAGATTTACCATATAAAACAATTGAAAGATGAATGCACTAAAAGACTCGGTATTCTTAAGTGTATTTCTCATACCAATTTGGGAGCTGACAGACACACACTCTTAAAGGTATATCAGCATGTAGTAAGAAGCGTAATAGAACATGGCGCTCAGATCTATGGAACGGGCACTAAAACAATACTTAGAATGTTAGACTCTGTGCACAATACGGCACTCCGGATATGTACGGGAGCTTTCAGAACCTCTCCAGTCGAGAGCTTGTATATTGAGTCCGGAGAACCCTCTTTACAAATGCGTAGAGAATATTTGACCCTAAAGTACGTAGCAAATTTGAAATCACGCCCTCTTCATCCTCTAAATTCAAAATTGTTTGCAGAAAATCAAGTAAACCGTGGCTTAAAAAATATAGAAAATAGTGCATTCAAACAGCTAGTCGTCACATCGCTAAGGACTTTAAATATGAATTTAAGGACCATAAAACCTTCCCCGGACATGGAAATACCTCGATGGAAGAGTAACAGACCAATCGTTGACAAGGCAATGTCAAAATACTCAAAGAAATGTCCACTAGAATCACATAATTGTTTCCTTGAACTGTTAGAGAGTTATTAGTAACAACTTCTCCGTTATATACACGGACGCCTCGAAAATGGAAAAAAGTGTAGGTTGTGCAGTAAAAATTAAACAGCAACAACTCCTTTTCAGCTCACCAGAAGAGTGTTCTGTTTTCAGTGGAGAAGGGACAGCCATCCTAAAGGCTCTTCATTGGCTTATTGGATCAGAAACGAAAAACTGGTTCATTGCTGCAGACTCTAGGAGTGTATTGGAAGCCCTTGGAAATACGTCGTGGCTCACTAATTCCATCATCAGGGAAATATTGAACGCTTGGTGGGATCTTAAAAATAAAGGCATAAAAAGGATTGATCATAAGAGAGCAGCACTCCTCAACTTCGTATGAAAGGTAGGAGGAGAGGTTAGCATTTGCTGTAAACTGTTGCCAATTCGCCTTCTCGTGAATCCAGTATTGATTAAAATGTGGAAGTGATCACTGGAATATTGAATAGTGATTACATTCAATAGGCGTCGGAATGCAAACTACTTCAGCAAAAAATGAAAGTCTATAAGGGAGAAGTTATAGGATGAGCTTAAGGAGGTTGATTTGTCGCTATTCAGAACATGTAAGTTGTAGGTGTCCTGTAAGTTTCCAATTTGTTGTCCCCTTCTTTCATTTCTTTTAGATCCTAGATCCTAGATAACGCTAGGATTTTTTTTGTCTTCCATTTATTGAGATTTACAACTGTATTAGTAAATACAGCAAGTAAATAACTTGTCAGACAATATACATGAAGAGAAAATGCTCATTAGCATCACTCCACTATGAATCTAAACTGGAAGGTCTCGAGGCCATCTTCTTTATGGACATTTAGATCAACTAACAGTAGGAGTGAAGGGGAACCCGTGGCTGAGTGGCTAGCGCGCTAGTCTCTTATGCTAAAGTTGTGAGTTCGAATCCCATGAATCCCAGTCCCAACGGGGCTTTTATAAGAATGTAATTAAATGGGGATTCACTCACAGACTCTCCCCCGGGGATGTGAGACCCGTCAACCAAATGGTGGCCACTCACAAAATTAGGCGTAGGGAGTGATGACCCTACAATAGAAAATTCATCACAAAACGTGAGTGTAACTTCCCAGGAGATCCTACACGGCCTGTCGCGCCACGGAAAAAACAACAAAAAAAACACAGTAGGAGTGGTCTAGGGAGTTGAGAATACAGGGATTCAACAGCTGTAGGTCTATAAGATGAGTTAAAAGTCCGTTACAGTTTCTTTAGATTAATTTTGTGTTAGACATTGGTAAGGTAAAGATGAATCGTTTTTAGTCGTTCTTCGGGTTCAACGCATCCTGAAATGTAAGCCCTCAAATTCTGAAGGAGGGGAAGAGGGTGATTTTTTTTTTTTAGTTGATAACAAAGTTTTATAATTAAAAATAATAAAACAAAAGCATTCATAATAGACTGCGTTACGATTTCCCTTTTTTTTTTTCGAATTTCATTCAAATAATTTGAATAAAATTTCCGGAATACAGAACAACCTACATTTTTTATCGAGAGAAAGATATACATGTTATCCTAATTGTTCTTAAAATTGTTTCAAAGTACAGCTCAAAAAATATTTTACCTGATACCTTTTTCTTTTATGTGTAAATTTTTTTTTTTATTTATTTATTTTTTTTATTCGTATATATTACAATTTGTCATAATAGACAATAATAATAGTGCTACAGGATCTCATTCATACAATATTTACAATATAAACAAAAGGAAAGTCAAATTACATAAAATAAAATCAAAATAAATAAACGTATACAATAACAAAATTTATAGACAAAATAAATACAAATAAATGAAGTTAACAAATAAATAAACAAAACATGTCACATTCATACCTATGTACAATATTTACAATCAGCTCGGGAACCCCAGACGGGGCTTGTCCCCCCACTTGTGGAAGGACAAGCGGAGTCAAAAGGATCCCAGCGCCATCCTCTCAGCCGCATCAGTGGTGAGAGCCAGCGGAAGCTAAGTGAGGGCGCCACAGCCACAATCACACCGCACATGAGAGGAGAATCTGACCAGTGTCAGAACTCCAGAATAGATGTTTACAATATGTCTCGGGGCCACTGCCGTTTCAACCTTCTAGGAGGGTTGTATGGATGACTGGAACTGGATAGGGATTGTGCTAGAGGATTAGGATGATGAATGAGGTTCTGGTGGAATTTGGAAAATTTAGATGGAATCAGGTCTGAAATAAATGGAACATTAAGGTCGTGGTGTAAGGTATAGTTGGAGACATAATAAGGAGCATTTACTATTGTTCGGAGGACTTTGGATTGAAAGGATTGAATGCGTTTGATGTTAGAACGTTTGGCTGTCCCCCATAGTTCAAGTCCGTAGGTCCACATTGGTTTCAGTATTGTCTTGTAAAGTAATAATTTGTTGTCAACTGTAAGCTTAGATTTTCTGTTTAGTAGTCTGTATAACCGTCCGAATCGTCTGTTGAGTTATTTTCGTTTAAGTCTTGTATGTGGGTTCCAGGTCAATCTTTTGTCTAGTAGTAAGCCAAGATACCGGACTGTGTCTGAGGAAGGAAGTGGTATGGAATTGAAATGAACCATTGGACAGGATTTGCGTCGAAGGGTGAAGGTGACGTGGGTGCATTTGCTTTCATTAACCTTAATACGCCAAGCATTACACCAGTCCTCGATAAGACAAAGGTGTCTTTGCAGGATTAAGGATGCTATTTCAGGATCGGAATTGGATGATAGGATGGCGGTGTCATCTGCAAATGTTGCCAGAAAGGTGTCAGGATGAATAGGAATATCAGCAGTGTAAAGGATGTAGAGGACGGGTCCTAAGACGCTGCCTTGAGGAAACCGGCCTCAATGGGATAAAAGTTAGAAAATTCTACACCACAGCGAACTCGGAAGGAGCGGTTTGAGAGATAGGATCGTAGAATGAGGTATAGAGACTGGGGTAAATGCGTTTTAAGCTTGAAGAGTAATCCGGTGTGCCATACCCGGTCAAAAGCTTGCGCTATGTCCAGAAACGCACCAGAACAATACTCATGCATTCAAGGGCTGAGGAAATATGGTCTACAACTCGGAGTCCTTGTTGAACAGTGGAATGATGAGCACGGAAACCAAACTGATGGGAAGGAAGATTTTGTGATTCTAATATAGGCAGGATTCGTTTTAGAAGGAGTTTTTCAAAGACTTTTGAGAGGATGGGGAGTAGACTAATAGGTCTGTAGGATGAAGTGTTGCTGGAAGGTTTACCTGGTTTTAGGAAGAGAATGATTGTGGAATGTTTCCACAAGAGAGGAAAATAGGTGGTGCGTAGGATGCAGTTGTAGATATAGGTAAGGAATATAATAGCTTTCTGCGGAAGTTGATGGAGGATCTGGGGGGTAAGGAGATCATGTCCAGGAGATTTACGGAGGGTCAGTTTCTGGAGAAGATATTTAACCTCAGAGGGATTTATAGCTTTAGGAGGTAGGGAAAGAGGTATTGGTGACAAAAGGAAGTCTTGTACTGCTGCGGTATGATTTCTTTGGGATTCCGGGTGAGGAGTGAATACTGTGGAGAGGTGTGTGGCGAATTCCTCGGCTTTATCTTCATCAGACGCAGCCCAGGAGTCATCACCACGCCGGAGAGGATGGAGAAACTTGACGGGATTTTAAAATCTTCTTCGTGACATTCCACAGGGAATTGTCACTAGCTGACAGAGAGGAGATGTAGGAATTAAAGGACTGGGAACGGAAGGTCGCCAACACCTGCTTCAATTGTCTACAATAGAAGTTATAGGAGCGGCGATCTGTTGGATGTCGGGTGCGCTGCCATAATGATCTGGCACGGCGTTTTGCATGGATTAGATCTGTAAGGTGTTGAGGCAAATGGTTTTGGTGAGGAGTTATATTGGAGTGCTTAGGAGAGGAGGCAGTCCAGACAGCTTGCTGAATGGCTGTGGTGAAGGAGTAGACGGAATCGTCAAGGTCTTCTGGGGCTTTGAGGGTTGCTCTGAGGTTAATATTATCGGTCAGGATTTGGCGAAATAGGTTCCAGTTGACAGGGCCTCGGATAAATGACGGTGGGATAGGTTTTGGAATTGGAGTGAGAGATACTTTTAGGATCAGTGGACTATGGTCTGAGGATAGTTCATCAAGTCGAGTTACAGATAAGTTGAGGGAGCCTAATCCGCTGTGAATGAAGAAGTCAAGGATGTCAGGATTACGGTTGGGATCGGTTGGCCAGTAGGTAGGGGAATCAGGAGGTAGGAGATTGAAATGACGGGAGTTGAGTGCAGACAGCAAATTTCGTCCACGAGAATTCGTGGTTCTCGAACCCCTCTGTTGATGCTTGGCATTTAAGTCTGCACCCAGAATGAAATGATTTCCTAAGGAATTTAGAAAGGATACAAATTCGGTGTTGGAAATGGAATGTTTGGGAGGGCAATATGCTGATGTAAGGGTTACCGGAAAGGAAAAAGTTTTGATTACTATAGCTGTGGTTTGTAGGAAATCATAGGTAGGTAGTGGGAGTACCATCTGGGTGGTCCGTACGGTATGTTACGTATTGAGGTATTTTAAAGTACTGTTTAGTGGTTAGTCTAGTTTCAGTAATAAGTGCTACGTCAACGTTTTTGTCTTGCAATAAAGCTGTAACTTCGTCAGTATGATTTCTAACACCATTCGCATTCCATAGGAGAATGGATAAGGAGTTAGGTGAAGTCATTTAAGGATTTTTTAAGGAAGGGATTAAGTTTGATACAAGATTAGTAAGTAGTGATATTAGCGGTATAACGAGGGATTTGATTTCAGTGATGAAGGACGTCATCAAACTTGTAAGGTCTGAGACATTTGATGGAGGAGGAATATGAGAAATTTGATGCGGATGAGGTTTTTGAGGGTTGGGTAAATTTTAAAGAATAGTTGGTTGTGGAACGGTTTGAGAATTTTGAAGTGTGCGTTGTTCCGGCAGGGCCTCGGCCTCTTTGTTCTGGTTCCCACCTCCAAGTAGATGGGCAAATGTTACATTGGAATCAATTGTTTTTGAAGGTTGTCTTCTGCTTCTGATCGGTTCAGCTGTTTCATCCAGATTCTGAGGTTTTTGGTATCTGCTTTTGAGGTTCTTGTAGATTTGACATCCCTTGTAGCTAGCCGGGTGGTCCTTGAGGCACAGAGCACAAACAGCGGGTGTTGATCTTGGTCTCGTACATTCTTCTGACTTATGTTGTTCACCGCATTTCACACAGCGTGGTATGTGGTGACAATAACTTCTAGTATGACCATATGCCTGACAATTGTGGCACTGCACTATTTATTTCTTAGTGTAAGGTTTATGTGTAAAATTAAAAGTATATTATGTATTTGTTAATCCAAAATATATCTGAGTTATATTACATGAACGAAATAATAGAATACAGTAGATAAACCGTGAAGGTATTGACACAACTGATAGCCTGTAAATATAGAGAAATTGAGACAATTATTTTCTGTACCTGTGTGGTTTTCAATCTGCATTTATTTCGTATGGAACCCATTTGCTCTTTTCTAAATAATTAATGAACTTCATTACTTATATTTCTAAAACTCTATTGTATTTGATAAATCTCAATCTAAACTTCAATGTTTTTTGTTCTAGAATATAAATTTGAAGAAAAATATTAACAAGGCTCCTGGTGCAAATAGACCTAAAAGTAGCAAGCTGGTGATCGACTATTCAAGATACTATTGCCCGAAGGGTATGGAAAAGATTCCTGCCCCAGTGGGGCGCAGAGCTGGCTGGACCCCCTGGAAACCAACATGGACGACGCGAAATCAGTACCCGTGGATGGTCGACGAAAACAACAACAAAAGCTAGAAGAATAAGTGAATAAGAATAATTTAGTACCGCAACTCATCAGCAGAGGTGATTATCAGCTCATGTTCTGTCATTAATTAAATATTATTTGATATTCTATATAATTTCATATATACATATTAGGCATTATTGAAAGTTCTATCAATGTTTGTCCATCTATCGACTATATAGTTATGTCTTTATAAACTCATTTCGAAAGCTCAGCTAGAAAAAAAATATCTTTTATACATCATTTGTTAATTTACCAAACTCAGTCCTCTTAAAAGATTTTGTCAAAAATCTGAACTAAGGTATTTAAAAAAATATTCAATTAGAGAAATTAACCAATGTATAATAAAAACATTAGCTGATTAATTTAAAGAAAATAGTATTTTTTTTAAAGTGAAATTTCTTATTAATGATGGCCTTTGTATGATTTATTTTTATATAAATATTTAAGTTGTAGCTGAGATAAAACGCAGCTATATTTTAAATATTAATTGTTACAGGAGGACATGGTGCAGCATCCAGGGGTTTCTCCTGCCACCAAGTATCATGGCGCGATTTGAAGCAGCTGAATCAAAGAAGCGGCAACTCAGTCCTCAGTCAAAGCTAATATTTCAAGCCAACTCAGTCCTCAAACAATTAATATATTTTTGTTCTAGAATTTTATAACAACTAGATTTAAGTTTAGATATTAGTCAATTTATTCATTTATGATTAGGTACCGAAATGTAAATAACGATATATTCATTACTTGTACGTATTTATAATGTATTTTTTAATTGTAAACTTTTTATTAAAACATAATTGAACATTTTACCTTTTCTTTTATTTCCCCTGCCAGATAAAAGATGAAAAATGGGTTTTAAACTCCAGTTTGAGCAACTCCATATAAATTATAAAATATTCAATAAAGGTTATTATAAAATATCACATTGTTAGTAAATCAGAGGTGGAGATATTTAGTTTTCTCTTCTCTCCCCCTCTATTCAGGATGCATGACGATGTATTCAGTTTTGCTTGGCATAGCTCAATGCTAGCCTGATTATTACTCCTTAGTTTCAGCTGAAACGTTGGAAAAATCAAAACATTTTTTAACAGACCGACTCCTCATTATTTCCAATTCTCATATCATCTCAACAAGCCATCATTTCTACACCTTCAGCCCTGATGATGACCCACAAAGGGGGTCAAAACGTTGGCAAACAATAAAATAGTTGAAACTATTTAGTTGTTTCATTTAATGACCGCCACCCGGACTAATTCCTTCCAGTTAGACTAAAGAATGTTCAGATGATCGATAGCCTTATTAAAAATACCAGAAGAAAAGCTGTTTTAACAGATTAAGAGAACTCGAAGATTTGCAATTTACAAAAACCGGAAAACCTATATCAGTTGGGAATAGAATGCCCAGTGTATAAAGAACTTGGGTATCATCATATTCATAAATATATAAATGAACACAATAATTCAATTTTGAGAAATTTGCTAATGATTGATAATGTGCAGAAATTTTACTAAACAGGGGGCAGTCTAAAAATTAAATCATTTATAATTTTATTAACGAATAAGACGTCGATTTTCCGCTTAATGCCTCATTAATTATTATTAAAAACCGAAGTGAAATAAGTTTGTTTTGTTTTCTTCTTTACTTTGTTATTACTTTTTTCTTAACTTATAATATTATTTAACATTGTTTAGTCTAATTTATATTAATCGCCGCTTTCTCTGGGTGCTAGAAACCCGAAAAATTCTGAACAAAGAACAATGTGGATTTCGGGAATACAAATCAACCACGTAAAATTTGGAGAACATGTGATTCAGGGAACATTACAAAATCTGGAAACCTGGGCCTCTAGTCATGGTTTTAGGTTTAGTCTCACGAAATCAACTGCAGTCCATTTCTGTAAAATACGGAATTGTGCACAACCATTTTCAGTCTACCTTGGAAATCGTCGTCTGAATAGGGCTGACTCTATTCAATATTTAGGAGTCACATTTGATTCAAGATTGACCTGGAGATTACACGTTGATGCTCTTTTGGCTAAACTATCTAAAAGATGCAATATTATGAAAACTCTCTCAGGTTCAATCTTTGGCTGTGATAGAATCTCTTTGCTGAGACTATGTAGGTGCTTGTTAAGGCCAGTCTCTGATTACGCTTGCGAAATTTACGGGGATGCATCCAAAAAAATATTAAGTAGGTTGGACCCTGTTCACCACGCAATGATTCGTAGAGCAACCGGGGCTTTTAGGACTAGTCCTATCAGTAGCATACTGTGGGAAGCCGATGAGTGGCCCCTAGAGCTCCGTAGGCACTATCTTCTCTTAAAATTTCTCGGTCGTTGAAAAACAACGCCGGACGTCTTTGACTTTTCACGATATAACTTACCCTCCCGCCTCTCAAACTACCCTCCACTATCTGACACACATTTTTTGCCAAAATTTTACGTTTCCACTCCAAACCCCTTACCTCCTTAGACAAGTATCCCAGCAACCTTCGATTTTTCTTTGAAATCCATATCAAAATCAACGAATCCTCCAGAAATCTTAAAACAAAGCTTTCTAGCTCTCTTAGCCACCTATCAAGATTATACATGTATTTATACTGACGCGTCTAAACATCTAGATAAAGTCGACTGTTCGGTCGTTTTACCTAATGAGACCGTTCGGTACAGTCTCCCTTCCATTTATTCGGTATACACGTCCGAGCTATTTGCTCTTTACCTATCTTTGACTTTAATTGAAGACTTAGCCCACAGTCAGTTTCTAATTTGCAGTGACTCCTATTCGGCTCTCCAGGGAATCCAAGATTTTCATTATTCAGGAAATCAATTAATATTTCACATTTCGAATTTAATATTTAAAACAAAAAGAAATATTATATTTCTCTGGGTGCCAAGCCACGTAGGAATTACGGGGAATGAACTGGCTGACACAGGCGCAAAAGAAGCAAGTTCCATCTTTCCTATTCCCAACGTCAAGACAATACGGACTGACTTCAACTCAGCCATACTGAAGCAATGCAAAGAAGCATGGTGCACCTTTTCGTCTAAGGCTACGGAGAACAACAAATTAAAGCGAAACTTCGGATTTCGCGACCACAACCCCAGATATTTGGACAACGCAGGGAGCAATCAATAATAACACGATTGAGGATTGGACACACTAGACTGACACATGGGCACCTGCTTGAAGGGAAACCTCCGCCGAGATGCCTGCGCTGTGACTTAAAGCTAACTGTGGAACACATCCTGATAGAATGCCCACTGTATAGTTCAGGCAGAACATGGCCTCTTCTACAAAGTTATAAGGAAACAATGGACCAAAAGAATCAAAAAAGTTTGTTCATTTTTCTGAAAAATAATAAATTGTACCCAACTCTTTAAATAGTTTATGATCACGGTGCCTCTAACCTTTGTTGCACATGGCACCTAAAACTGTAATCAAATAAATAAATATATTAGGTTATAAAAATTGAAAGATTTATATTTTGTTAATAGATTACTTTAAATTTCTCAAATGTTCAACTTTTTATTTTATTTTTGTTGGTTTTTTGTTTATAATTTCAAATATGTGTATAAACTTTATTTATATTATATCAATGATGTCTGAAAACAGTCTTCAGTTGTTTTTATTTTGTATTTTTGTTAATATTGTCAATACATGAAATGTAATGACAAACTGCTTTTGTATGGGGATTACCCCGAAAAGAAATAAATATTATTATTATATACATATAAAATAATAATCAAAACAGTAATATTTAATTAAAGCTACTAAGTGATAAAAAAGTTTCTGGAAGAAAAAAAAATAGTCTTAGAGAAAGAAAACTAGAAAATATATATACAAGTATTTCGTAACGATCTTGTAGCTCACAACAGTGTTGACCGAGACCTTACACCGTACACAATAACAGTGTACGAAATGATCATACCGGTGTACCAAAGGGATTTATGCTTTCCTATTATCTAGTCAAGGCTGCAAACAGTCTATTATGTGCGTTATTAAAATAAGTGCACTCACCTCTTTATATGGGATTGTAATTAAACTAAATGGGATGTATTAAACTAATAAACACACTAATGTGTTTATTAGTTTAATAACTCTCTAATAACAAATTTTGAAGGATGAAAAATCATTAACACCGAAATGCCAAAGTAATAGTCAAAAAGCGATACGTAAGTAGTACAGAAGTAGCGGCCATGACACTTTGAATAAATTACATTTAACTGTTTTTAACTCTTAATTAAGAGACTAATTAACTTATTTCTTTTTGGCGCTTTACTAATTAAATAATGTTTACCCATATTTAAGGTCCTATGTTCCCTGAACGCATGATTTAACAGAAAATACAAAATAAGGCGTTATTATTAATTATAGCATATAGATATAAATATAGATTAATAATTATTTTATAATTTAATTCTTTATTATAATCAATTAATCTGAATCAAACCCTTTATTTCCGGTACTAAAATTACTTGTAGTGCATACATTTTTGCAAACCTTTAAGCCAAAGTTCATGAATTATTGATGTGATGGAATTATCATTTTGTCTGGATCCCACATTATATTCTCTCACGTTTCAGAACTTTTTGGCTTCCTTGTCGAAGACTGATGTAGTGCTTGGCATATTTAGGGGAACGAAAGTAGATGCACACACGTCACTTTCATACTTCGAGAAAAATTTTGTCCATCGTTTAATTTCAACTCTATACCACTTTCTTCCTCAGACACAGTAACGTATCTTGAATTTCTAATAGACAAAATATTGACGTGGAACCCAAAAGAACTATAATGAACTATGATTTTATAGAAGTATACAAACTAATAAACATAAAATCATAGCTTGCGGCTGACAACAACTTACTAATATACAAGACAATTCTAAAAACTATATGGACCTACAGACCAGAACTGTAGGGGAGAGCTAAATATTTGAACATCAAACGTATCCAATCCAATCCTTTAAATCCAAAGTCCCTCGAACAATGGTTAATGCTCCTTATTATGTTGTCAACTGTACTCTACACCACGACCTTAATATTCCATTTATTTTAGGCCTCGTACCATTCTATTTTCCAATTTCTACCAAAACCTTATTCATCATCCTAGCTCTTTATCGCGATCCCTATCTAGCTCCACCCACTCTAAAATCCTTATGGAAGATTTAAACGGCACTGGCCCCGAGATATTTGGTAAATATTTATACTGGAGTTCGGACATCCCCTCTCATGTGATGTATGTTTGTGGCTATTACGCCCATATTGGCCTCCGCTGGCTCACAATATTATTATTTATATGATTATTTACATTCCTATGGTTAAGAATTCTTGTTGCATTGAGGCCGCAATCTGCAAATAGGTTTTCGTATAAATAATTTTTTTGTACCTAGCCCCTTTTTCAATTTATTTTCTGATAGTTCGATTATCTATGGTTATTTATGTTTTTTTTTTTTTTTTTTTTTTAAATACAATCTATGCCCTTTGTTTTTTCAGTATTCACTTCGATTTTTTTTAGCAAATTTACTGTACTTTGACAATAATTTTGATATTGCTTGACTGCCTTGCAGGCATTTGAGTTGATACTCGTTAATGCGATGTAATAATAATAACATACGAAAGTGAGAAGCCATTTTCAGACTTGGAAATTTTCAGGAGGAGAAACATTAGTGCTTTCTTACATGCATTAGGGAAATACCTCAGCCTTAAACAGGAAATGTACAAGCTTACCAGATACATTATTCCTTTTATAACACATTAAAATCGCCCACGTGCCTATTTAAAATTAAAAAAAAATATTATATTCTTATAGGGATGTAAGGATAAAACCATAGAGACCATATATCTGAATTTCTCCAAACACACTTAACAATCTTGGGGTTAGTAAACGTACCCAGAACCACTGTTTTATTTATTGGGCTATTTATAAATGTAACAATGCATCTACTTGCCCTACTGATAATCAGTTTTAACAGCGTTAGTACAGATAGGTGTAAATTCCATTACTCAAGGTGGTATGGTAAAATTAACAATCTTCAGCCAGGTTTCTACAATACATATTGTCAGTATTATCGTGCATAAAATATCGCTAATGTTAGACGAATTTCGGTATCTTTTAATATTGTTAAATATATATTAATATTGATATACATTATATTAGTATGGTTAGTTGAAAACATATGATTACTCTAGTTGTTTTACGATCTAAGATCCTTTGTTGCAGGTTTTCTGGCCATGATTCCTTTTTCGTTAGTTTATGAGAACAAGAACCCAGTCAGATTCTTTTAACATTTCACTTATCATTCTATTTTCAGAGTTTGTTGGGAATTCTCAGACGAGAAAAGAAAAGAAGACTCTTCATCAATAATCAGTCACTTTCCACCATATTTTCTGCCTTCTTATGAAAACAGTAATTATTTCCTGATATTTATTACAGTTAAGTAACCAAAAATAATATGAAGATCATATGATGGTTGTATTACTCAGACTTTTAATGTTATTTTCAAGACTATAAACTTAAAAAACTCTATCTACATCAAAAGTCTAGTACAAATATTGTCTAGTACCAATAGTATCACTATAAAAAGAAGGACTTTTTTTTTTATATTGTGAACAAATATATTTTTACTACATAAAAAAAAATAAATAAAAAAAAACCACATATGAGGATAGTAAAGTATAAAACCAAATAATATTAATTGTTAAATATTAATCAATCTTATATAAATCGTTGTTAATATATTAATGCAAAATAGGTTAAAATAAGTTGTTATTAATCATTGAGTTTTTTTCGAATGAATGTGTATTAAATATTATGAAAATATCCTTAATAAATATTATGATGCTAAAATCTTCAAGGAAACAAAAATAAATAATTCTGTTTTCCGCGATTCTCTTCCTCACAGAAAAATATGCAACATGAAATAAATCAAAAAAAATATTTACCATATACAAATATTGTTTATTTCTGCAATTAACGTCCATTTTGTTATGTTTCGTTAATAATTAATACTTTCTGATCATTTGGTAGAAACTCATATAAGGCATAAAAATTAAGAATTGGTTAGGCCATAGACAATAAATGACAACATAGGTACATACACCATGTTCACATCCAACTAATCTAGTATAATATTGCAATTGTATTTTTAGCTATGGATTAACAAGATTGAAGCCACTGCTTAAGTATCCAGTTCACTCCGTTTTTTGTGGAATTCATCAGACGAAGACTCATACTTTTATCATTTTTATTTATGATTCTATATTTTTTTTAAATTCTATTAATATCACGTGATCATTAAATAAAGTGATACTTATTAGGTCAAAAATGTTTTAAATTTATGCTTCCTGTTTTGTATACATCATAAATATCTTCAAAATCGATCTGGTTACCTCCAAAATATAATAATATTTTCTAATATAAATTCTGACACGAAAGGTTGATATATCATTTGGTTTTTCCACATTTGTGAATCGTTTATTTCATGAAAGAAATAGGCGAATCTTAAAAAACAGTCAGACATAACAGACTCTTTGACATGTAACACCAATATCACAATAGTAAAATATACGCGTCTAAAGAATTTCCTGGGCAAAACCAGCTTCTATAAAGTGAGCACCCATGAATTGGTTTTACGCCTGAATATTTGCTTATTAATGTCTTTTGGCTTTCATGATTTAATTTGACTATATTTATTGTGTACTATGTTATACTACACTCGTAAATGATAATAAGGCCTATAATATTAAAAGAATAACTGTTAAAAGAAAAAGTTTAATAGCAATAAAATAATTTACTTTTAAAAATGATTTCATCGATAAGTTTCACAGTGAAATATATCGCAGAAATAAGTGAAATTTAAGTCAATCGTACTACTCTTTAAATTTCTCATGTCAGCATAACGTGGGAATAATATAAAAAAAATATGAAAATATAACATAAATTTCAGTTTTAAGTTGTAATTAAGGCGTTAAAGTCTCTTTCTTAAGAGATTTTAACGACCGCAATTTTGAGACAGAAAGCTAATATTCTGCTTATCTGTCAATATTAATTCAAAATGATTAACTGATATTAATCAAATAATTTAAAGAAATTACATTACTAGTACGTGATGTAAAAAATTAACAAAACACTTTTTTAATATCATAAAACCATTTCTTTTAATAATCTAATATATTTTACTCAACTTGAATAAGTAATACCATTTAAAATATCAAATACAATTAATAATTATTATATAACAAGATACGACAATACAGAATACGATTTCAAGGTAAGATATACCTACTTATTCAATAAAATTATACTAACAAATTGAGACGTTGATTTCCAAGAGGAAATTTTACAGAAAGCACACAACTATCTCATTAATATATTATTAAACCTCATTATTTTCGTATTAAAATCTAGATTTATTTTACTATCTTAATAACGCTATTTTAGAGTTATGAAATGGATTGTCCTTGTGATATGTATCGAAACTAAATGCGTAATTAGTACCTTTAGAAAATACCTAACCTAGCATTCCTAAATTATGTTTTAAAACTACTTCATTGAGTTAGAGAGGGCAATTTTATCTGAAGAGGTCTCATTAGTTAAAATCGAATAGAAGATTTATACAATACTAAATGATAAGGACACAAATATGTCAAAATATCAACTTCGTAAAAGATGCCATTTAGTACCTTTTGGAAACCAACGTCCTTGGGTTAGTCTTAGCCAGGTAGATTAGGTACCCCGAAACATAAATCTTGTAAAATTTCATGAAAGGTTTATTGGAGGGAGATATCTGGACAAAAGAAAAAATTTTGGGTTTTCTCTGAGCAACTAATTCTAAGCAATAAATGTTGCTATCCTTGGAGCCCTCAGGTAGCTTATGGAAGGAAATGGCGACTGGTTGACTGTTGACCTCTCATTAGGCGGCCGCTTTGAACTGCAAGTTCTTGCAGGAATTGAGAACTAAATAATATTCATATTATTGATTAAAAAAAAAACTTTTAATTGTTGTGTTATAACTATTAAAAACAAAACAGTTTCGATTTCGTGATAAAACATCAAAAGAAAACCAGTAGCCAGTTTGAAGAAAAATTGAAACAAGGAGATCTACAAAGGAACTTTAATCGGCAATCTCACGACGCATCGAATTGTAAAGAAAAAAAAGAAGATATTTACAAATACCCATCTAATAGTCTGTATGGCTTACAGGTAAATAACAGAAGCTCCACAAAGTTACGGGAATTGAAGATATTATCTTATAATGTCCATGGATTAGGCTCTAAAAACAAAAACTTTTTCGACTTCCTTACAAATTTTGATTTAATATTTCTATGTGAAACATTTATAGAAAAACATAATATCGATAAATTTGAAAAATATTTTGAAAATTCGAACTTAAATGGATTCCGTCAACAAGAGAAGTGACATTTGGTAGAGCGAGTGGTGGTTGTGTGATAGGTATAAAACAATCGCGGAAAATAAAAAATCTTGCTGTATTTACACAAATTTTGGACAGGCACGTTATAAAAATGAGGATAAAACACAGGGTAGTTCATTTAATACCAGTTTATTTGAATAAATGGGAGGAAGATTTTTTGATGTTACTTAAAATGCTAGACGAAAAAAATCTAAATTATATCGTAATAGGAGATATGAATTCCAGAACAGGATGTATACAAAAACTTCCCAAAAATAGCATAAAATTTGAAACTACAGTCGTTAGTCCGCATAGGAACTCAAAAGATAAAATTTTGGATACAAGAGGAAAAAAGTTAGTTGAAGCATTGGATACACATGATTTAGTAATATTAAATGGCAGAGTGAAAAGTGATTCCAAGGGAGAGTTTACATTTATCACCTCAAAAGGATCATCAGTAATAGACTACTTCTGCGTTTCTAGGGAAATATTATCATTAATAAAGGATTTTAAAGTGGAAAATGAAATATTCTCGGATCACATGCCCTTAGTGGTCACATTAGAAACGGAATTAAATAAAAATGGTAAAATTACCTCAAAAGTTAAATTGGGCATTAGAAATAAAAGAAAAATATCAATGTAAAATTACAAAAAATATGGCAACTAGAATGCTGATGGAGGAAAATATCATGATTAATACAGTAGAGTCGTTGGTTAATATCGTTAAACAATCATCAATAAATAGCAGCTACAGCTCGAAAAGAAATAGAAAAGAAATTTGGTTTGACAAGGAATGTATAAAAGTTAGGAAACAGTCATTTATACTTCTAAATAGATACAGGAAGAATAATACACCGGAAGACAGATTATTGTATAGTGAGCATAAAAAGTGCTATAAGCGGTTATGCAGAGAAAAAAAGAAAAAACATTATAATGAAACTATAGATAAGTTTAAGAATATAAGAGACACAAAAGGCTTTTGGGACCTAGTTAAAAAATTTAAAAATCAGAATTTCATGATAGGTAAAGAGATAAGAGCTGAGGAATGGGAAAATTATTTTAATGATATATACAACCAACAACTAAGCCCAGTATGTATACAATATGCTGAACCACTGCTACAGGACGCATTTCTCGATAATCCTTTTACTCTAGCTGAATTAAAAGCCATTATAAACAAGACTAAAGCAAACAAAGCACCTGGCCTTGACCGTGTCCCTTACGAGTTCTATAAAAATGCACCTGACGAATTTTTAACTTGTCTGTTAAATAAAATTGTAGATGTGGGAGAGGTACCTAAGGGTTTTAAAGAATATATGATTTTGCCATTGCATAAGACAGGAGATAAAAATTTAGTGCAAAACTATAGAGGTATAACACTCGGCAATACAATTAGCAAACTATTTACGGCTTTAATTAATCTAAGATTGACTGAATGGGCAGATGCTAATATATTAATTAACGAATTCCTGGCAGGCTTCCGAAAACAGTACTCAACTATTGATAATATATTCTGCTTAATGAGTATTATAAAACTTAATTTAAAAATAAAAAGAAGAAAAGTGTACAGTTTTTTCATTAATTTTAAGGCGGCTTTTGATAGAATCGATAGACAGCCACTATTTTATAAACTTAGGCAACTTATAAGAATATCTAATAGAATACTCCGTATAATAAAGAACCTATATGAGGAAGCGAAAACAAGAGTTTGGAGCCAACAGGGCTTAACCTCCCAATTCAAGACCGCGAACGGACTAAGGCAGGGGTGTGTTTTAAGTCCCTTTTTATTTTCATACTTTATAAATGATTTAGAAGACAACATCTGCGGTGGCATAAACTTTAATGGAAGAAAAATAAAATTACTGGCATATGCGGACGATATCACACTGGTAGCTACTGGTCCTAAAACTCTACAGTTAATCATAAATGATCTAGAGAAATATTGTAAAATGTGGAATTTAGAGGTCAAATTGAATAAATCCAAAATAGTAATTTTCAGAAATGGTGGGGTAAACGAGGCCGAAACGAAAAATGATTTTTCAAGAGACAAGCAATAGAGGTAGTAAACGAATATAAATATTTGGGTGTTGTTCTTACACCTACACTATCATTGAAAAAACATTTGCAGCAGAAGCTATCAAAAGCTAAAATAGCAATAAACTCCAAATGGAAAAATTTACTACTAAACAATAGTATACCCTATAAATCTAAAATTCAAGTTTTCAATGCTGTTTTTAAATCATCATAGGATATGGTGCCGAAGCATGAGGAGGTAAAGAATATATTGAATGTGAAAAACTTCTGTATTACTTCATTAAGAAAAATTATTTAGCTTGCCGCAAGCAACCCCTTCCTACTTGATACATTTAGAAACCAAAATAGTACCAATGTTTATAGATACCTTGAAAATACAGCATAATTATGTTATAAAGGTTAAAAACCTGACAAAAAATAGGCTACCATATTTAATAAATAATGAAGTTGTTAAACAAAAGGTATACTGGATAAGGGATTTAAGAGAAATAGCTGAAAAACATAATATTGACATTGACATTAAACTTGACAATCAAAATAAATGGGATTTAATCCTACAGGAATTTAGAGTATCGTTAACAGAAATTTACAAATTAAAATATGTACAAAAGGCTTCAGTTTCGGAAAAAATGTATCTGTATAAAAACTTAAATTATGACTATGGAACACTTTATCTTGATGATAATAAAATAAACTTTAATGGGGTTAAATGGATATTCAAAGTTAGATGTGAACTTCTTTATCTCAACTATAACAGATTTTATTCGAATAGTAGTGTGATATGTTCCTTGTGAAATAAAAAAGAAACAGAAAATACATTTCATTTCCTAGCTGCATGTCCGATTCTGTCTGAAATTAGAAAAAATTGTTTTGGAAAGAATTCTCTATAAGTTGATGATGTGATAAAATGTCTCAATGGTGATAACTGGTTGTCTGTATACGATTTTTGTAAAATAGCATGGCCTTATAGATATAGGCTTATTAAAGAATTTAATTATAATTTTAAAAAAAACTTTCTAATTATTAATTGATTATTGTTGTTTTATTTGTTTTTTACTGTTGTTTTATTTATAAGTTAATACAGTTACAAGTTGAATAGAATCAATGAGTGACCTGTTTTTGAATATTATATAATTTGTAAAACTTTACAGATCGGCTCCGGACTGACGGTCTAAAAGACTATAGTTCTACAAATGTTTTTTATCCTTGTAATATTTGTTTTTGTTGTTGTAATATGCTTAAAGAAATAAAAAACAGTTATCTATCTATCTATAACTATTAAAAAATATTTTACTTATTCATGGAACATTCTAAACCTCACGACTTTTTATTTTTCTATCCTGTCTATGTTGTAGTTATAATTATTTTATTTTAGAGAAGAAGAATTTTTAAAAAAGAAATAGTTTTCGTCCTAAACAACTCTCTATCTCTATTATTCTAAATACTTTTAGATAGTAAGGAGAGAAAATATACTTACAATTTAAAATTTCATGTAGAATTGTGGTGCCTTTTTCGATTTCGAAAGACTATTCAATATTTTAATCTACTGTAGGAACGTTTCTAGCCTTATATTTAAGGAGTTGTCTAAAATTCTTTTACTACCTTAATAACACTATTTTAAAATTATGGAATTGAACGTTGGTGTGAAATGAATGAAAACTAAATGCGTAATTAGTACCTTAAAAATCAACTGCATTCCTGAATCATGTTTTAATACTACTTCATTAATGAGAGTTCATCAGATAAAATCGAATAGATGATTTAGACAAAACTAAATGAGGAGGACACAAATATGTAAAAATATCAACTTCATAAAAATGTCCTTTAGTGCCTTTTGGAAACCAACGTCCCAATTATATAATAATAGGTATTATATTTTAAAAATAATCGTTTACTATTATTCTTACATTAACTTTAAGTAAATTTGTTAGAGTATGTGAAAAATATACAGACATGGATAAAACAAAATTAATTTTTATGTGCAAAAATAAAAAAGGATTGATTATCATAGCTTTAGAATTTTAGGCTTATCGTAATAATTTCAAACAAAAGATAATGTTCAGCTTATACACCTTTTTATTATTTATATAAATCCATTTTTTATTTATTCTATATCAAAGTTATAATATACTTTTACCATATGTTTATCTGTGCATTTTTAAGTTAAGGTCTCCTGATAGAAAAAGTTTTAAATCTTACGTTTATCTTAGCCAGGTAGATCAGGTACCCCGAAACATAAATCATGTAAAATTCATGACAGGTTTATTGAAGGGAGATATACCTGAAAAAAAAAGAAAATGTCTCGGTTTTTCCTTCAGAAACTAATCCTAAGCAATAAAAGGCTATCCTTGGAGCCCTCAGGTAGCTTAAGGAAGGAAATGGCGACTGGTTGGCTGCTGACCTCTCCATTGGCGGCCGCTTTGAACTGCAAGTTCTTGCAGGAATAGAGAACAGAATAATATTCCTATTATTGATAAATATCATTTTAAATTGTTGTGATGTAATAATTAAAAAATATCTTACTTATTCATGATATATTCTAAACCTTACGACTTATAATTTTTCTAGCCTGTCTATTTTATTTAAGATAAGAATAATTAATAAAAAAAAAATAGTTTTCGTCCTAAACAAGACTTTCTATCTCTATTATTCTAAATATTTATAGATAGTAAGGAGAGATAATATACTTATACTTTAAAACTTCATAGAATTGTGGTGCCTTGATCGATTTCGAAAGACTATTCAATATTTTAATCTACTGTAGGAACGTTTCTAGCCTTATATTTAAGTTGTTCTTTTTAGCTAGCATGGCCAGATTTAAATGTTGCAATGTACATTTAACAAACATACTAAAACTTCAACTTTACTCACAGATCATGATTGTTATAGAGTAAATTTCATACCTTAACAGCAATTTTAATATTTTTATGAGCAAGCATATCCCACAATCATTATTTTAAAGCCTATTGGTTTCTTACTATATATCATTATTGAAACAGTTTAAACATAAATTATTTAATACCAATTTAAAAGACCATCGAACTCAAAAAGTTTCATAGAGGTATATTATCAAGGGTGTAAGCCAATCATAAAATGAAAATCGTCCAACCGAAAATACCATTGTATACCATACATTTTAATTTTTTATACCACACCTCAGATAGGGCTAAACCGCGTCCGATCAAACTTATTGTTGCTTTATTGTGTAATGCATATAATGATGACTGCAATTATATTGACAGAACTGTAAAGTACTACCGTTATAGGTTACCACTCCGCAATATTACCAGTCCTTCAAATTCAAGTTAATAAGCGATAATGAAGTATAAAACCGTATAATATTAATTGTTAATATATTCATCAAGGTTATTCTAAGAAGAATCGCAAAAGGGACGATATTCCAAAGAGTAAAAACAAAGAAATTACATGAAGAGATGAAAATGCCAACAATTAAAAACTTTATGAGTGAGAGGAATTTAAAGTTTTTTGAATCAACGAAATTTGTACATAACCCTTTATTTAATCAACTAAAACCCCCCGGAATACCTCAGCGATGGCAGAAACTCAACAAATAAATAAATTAGTTTAAGTTTTAGTTGTAAGGCCGAAACAAACTAGAAGGTGAGCCACATCACCTGAATTATTATTCATAATGTTATTACTATCCAGAAGTTACGATAAAGAGTTGCAACTCCTTAAAATGCACGATTGCAGAAAAAGGAGAAATTACCTGCAATGCTGGAGCTTAGAAGAAAAAAAAAATAAGAGGCTAAGAAAATAAAAAAAATAATAAAAATAAAAAGGTTATATAAACATTGTTAATATATTAATAAAAAAACTTATAATACTAATAAAACCAAACAACATAAGTTGTTATTAATTGAATTTATTTTAATTATAGGTTGTTATTTTTTAAATTTCTTTCCCTTCTGTATATATATATATATATATATATATATATATATATATATATATATATATATATATATATGAATTTTATATTAATTTTTATTTTAATATATTTCGACTTCATCATTTATTGTTGAAAATACTGTATGAATATAGTCTCATATCACTATTACTATTGTTCGTTTTGAAGGAAATTGTAATATAGCTCAATAAATATCTAAAAAAGAAAAAAAAAATTAATCATTTAATTTTTTCGAAACAATGAATACTACATATAATAAATTTCAAATATTTTTTAAATACATTTTTAAAAAAGAATAAAAAGTTTTAAAAAATGTCTCCTCCTATCAGCAAAATAAGGAAAATGAAAACATTTTTAAAGCCTTAATATCATTTCTCGAAATACTAGTGATATAATAAATTGTATACAATATCGTCGGAAAGGAAAGGGACCATGTTACATATCAAATCGTAAAAGTACATAGAGGGATGCAAAGGTCCATTTAGTTTAGTTGATAATATTAATTTTACTAAAGAATAATTGTTTTAAAACTCATATGAGGCTTAGATATTAAAAATCGGTTAGGTCATTGATATATGATATACAACATAAAAAAAATAAAAAATAAAATAAATCACATAAGAGGATGGTAAAATATAAAACCAAATAATATTAATTCTTAACTATTAATCAAACTTATATTAAAAATATTATTGAAAAATAAGTTTTTATTAATCATTGAGTTTTTAAGAAAGAATGTATATTAAATATTAAAAAATATCCTCAATGAATATTCTAATGCTAAAGTATTTAAGGAAAAAAAAAATATTTCGTAAAATTCTGTTTTCCGCGATTCTCTTTCTCACAGAAAAATATGCAAATATGAAATAAATCAATAAAATATTTACCGTAAACAAATATTGTTTATTTCTACAATTGTGTTACCATACAATTACCATTATGTTGTTTCGTTAATAATTAATACTTTATGATCATTTTGTAGAAACTCATATGAGGCATAAAATTAAGAAATGGTTAGGCCATAGACAATAAATGACAACATACATACATCATGTTCACATCCAACTAATCTAGAATAATATTGCAATTGTATTTTCAGCTATAGATTAACAAGATGAGAGCCACTCGTTGAGTATCCAGTTCACTACGCTTCTTGTCGAATTCATCAAACGAAGACTCATACTTTTATAATTTTTATTTATGATTTTAAACTTTTTTGATTCATAAAGCATATTTATTTTAGATTTTGTTCGGTAAAAGAAGGTCTATAACTCAAGGAGAAAATCATACTGAGATTGCAAAAAAAAATAAAAATGATAAAAATGAAGGACACAACTTACAGTTACACACCCTAATAATAATAACTTCTAAACTTATAAATAAAGTTAAAATTGAAAAAAAAGAATTACATTTATTTTAAATGTTAGTATGGAAATTAACTAGTATGCTTAGAAATAATTAGGTTTATGCACTTTTCGGCACTCTCTATAATCTTCTAAAAACTTAAATACTAAATAAAACTTGATTATAAAATATTAAGCCATTCAACGGTATTTGATGTGCATTATTACTATTGGGTTGCAAAATAAATTCGTAAGGTTATTTAATGTTTCAATTAAATCCTTTCTGTGTTTATGAAATCATGTTTACGAGAAGAGGGGAGGTTCGTCAACCAATGATACGGCCGGAAAGAAGATGGCTGGAGAGGGGAGGACGACAGCCAATGGGAAGGAGGCCGGACCCCCACCACCAGCCCCACCATCCCTTACTACCCTCAACAGAACCACTGCTTAGTTACAATTTCTTATTTGTTTAAGCAGCATCTCTTGAGCTATCTTCTCCTTCGAGACATGGATTCTTGCAACCTGTTCGCTCCAAAGCAAAGTACGTATTTTATTTGGTTAAAATTTATCATTAAGAATATACATCTTAATCGTAACTGTAAATAATTAGACACATTTGTTTGAATCTTCAAATTATTCTTATTACTGATGTCTGTTCTATTTTTCAGAGTGCCCGAAAGAAATCGTCATTGAGATACATATCGATCACATTGTGGAAGAGGGATCGAACCTACACCAGATCATCATGAATGGTCACAAGCTGGAGGAGAATGTAAACTCCAAGCTGAGTTCTCAATCAATGCTGGAGAATCCTGGACTGGTAAGTACCTATTGTCTATTTTTTGTTAGGATTTAAAAAACCAGGTTCTATATTGCCTTATTTTCGATTGTGTTATCTGACCCATTCCTTTTGTGAGCCCTGTCTCTAAAAATTCTATAATTTAATTAATTACGTTTTAAATGTTTTAACTTCGGTAATCTTCCTTCAAGAAATTTTCTTTTCTTGATCCTTGTTCTTGAGCTTTGCAATTTGATGTACCTTACCTTCAAATTTTATTCCGCTATAAAAATATCTTTAGTGTTAATTCTTAATGTTTTCTCAAAATTTGATAACTGGTCAGTTGCAAGATCTAAGCTAATTTTTCGATCAGCATGGTTCTGCTCTGTTCTTAAGATATTTGTTAAATATAAATGTTTTGTTATTTTAAGTATCAAATGGCATAAGTGATCTGATAAAATCAATTAAGGCTAAGTTTTTTAAATTAGTCTTATGTCGGAATCGTTTCTATGATCGGATAAATAAATAGCCTAAGTTTTTTTGTTTTTTTTTGGAACAATATAATTTTGTTTTTTTTTTAGAAGTGAATTAAGAAGGGTTGATTACCTTCCTCAAAGACCCAAATAACTTTTTTAACTTTCTCAGTTTGTAACCTGTGTCTTTTGTATCTCGTGCCTTGATAACTTGATCAAATTAAATAGATATATAGCTTAGTAAAACCAAAAAACAAAATCAATTCAATCATTTTCTCTATTCTAAGAAAACTTTAACATAAATATCGTAAAAACAGTATCGTATGTTTTTGATAACTTTCTAAATATCTAATCTCTGGTGAAATTGATTTTTTTTCGTATTAGCTAATTTTGTTAAGTACCTTTTGGATCTTTTAAAAATCTTTTGTATAATAGTCTGTCTTATCAATATTAGATAAATCGTCTTTGATGTTGATTTCTTTTGTATATTTTCTGAAATATATTCCAGGATATATTTTTAACGTTGAAACTCTGATGGGGGCCTTTCCCTTTAAAGTACTGACAAATTTACAACTTTTATTTGGAATAAATTTTTTTTATAGTTCTTCTAATAACGTCGGTGTTCATGTATAGAGTTTCTAGTGTTTGCCAATAGTATTCAGGGAAGCAAAATGTTTCACGATTTTTCAACATCTATAAGGGTAAAATCGCTACCGATATTAATGAACTAATCCTTTACAAATTCATATTAAAGATTATCCCTCAAAATGTTTTTGATTTATTTTTCAAACGGTTATGTACCTAAAATTTTGCATTAAAAAATATAGTTTATTATCTGAATTAGGCTTAGGTACAACCAACAACGACTATATCCGTCTTTACATTGCCCGTAAAAGGGTAGTTATTCCCTTTTTTATTTTTTTTAATTCTCCTTCCATGATATATGATGATACCTTCCAATCCTGGTAACCAATTACCAAGGTAAATACTCTTCACAAAAGCCTCGGCAAATTGCTGCAATTTTCTGGTATACCTATACATGTTTAGCCAATTTTGCTTCACGGTCTGTTCTCAGACAAGGTATTGAATTTATCTATGCTAATACCATTATAGGAATCGCGATAAATATAAATTAAAAATGAAGCATTAGTTACTTGACCTCCTACATCACAATGACAAAGAATAGATGTATGGAATTAGCGGGAAAAAATTAGGTGAATAACACAAAAGAATAGGCTTTATTGATTTATCTCAGTAAATAACCCCTTGAAAACAAATGAGAAGATTGATTTAAAGTGTAGATCTTACAATGGATACATAATTATGTCATTTCCTTTCATCTTGAAAAAAAAAATGTGTTGATTAGTGCTCTAGCATAATATAAATCTCTTACTACAGTAATAATTACTGTTTTTTTTTGTTACATTGGAATCCCATTGGCAAGACATGAAAATCTTCTTTTCATAACACCAAATGCTCTCACAATGACATCACTTGTTTGGATGCGTGGACCATTATTTTTTTCTTTTCCATTTGTCGGGTTTAAAATTCTAACTACAATTTTTAAATAAGGTTTGCAGCCATATCCACTATCTCCTAGAAACCACTGTCATTGTTTTGTATATAATAGGTTCTGTTGTATTGCATTTAAATGAAATCCCTCCACTTCCTAGATATTAATTCTGATATGCCTTATTTAAAATAACGCCCATCGTAAATATCAAAGGGATTCCTCCCTACTTTGTAATCTATGTTTTTAGGAAGTATATTGATCAGTTCTATGATACTTTATCTGATGATTATTTATATGGAGAGATAGTATTCATTTTCCTCGATGTATTGGAATAAATATTACAAAATAATTTTATAAAAATATTTAAATTATTATTAAATATTTAATCGATGTCGGAAGGTAAATTAGCTACTTAATTCAAAATTAGCTAACATGGAGGTAAGGCTAACAATGATCGCTGCAACGCAATCTTTGTTTACACGTGATTAACGTATCCTGGTTAGTAAATTTTTAGTTAACCACGGTCGGTGCAACAGGGCCTAATACTATAAAATAAACGATAATAAATAGTAAATCGAAGTTCATCTTCGAAACCTTTTTATTTTCCTTATATTATAATAAACGTACTGTAAAACCATATTTTTATTCTTTTGAATTAAAAAAAAAAAAATATATTATATATTTATCCTTACTCAAAAACAGTCCATTTAAAATTCTTCAATCACTTAATAAGATTTTAAGAGATGTTGTGGCCAGTGTACGGCGTTAAGGGTCAACAGTTCCGCAATGCATCTACATAATGGAGTAGAATTACACAATCAGGCCAATAATAAATCTGATTAGTTTTATAATATATATTTTATTATTTTAGTACAATGAGATAATTATAGTAAATAAATTAACAGTAATTCAATAGTAAACGGGATTTTTTTAAATAATATGACATTCAAGTATGTTTTGTTGGTACATCCCTCAAAATAATAAGACTTCGGCCATCTCATTCCCTTATTTCAATGTGGCTAGTAATCCAGAAAAAGGTAATATTTCTGCATTAAGTACGTAAAGTTTGCAGAAGGCAGTATATTTCATGGACAAGCTAATTTTCCGTAGACTTCTTACTTTGAGTTTGAAAAGCATATTGTGAATCCGATCACTATTTTTCCCACTTGCTAATGCTAGTTAAAGGGTTTTAGTATAGCAGTTAATTCAGCTGTAAAAATTTAGCATATGTTACATAGTTCCTATTTTTTATAAGTGTTATGATAGACTAAAGCACAACATGTAGGTTCAGCTGTTTTAGATCCGTCGGTGTAGATGACTAGACTATTTCGGTACTAATGTAAGGTAACAGCAAACGAGTGATTTATATCGTGGATCGATTCGTATTTTGAATCTCCTTTTCGTGTTAATTTAAGCAATTCTATATTAAAGGAAGGAGGGGAGAGAGTTCAGGGGGATTTTTTTTTCGTTTATCATAAGTATAATTTTTAATTCATTTAGGAATTCGTATAATCTAAAGCAATTAATGTGGGTGGAGATGGGTTTTGCGCTCGCTCGTATAAAATTGAGGGTCGATAAAGAAGTGATGTGTCATGTTATCAGGCTGGGTGAATAGCTTAACTAAATATTTAACTCCAAGTTTCTGGCGTCAAAATTTTACTGGTAGTTCTCCTGCTTCTCAACAAAGGCTTAAGGCTTAATGCTCCAGTTTATAAACGTATTTTAGCATGATGCACTGAGTCTAGTGTCAAAAGAACTGAGTTACAAGCAGAGCCATATACAAAGCATCCGCAGTCCATTTTGGTTTGAATCGTTATCCGTTCCCCATGTTGTCTAATCTTATTTTTTTTGAGCTACACTTTTTTTTAGTTGATTAACCTTTAACGACCAAGTCAACTTGTGTGAAGACCAAGGATCACAATATTATCGACCTAAATAAGAGGGGACCCATTTAGCATTATTTTGGGGAGAGAATTTACATTTCTTCTACGTGTTAATAATACGCATCCTGGTTAGTTTTTTTTTCTGTAAAAAAAAAAAGGGATCCAATACTCCGGGACTAATCTTGCAGGTTATTTACAACAATCTGTAGTTGATGTTGTATGCTCTAGATCTGTAGAGCTACAGTTAATAGCGAGGTGATCTGTGAATAGGAATTCATGCACATTTGGTGTTAAGCATTCAGGTAAGTCAGATAAAGAGATAGAGAAAAGTGTCGGGCTTAAAATTGATCCTTGGGGTACACCGCAGTCAATTGTTATCCAGTTTGACTGACATGCTCTAACGCAAACTCTGGAGTAAATACTTTATGGATTGAGCTTAGTGATCTTTTATTCCCCAATCTTTAAGTCGTTTTAAGATGCCACGTTACCACACTGTGTCAAAGACTTTTTGGATGTTAAATAGTATGGCAATCGCGAACTGTTTTCTGAATAAATGAGCAAATTATTTTTACGAGCTATCAGTATTGGTCAATATGTGACGTTCCTTCAATCGATTTCGGAAAATTCTTCCATATTTTGTTGGAAAATATTAGTAGTTGGTTCATTGATTTCGTAAAAATATGTTCAAACATCTCGTAGGAAATATTTGAGCTTCATATTTTTCTTAAAAAATCTATTTGTTTTCCTTCGATTCCTTATTATGTTTTTGGTGTTTGAATTGGGATTTATATCGTAAATATGATTTTATACTTATATTATATTTTATACTAAATCTGCTATTATATATTCAGTAAGATTATTTTAATTAAACGTAAATATTTATATCAAATTCAATACTTGCAGGAAAATCCAGTTCTACAAACTACGATGACTCAGTACACTTGGGTAAGTAATTTGTCTAAGAATTTTTTTATTTAAGTTATGTTACTTTCTGTTTCATATAGATTAAAAATAGTAGTGATAAAAGATTACATTCATACCTTTTTAAAAAAAATTGAAAATTAAGAAGTTAAAATTAATAAGTAATCATTTGAAAAACAATCATACTTATATCTTGGGTTTTAAAATAAGTTCGTAGGGTTTCATAAAAGTGATTTCAATAAAAACTTCTGATTCTTGTAAATTTTTTTAATCGGTTTATACTCTTTGGTTATATAATCCAAAATTAAATAATTTTGATCAATTGTGCTTGAATTTGGTCATTTACAGTTGAAGAATGAGATGGGTGTTTTGCGTCTTCCAAATCTAAATTTCTGTTTATGTACAAAGCAATTTACTTACGGAAAGTGTTTTACCATCAAATCATAAAATTAGGCCAATAATTTTTTTCTCATCTATTTAGAACAAAATAAATACCAAGGAAAGATAAGAAATCCCTGTTAAAACTAGTGAATAAAAGCATTTTAACTAATCCTTTTTAGAATATGTAAAATTAATGTCAAAGTACCATCGATTTTATAGAATCAGAGAGGATTAAATATTTTTTTTTTTTTTTTTTTTTAAACATATTTATTGATATTTACAACTGTATTAAATAAAAATACATCTAGTAAATGTGATGGTAATATACAAAACTGTCATGAAAAACATGTAGAGACACTACCCAGTGGCAGCACTCTAAAAGTATTTTAAACTAGAAGGTCCCGGGGCCATTTTCTTTTCAGGCGCCTCGGAGGATTATCCGGAATTGAAGAGGAAGACAGGATTGAAACTAGTGGGTTAGAGTGAGAATGGAGTTTGTCATGAAAGGATTGATACCTGGTCTGGGCCAAATCAGTAACATAGGGAACATTAAGGTCTTTATGGATAAGTTTATTCGTGACAAAGTAAGGAGCGTTGAGGATTTTACGAAGGATTTTGGACTGTAAGGATTGGATGCGGGAAGAATTTGATGGTTTAGTAGAGCCCCAAAGCTCTACTCCGTAAGTCCAGATTGGTCTTATAATAGTCATGTAGATGAGCCTTTTGTAGTTAAGAGGAAGGTTTGATCGTTTGTCTAGTAAGTGTTGAAGTAGCCTAAAGCGGCGAGCAGTTTCTTGTCGTTTTAGTCGTGTATGTGGATTCCAAGTTAGGCGTTTGTCAAGAAGAAGTCCTAGGTATCGGATCTGTTCAACAGGAACTAGTTGAGTGTTATTAAAGGATACTTTAGGGCAGGAAGTCAAAGGTTTACGGCGAAGGGTAAAGGTTATTTGATGGGACTTGTTGGAATTTATTTTTATTCTCCAGTTCTGACACCATACTTCTAGGTCTTTGATGTGGGCTTGAAGGGTATTTGAAGCAACAAATGGATCTTTATGAACTGATAACACGCAGGTGTCATCAGCATAGGTAGAAAGGAAAGTGTTAGGATGGGTTGGGATATCAGCTGTATATACTGTGTATAGAATGGGTCCTAGAATACTGCCTTGAGGAACACCAGCCGTCTGTGTATAAAGGGATGAATAGGAACTATTGTGATTAATTTTGAAGGATCTATCAGAGAGGTAGGATTGAAGAATCAGGAAATATGTGGGAGGAAGGAATTTACGGAGTTTGTACAACAGTCCTGGGTGCCAGACTCTATCAAAGGCCTGTTCTACATCGAGAAAGGCTCCCGTGCAGTACAACCCGCGCTCCAAAGCAGAAGAGACAACGTCCACCACACGATGACATTGCTGGATAGTGGAATGGGATGTTCGGAATCCGAACTGATGATCAGGGATGATATGATTAGAATCAAGGATGGGATGTATTCGTTTCAGAAGGAGTTTTTCAAAGATTTTACCCATAATAGGTAATAGAGAAATTGGACGGTAAGAGGATGGATGTTCGGGCGGCTTTTGGGGTTTGGGAATCATCTTAACAATGGATAGTTTCCAGGAATCAGGAAAATATGTGGTCCGGAGGATAGCATTATATATGTAGGTAAGAAAACAGATGGATTTTCGAGGAAGCTGTTTCATTATACGGGAAGTAACTAGGTCATGTCCAGGAGCTTTGCGGGAAGGTAATCTGTGAATGATATTGGCTATTTCTGAAGGATGAAATGCTTTAGGTGGTAGGGTCATTTGGAGAGGAATATCGAGTTCTGTTTCAATACATTCAACATGGTTTGAATTGAGTATTTCAGGATGAGGATTATATATTTTAGAGAGGTGCTGAGCAAATATCTGGGATTTTTCTTCGTCGGATCGTGTCCAGGTTCGGGTTTCATTAAGGAGTGGATGGTTGAAATTTTTAAACTTCAGGATTTTTTTAGTAGTCGTCCATAGTGATTTGTCAGCAATCGTAAGATTTTCCGTCAAGTTTTGTAAATTTTGTATTTTGTATTTTTTGAGTTCTGATTTTAGTTTGTTAGTCAGTTGGGTGTAATAAGTTTTGTCTGTTGGGTATCTGGTCCTGTGCCACTTCGATCTTGCTGTGCGCTTTTCTCTCAATAAGATCTGAATGTGCTGTGGTAGGTTACTTTTCTGAGGTTTATTAGGTTTGGTGTTAGTTGTGTTGTCTATTATGGTGCTACTTATTGAGTCAGTAAGTTTTTCTATGGCTAGGTCAATATCTTGTTTGGTCTTTAGTGGAAGTTTTAAGTCTAGTTTATTTTCTATGTCATATCGAAATTGGTCCCAGTTTACACGTCCTGTAATTAATGTAGGAGGAGAGGGTTTAGGAACAAAGTTTGAATGCAAAGAAAGCAGAACAGGACTGTGGTCAGATGAAAGGTCATTCAGGGATTTGATTTCGGCTTGGGAAGTAGGGATTTGAGAGGTAACAAATATATCCAGGATATCAGGTTTTTTTTTTAGAGATGTAGGCCAATATGTGGGATTCGTAGGAGCAAGGATAGAATAACAATTGGAGTTTGTGACGTTAGAAAGGATACTACCACGGGAGTTGGATGCTCGACAACCCCATCGTTGGTGTTTAGCGTTGTAATCACCTCCAGCAATGAAGCGCGGCCCAAGAGATCGGAATAAGGAATTAAGAAGGCTATAGGAAACGGTGTTACCAGGAGGACAGTATACAGCTGAGACTGTGAAATGGAAAGGACGAGTTGAAATTATTACAGAAGAGGATTGTATGGCGTCAGATGGAGTAGTAGGAATAAGGGAATGTGGAAGGGATTTATGGATAAGAACGCATGATCCAGCATGGGCAGTGTTGTCTGGGTGGTCTGTTCTATAAGTGATGTAGTCTCGTATGTAAAATTTTGATCGTTGAGTGAAGTGAGTTTCAGTTATTAATGCAATATGTATGTGATTGTCATGTAGGAGTATGTCGAGTTCGTCTCGGTGGTTGAGTAGGCCATTAGCGTTCCACAAGAGGATAGCTAGGGGCTTTACACTCATCGTGGGAAATTAAATGGGATTTCGGAAAGAATACGAGTGAGGAGGGAGATAAGTGGCTGGATGGTTTCTTTGAGATCTAATAGGAAGGAATTAAGAATGGAGTAAAAGTCGGGTGGGGGTATATTATAGGATTGGGAAGGATAATTTAGTTGAGCTGGTACATTGGCTGGAGTCTGCACCCGTCGAGGGGTACAATGATATGCATTTTGGGATGTTTGGGGTTGAGGATTGGGTTGATTTGGCTGTACAGTAGAACGGGGTGGGATCGGGTGAGGTTTTTCTGGAGGTAATTGAACCCTAACAGGTATCTGATGAAGAGGGGTTGGCTGGTGTGGAGCTTCAAGCTGGGGATGGGAAATCTGGGTCATGGGTTGGGAGTTCGGAGGCGCCTGCCGTCTAGGTTGTTGAGGCTGCGAGTTGATAACGGAGGAGGGCTTCTTAATGTTCCGTCGATCTTGATTTCCAGGTTTTGGAGTAGTTGGCTGTGGAGTCATGTTAACAGCAGGTTTCTGAATTTCTGGAAAATTTACCAGGTTATCCAGTACAGGAGGTGGTGCAGGTGTATTACTTTTCTGTTCCAGACTTTTGGGTAGAAGGTTTTGTGATCTCTGTCTGAGCAGATTTTTGTAGACCGAACAGCCTCTGTAGCTCGCTGGATGTGCTTCACCACAGAGAGCACATTTTGCTGGTTCATCACGAGATTTCGGGCAGGTCTCTGTAGCATGAGGGCCGGCACATTTGACGCACCGGGCCTGGTGGTAACAGTAGGATTTAGTGTGTCCCAAATTTTGACATTTAGTACACTGTACTATTGTAGATGTCGGCCTAGGCTGTTCAAATCGCACAATGGAGTATACCAGTCGTGTTATATTGAATATTTCTGGGTTATTTGTGGCAGGCTCTAGATCCACGAAAAATAGAGGCAGTGGATATTTTCCCTTTGGATGGAAAACGGGAGAGACCTTTCTGACATTGTAGCCTATTTCTTCTATCCCTCTTTTGATAGCATCTGTGGGAGTTGATGAGTGGAGCCCTCTAAGAACGACACGATATGACTTTTCTTGTTTCAATTGGTAACAATGGAAGTCGTAGCTTTTCGAATTCAAATGGTTGACAAGCTTTTTGTAACTGTCTTTATTTGTTGTATTGATCTTAATATCATTTGTTCTCGAGTAACAACGAAAGTTGGGCTGTCCGATCAAATCTGCAATTTCTTGACCAAACGACATAAAATTTTGTATGTTGTTGACAAATATTGGCGGGGGTTCGGGATCACAAAACCCTTGAGAATCTGAAATTATGTTGGCTGTACCTGACGTACTGGCAGAGGTAGATGGCGCTGTGAAGACAGACGGAGCGGCTGATGATGATGGAACTGGTTCTATTGTGTTGGCTGCAGTGAGTTTACTGCGGGTTTTTGGCGGTGACATATTTTGCTCAGACGCCTGCTTATTTTTATTTGATTTATTTTTTTTTTTATTTGGTGAGTTACCCCCAGATCCAGGAGGAAGGGAGTTCCGATGCCGCTTCATACGGCGAGTTAAATATTGAGAGTCCGTTTCACTTATTTCAGAGAAAGGGGTCTCCTCTGAGTCGTCACCGGACGTATTTCTATCTAAGTCCATTATTAATTAAAATTAAAGAAAATAAAAAAAAAAAATCTATATACACCTGCGTATTAAAATAAAAAATAAATTTTATACAATAAATACTTAAAAACTAAACTATTCACATGATTATATACAATTAATAAAGAAAACATATCTAAGAAACAATTATAACAAATAGGAAAAAAAAAATGGTCTTTAAAAATTTAAAAGAAATGAATGAAACTAAAAACAAAATAAAGTCCTAGACGAAAACAGATGACTGAGTTAGTAAACTTGGCCTAGCCCTTTAAAAATAAAGATAACTGTTAAGGATTAGGGCCACGTTGCCATCTCAACCAGATAGCTATCAGTTTATAAGATATCGTGTATCGGTACAAATAGTCACTCACCTCACTATACGTGAATATTAAAGTGTTTAGTTGATAGTAAACTCACTGTTCACAAAGTTTTATAGCTGACATGTTGATAGAACCGTGGTGAAAGTGTGACAAACACAGAGCTACGAAAGAATAGAACTGCAGTTGCGGCCATTAACCAAGGTACTCAAGGATTAAATATAAAAATTAAAAAACACTACAAACTTATTAAACAACCCAATAAACTTTTTATAATCAGCCAAAGCTGTATGCTATCAAAACTTGGACTATCAAATATTAATATACTATGATTTCCTCTCTAGCCAAGATATTATCCATATCAAGAGGTGGTATCATCAGAGCCTGAGAAATGTTTTGAAGAGGATTCAATGGTAAGCTTACATAACTTTCTTCTTGCTTTGTTTCAATAGAATAAAATTTCTTTAGTCCAACACATTAAATTTATTTATTTTCTTAAACTTTTATCCTGTATGCTATCAACACTTTTACTATCAAATATTAATTTATTATAATTACCTCTCTAGCCAAGATTTTATCCATATCAAGAGGTGGTATCATCAGAGCCTGAGATATGTTTTGAAGAGGATTCAATGGTAAGCTTACATAACTTTCTTATTGCTTTGTGTAAATAGTTTAATATTTCTTTAGTTCAACTCATTAAATTTATTTATTTTCTTAAACTTTTATCCTGTATGCTATCAAAACTTTTACTATCAAATATTAATTTATTATAATTACCTCTCTAGCCAAGATTTTATCCATATCAAGAGGTGGTATCATCGGAGCCTGAGAAATGTTTTGAAGAGTATTCAATGGTAAGCTTACATAACTTTCTTATTGCTTTGTTTCAATAGAATAATATTTCTTTAGTTCAACTCATTAAATTTATTTATTTTCTTAAACTTTTATCCTGTATGCTATCAAAACTATTACTATCAAATATTAATTTATTATAATTTCCTCTCTATTTATTATAATTTTCCATAGCTTGTACCAATTTTGTAGTATCATCAAGTGATTTTGTAGAGTCAGTGAGGCGAGTATAGGATCGTCGTTTGAGGTTAAAATTGCAGTATCGTCCGCGTAAGTTGCAGTCAATGTGGTGGGGTGAGTTGGTATATCATTTGTGTATACAATGTATAGGAGCGGAGCAAGTATCGATCCTTGCGGTACTCCTGCCAAGACTGGTCGGATTGAAGAAGTTTCTGAGCCCTGCCGAACAGAGAAAAATCTATCAGAGAGAAAAGAGTGTATAATAAGATAATATGTGTAAGGTAGTACGTTCTTGAGTTTAAAGAGAAGCCCCTCGTGCCAGACTTTATCAAACGCTTGGGTAACATCCAAAAATACTCCAGTAGCGTATTGCTTTTTTTCTAGTGCACCTGCAATGAAGTCAGTAACTCTGTGTAATTGGTGTGTCGTTGAGGGTGATGTGCGAAAACCGAATTGATGGTCAGGTATTATTTTTTGCTCAGTCAGTATGTCAACCAATCTTTTATAAATTAATTTTTCGAAAAGTTTAGAACATATGGGAAGGAGACTAATAGGCCTATAAGAGGATGGTTTGTACATGTCTTTGTCTTTTTTGTGTATCATTTTTATGTTTGAATATTTCCACTGTACTGGGAATTTAGCTGTCCTAAGTATGCAATTGTATATTGTCGTGAGGAACACCAGAGCTTTCTTGGGCATCAGTTGGAGCGCCTCGGCAGTTATTAAATCATAACCTGGGGCTTTTCTTTTAGGTAAGTGTCTGATTTGTTGTGCGACTTGTGAAGGAGTGAAAGATATAGGAGGTAGTGTCAGCTGTAGTGGAATGTCCAGAGTACTTTTAACTAAGTTTTCATGTTCTGTATTAGGGTAGTCAGTAGGTGGTATAAAAACAGAGGAAAGATGATCAGCAAAAATTTCAGATTTTTCTCCATCTGACACAACCCATGAACCATCTTCTTTTCGCAGTGGTACTGACACCTGTCGATGTTTCAACAATTTCTTGGAATGCTTCCACAAGCTTCCATCGTCAGTTGATAGGTTGTTTAAAAAGGAATCATAGTTAGTTCTATTGAATTTTGGTATTTGTCGTTTAAGTTCGTTGTTCAGTCTGTTAAAGTTTTGTCTGTCAGAAGGAAGTCTGTTGGTCTGCCATACCTTACGAGCTCTTCTCTTTGCTGTGATCAAGTCCCTTATATATTGAGGGTATTTTGGCAGATGATCTAATCTCGATGTTATCTTCTGAGATGATGACCATGCTGCTCTTTGGACACATTTAGTAAATGTTTCCACCGCATCTTCTAATTCTGCTTCTGTTTTGATGGACATGGGTATCGAGAGATTTGTTTCAAGAAATTCTCGGTATAGATCCCAGTCCAATCCGCTATTTATAAGCATGGGCACCCTTTGCGCATTGCATGGTTCGAGAACGGCCAAATGTAGAGCAGAGTGATCAGAGCAAAGATCAGAGATCGTTTTTATTGAGTAAGGTATTGTACGTAGTCCTTTGGTAATAAAAAAGTCCAGTAAGTCCGGTGTTTTCCGTTGCGAGGTTGGCCAGTAGGTTGGTGTGTCTGGTGATATAGTGTCTAATGAAAGCTCGTGGATGGCAGCCCTCAGATTTCTTCCCCTAGGGGTGCAAAGACGTGACCCCAAAAATTGGTGCTTTGCGTTAAGATCGCCGCCTGCTATAAAGCAACGCCCTAAGTTTTGAAAATAATTGCGAAACGCCGAAGATGTAAGCACATATCTTGGAGGACAGTACACCGAAGCTATACTTATCACGTGGTGTTTTGTGTGTAGTGTAATGCCAGTAGTTTGAATGTCAGGTGCAGTTGGTAAGTGTAAAAGGTTTGTTTGAGTGGTGTCTTAATGAGGATAGCAGTCCCGCCGTGTTCTGTGTTGTCCGGATGGTCTGTTCTGTATGTCAAGTAACCTGAAATACCAAATTTTGATCGTGGTGTAAGGTGTGTTTCTGTGATCAGTGCAATGTTAATATGTTTTTCATGTAAGTATATGTCCAATTCTGTCCTATGTTGTAGTAGTCCGTTCACGTTCCAAAGAAGGATGGACAAAGAGCCCTCAGTCAGCTGATTACGGGCCATTAGGAGGGCAAATAGCTTGTGTTACCTGTGCGAGCTACTGTAGAAGGCTAAAAAGAGGCTGGATAAGATTACTCAGACCGCTTAGTAGCTGATACAATTGTGGTGGGATATAATCAGCTGAAGTTGGCTGCTGAATACTTTCCCGCCTCATACCTTCTGTAGATTGGTTAGACTGTAGTCCCGAGGATGTAGCTTGTTTCACTGCTATCTGTTGACGAGCTGATACCTGCTGTTGCACAGGAGTTTGCCGTTAAGATGGTTGTTGCTGCTGCTGTTGCATCTGAGGAAAACTTCTTGGTGGGATTGATTTCGAAAGATTGGGGTATTCTGTTGGGTTTAAAGGAATACGTTGTTGTTGATGGCTCCCCATATTTCTTTGTGATCTCAAATCCTTCAGTGTTTGGCACCCTCGATAGTTTGCGGGATGTTCCCCTTGGCAATTCGCGTATTTCGCTGGCGTATCTCGGGTTTTGGTGCATGAAGAACTTTCATGCCCTTGTCCACACCTTACGCACCGTGGTGCGTGGTTGCAATAGGTCTTGGTGTGACCGTATTTTTGGCATCTAATGCATTGTGAGAGGATTCTTTTCTTTGTAGGTTTCTCTATGACCTTGGTATAGAAAATTGTTTTTATATCAAAAATCTTTTCATTGAATGAATGTTTAGTGATATCAATAAAAAACATTGGTAATGGCCGCTTAAACCGTGATATTACGTTGGTAATTGCTACGGTCTGGTATCCGTGGTTTTCAAGATCTTTTTTTATCTCTTCAACGGGTGTGTTGTGGTGTAGACCTTTAATGACTATTCTAGGATTTTTGTCATCAGGGAGCTGATATGTATAGAATTCAGCTCCGCTGTTTTTAAGACAACTAACAAGTTTTCTGTAGACATCTGGAGTTTGAGGATATACAGTTACTCCTTTATAAGTTGTTTTCAGTAAAAAAGAATTAGGGCTCGTGTTAGTTTGAAGTACATATTAATTTAAATTATTTTTTTAAACCTTTATCCTGTATACTATCAAAATGTGAACTATCAGATATTAACTTATTATAATTTTCTCTCTAGCCAAGATATTATCCATATTATGCGGTGGTGCCATCAGAGCCTGAAAAATGTTTTGAAGAGGATTTAATGGTAAGCTTACATAATATTCCTATTGCTTTGTTTGAATAGAATAATATTTCTTTATTTTACCATATTAATTTTAATTATTTTTTTAAACCTTTATCCTGTATACTATCAAAACGTGAACTATCAGATATTAATTTATTATAATTTCCTCTCTAGCCAAGATATTATCCATATTATGGGGTGGTGCCATCAGAGGCTGAAAAATGTTTTGAAGAGGATTCAATGGTATGCTTACATATTTTTCCCATTGCTTTGTATATATAGAATAATATTTCTTTCGTTCAACACATTAATTTTATTTATTTTCTTAAAATTTTAATCTTTACTGAGACTCTGTTTTTTTAAAATATGTTAATGATGTTTATCAATCATCATTGATAAATGGTTATTTAATTTCCTTTATTTTTTCAAAATATGTTAATGATGTTTATCAATCATCATTGATAAATGGTTATTTAATTTCCTTGATATGATTCATTCATATCTGAGATTATAAAATTGTTTTTAGGCTAGGGTTCGAAAGTATAACAAAAAATATCTAAATACTTTTTCGGTTTACATTGTCTTTATATGAATCATGTTATCATATAATTTTAATTCACAACTAACGGGTCCTCCAACTTTTAAGTAGATTGGTTAAAACAATCGTTTAACTTCAACAGCTCAAATTATCTTCCATACTACTGAGTTTGGTGTATTTGAGTTTGTAGAAGAAACATACAGTTTCCAGGGTTTTTTTTTTATAATTAGTAAAGTTTTATAAGGTTATATTACTTTTGAATGGCCTGCAAGATTTTCTCTTTTTTGTACAGCATTTCTACAATAGGTGTTAAACTTTTTACGTTTTAACATTTAGGCCTAGGTGATGTTTTGGGGATTGATCATAAAAGAGCAGCAATCCTCAACTTCGTATGAAAGGTAGGAGGAGAGGTTAGCATTTGCTGTAAACTGTTGCCAATTCGCCTTCTCGTGAATCCAGTATCGATTAAAATGGGGAAGTGATCACTGGATTATTGAATAGTGATTACATTCCAATAGGCGTCGGAAAGCAAACTACTTGAGCAAAAAATGAAAGCCTATAAGGGAGAAGTTATAGGATGAGCTTAAGGAGGTTGATTTGTCGCTATTCAGAACATGTAAGTTGTAGGCGTCCTGTAAGTTTCCAATTTGTTGTCCCCTTCTTTCATATCTTTTAGATCCTAGATGGCATTATGGGCATTTTGATCAACTAACTGTAGGAGTGATAACGATAGGATTTTATTTTGTCTTTCATTTATTGAGATTTACAACTGTATTAGTAAATACACCAAGTAAATAACTTGTCAGATAATATACATTAAGAGAAAATGCCCATTAGCATCACTCCACTATGAATCTAAACTGGAAGGTCTCGAGGCCATCTTCTTTATGGACATTTAGATCAACTAACAGTAGGAGTGAAGGGGAGCCCGTGGCTAGTGGCTAGCGCAGTAGTCTCTCATGCTAAACTTGTGAGTTCGAATCCCAGTCCCAACGGGGCTTATCGCGCCACGGAAATAAAACAACAAAAAAAAAAGTGTAGAAAGTAGAAGTGGCCTAGGGAGTTGAGAACACAGGGATTCAACAGCTGTAGGTCTATAAGATGAGTTTAGAGTCCGTTACAGTTTCTTTGGATTAATATGGTGTTAGACATTGGTAAGGTAAAGATGAATCGTTTTTATTCGTTCTCTGGGTTCAACGCATCCTGAAACGTAAGCCTTCCAATTTTGAAGGAGAGAAAGAGGGATGATTTTTTTTTTTTAGTTGATAACAAAGTTTTATAACAGAAAATAATAAAACCAAAGAATTCATAATAGACTGCGTCACAATTTCCCTTTTTATTTATCGATTTTCATTCAAATAATTTTAATAAAACTTCCGGAATACAGAACACCTTACATTTTTTTATCGAGAAAAAGATATCCATGTTATCCTAATTGTTGTTAAAATGTTTTAAAATACAATTTAAAAAAATATTTTACGTGATATATTTTTCTTTTATGTGTAAAATTAAAAATATATTATGTATTTATTATTCCAAAATATGTCTGAGTTATATTACATGCAAGAAATAATAGAATACAGTAGATAAACCGTGACGGTAATGACACAACTGATAGCCTGTAAATATAGAAAAATTGAAACAGTTATTTCTTGTACCTGTGTAATTTTCAATCTGCATTTATTCCGTATGTAACCATTTGCTCTTTTCTAAATAATTAATGAACTTCATTACTTATATTTCTAAAACTCTATTGTATTTGATAAATCTCAATCTTAACTTCAATATTTTTTGTTATAGAAAATAAATTTGAAGAAAAATATTAACAAGGCTCCTGGTGCAAATAGACCTAAAAGCAGCAAGCAGGTGATCGACTATTCGAGATATTACTGCCCGAAGGGTATGGAAAAAATTCCTGCACCAGTGGGGCGCAGAGCTGGCTGGACACCCTGGAAACCAACATGGACGACGCGAGATCAGTACCCGTGGATGGTCGAAGAAAACAACAACAAAAGCTAGAAGAAAAAGCGAATAAAAGTAATTTAGTACCGCATCTCATCAGGAGAGGTGATTATCAGCTCATGTTCTGTCATTAATTAAATTATTTGATATTCTATATTATTTCATTTATACATAAGTTCGATCAATGTTTGTCCATTTAACGACTATATAGTTATGTCTCTATGAACACATTTCGAAAGCTCATCTAGAAAAAAATATTTTGCACATCATTCATTAATTTACCAAACTCAGTTCTCTTAAAAGATTTTGTCAGAAATCTGACCTAAGGTAATTTAAAGAAAATTCAGTTATAAAAATTAGCCAATTTATAATAAAAACATCAGCAGATTAATTAGTGTAATAAACGAAAATAGTATTTATTTAATGTGAAACATCTTATTAATGATGTCCATTGTATAATTTATTTTTATATAAATATGTATGTTGTAGCTGAGATGGAACGTAGCTATATTTTAAATATCAATTGTTACAGGAGGACTTGGTGCAGGATCCAGGGGTTTCTCCTGCCACCAAGTATCATGGCGCGATTAGAAGTAGCTGAATCAAAGAAGCGGCAACTCAGTCCTCAGTCAAAGCCAATATTTCAAGCCAACTCAGTCCTCAAACAATTAACGTATTTTTGTTATACAATTTTATAACAACTAGATTTAAGTTTAGATATTAGTCAATTTATTTATTTAATATTAGGTACCAAAATGTAAATAATAATATATTCATTACTTGTACGTATTTACAATGTATTTTTTTATCAGTATTTTTTAATTGTAAACTTTTTATTAAAACATTATTTAAAATTTTACCTTTTCTTTTATTTGCCCTGCCTGATAAAAGATGAAAAATGGGTTTTAAACTCCAGTTTGAGCAACTCCATCTAAATTATAAAATATTCAATAAAGGTTATTATAAAATATCACATTGTTAGTAAATCACAGGTGGAGATATTTAGTTTTCTCTTCTCTCTCCCTCTATTCAGGATGCATGACGATGTACTCAGTTTATGCTTGAGATAGCTCAATGCTGGCCTGATAATTACTCCTTAGTTTTACCTGAAACGTTGGAAAAATTAAAACATTTTTTAACAGACTGACTCCTCATTTATTCCAAGTTTAAAAATTGTAAACGTCTACCAAACATCCTCAACATTATTAGTAAAATTATTTAACAAGCCATTGATTCTTCTAGAGCGGTTGTGTTCTATTATATGCTAACCTTAATCCAGTTATTACTTTACCTTAATCACTTATTTATGGCAAACCTTATCATTGTCACAACCACTTCTTATCTTCGCTTTCCTCTGATAGCACTTATTCAGTAGTTATTGTTACATTTCTTCATTCGTAATTCAGAGACATTTTAGCCCAAATAGACTCCCAGTTATTTAGGACTCAAACTCTTAAATGTTGTTGGCCTCACACTGTAGAGGTAGAATATTCAGAAGAGTAGCTTCTTAACTCCTTTTTCTGCTGGCTCATTTAATGGTATCCCGAAATGCTCCGTGGTCCAAAGGAACTTTACAACTTTGTTAAAATTCTAGTGGATATAATTAGACGACAGTTGAGAATTACTAAAAAGAATTGGTCGGGGTGGCGGTCGGTGAATAAAACAATTGAGTAGTTTAAACAGTTTCTTTTTCGGTTTTGACCCCCATTCTGGATCATCATCAGGGCTAAAAAGAAACATTTAAAATAAGATTAAATATACTATTTTAAAAACTATTGCGCTAGACTATGCCAATATTATAACATAAAATAAAAAGAAACTGACCGTACTAATACTTCTAGACTTTTTAAAAGCTTTTGACTCCGTGACCCATTCCATCCTTTTCTCCAAACTACAATCCCTATCCTTTTCCAACAACACCATTCGTTGGTTCCACTCTTTTCTCTCAGGTAGAACCCAACCTTTCACCATTCCTAATCATTCTCTATCTTCCTTTTTTGCCCTTTCGGCAGGTGAGGCCCAGGGTTTAAGTATATCTCCTCGCCTTTTTAATTCCTATATCAATGACCTTTCCAACTCTATCGATCATTTCTCCCACCATTTGTACGCTGATGATTTCCAGATCTACCTATCCTTCTCCCCCTCCGAGACATTATTAGCATTTTAGAAGATTCAGGAGGACCTGGATAGAATCAGCGCCTGGGGATATCTGATTAAACTCAAGCTAAATGCCATGAAGACGCAAGCAATAGTAATAGGTTCCAATTCCCTTATCAAATGTCATACCAACTTTCCAAGTCTAATAATTACCCAATCACGTTCAGTTCCACTGTCAAAAACCTAGGTATCACCAATCACTCTCCTGGAAACCTCATATTGCCCAAATCTCTCGAAGAACAATCAGTACTTTTAAATGTTTCTATCGCTCCCGTCATCTCCTCTCCAAATCCACTCGTAAGTTCCTTGTATCCTCACTTATTTTCCCCCACTTTGACTATTGTTGTGCGGTTAGTGACGGCCTCCCGGCTGTGCTTGAAGACGGACTAAAGCGTATTATGAACATTTTCTTAAGATTTGTCTTCGGTACATCAAGGAGGTCTCATGTTACCCACTTATACGGTGAATTAAAGTGGCTCCTCCCCTCAACCCGCAAACAACATTTCCTTGGATCATACCTATACCAAACTATTAACTCCCAGCATCCTTCCTACATCTACAGTCTCCTGCATTTTAAATCCTCAATCCACCTACAGAACCAAAACCTTTGATCGTTCCTTTATTGTTCGCTCTACCACACTCTGGAATTCTCTACCAATCCATATCCGCCATGCTGCCTCTTTATCCTCATTCAAATCACAACTTTTCCTATATCTTGTCATCCCAAATAGACGATTAGCAAATGTGATGTCAATTCTATCTAGAAATCTACATTGAATGAATGAAGATTACTGTTTACCGTCCAAAATTTTAAATTGATTTTGTTTAAATAAAATTTTTATTTTCTCATAAGATAAAATTTAGAAGATATATATTTTTATTAATTTCTATGTTATTTTTTATGTATATAACTCCACATTGTAAATAATTGTAATTTTAATAATCATTGTAAATAATAATTAATCATGTTTTTATTGTCTGTTGGCCAGACATATTATATATTCAAATTGTACATAACTGTTATTCTTAGGGGACCTAGTCCCAGGATAAATTTTTTTTCTATTCTATTCTATTCTAAAATTAAATTAGATGTGTAAAGAAATCAATAAATTAAATTACAATGACATATTAATTAAAATTACAATGGTATAATAATGAGAGGGCTATACATAGCAGATAATGACTAAAGATAATGTACAAATATATAAGAAAAAATTACATGAAATTAAAAACATTGAAAAAAGAAGTACAGTGGAGATACGTACCGTGTTGTAGGCGACTGGAAACTAGGTACAATTTGGTAGTATGGAATATAGGCCGGTAGATCGGAAAATACGTACAAAAGGTTGGGTAAAATGGAAATACGTACCGCGTTTTTAGACGGGATCTGACAACAATGAGTAAAATTGTAATACTAACATAAACAGAAGTAATCAGATTGAACCTATAATAGCAATAACATCACAAACCTATATAATACAATAGTAAGAATAATAATGTATAAAGTATATGTAGTAAAAATGACTACCTCAGAACCAACGTTTTAATAATTATGGTAAATATATTAAGACAGTAAAAATAACAAGGTGAAAATATTATGAGAAAAAATTAAGTAACAATCATCCTCAGATCATACAAGTTGATACAAAATAATAAAATAATTACAAGTGGGGATAAATTGAACTGTAAGACCATTATGATTTATTTTAAGTACATAAACAAATAAAATAGGTACATATATACATTAAATGTATACATAAATAAATAAAAAATAAACCAATAAATAAACAACAATGTATGCAGTGGAATGGACATGGGAAACTGCGTTCCTTAATAGAGTTTAATATATGGCTATAGGTGGAGGAGATGCATTGTTTATCAGTTTTATGGTTGACAGGATTAGATTGGAGATGGATGTGGACTGTTTTAGCGATGAGTCTTTTTTTATGGTATAATTTTATGGAGGACTTATGTTAAGATATGCGGGTTTTTAAGAAGTTTTTGGTTTTACCCACATAGGAAGCATCACAATCTAAACAAGGTATTTTATAAACAATATTTGAACGGTTTAGAGGATTTATCGGGTCTTTAGTATTTTTGAAGAAGTGGGAAAGTTTATTCTGGGTCTTCAATCCTAGCCTTTGGGAGGGTAAGGAAGATTTTAAGGTTTTTGTTAATATTTTCAGACAGGTGTGAAATATAAGGTAGGGATCTATATTGAAATATTGAGGGTTAATTTTGGTCCTGTATTGTAGGAGAAGTAACGGTCGTTTTTACGTTATTAAATGAGTTTATATGTTTTTGAATGACATTAAGTGGGAAGCTATTTAAGGATAGGATCTTTTTAATGCGCTGGATATTAGTAGGATGGTACTGTGGATCAGACAAGGAGAGGCAACGGTGGACGAGATTTTGGCCAACATTAATTTTTTGATGGTATGGGTGCTGGGAGAAGAAAGCTAGTAGCTTTGTTAAAATTATTTAAAATCTCGAAATAAATGTTTATTTTATTAAATAAGGGGCTGGTAGAATTAAAATTTGCTTTTTTTTTTTAAATATAATAATAATAATAATTTCACAAAAAATAGAAAATAAAAACAGCTAAAATCCGTTCACAGACATAAATAATATAAACTAAATAAATCATGATTTTTGAAATTACAAACAAAAATGTACAAAAAATGAAAGAATGAAACAAACAAAAAATAATTGAACTATTGAGGAATTTAAAGTAATCTGGTAACAAAATATAAATCTTTCAATTTTTTAGAAACTAATAGAAATTATGCTAAACAATGTAAAATAATATTATAAGCTAAAGAAAAAAAGTAATGACAAAGTTAGTCCTGAAGAAGGCCCACAATGTAATGTCGGCACATGATTCAAATAGCACTTGTTTTAAATGTGTGTTTCTATTTAATGACCGCACCCCCAACCATCTTCCTTATCTAATAAACTTCAAAGATTATTATCACCCTCTCCTTAATAAATCACAATCCTGGACTAGAACCGATGAAGAGAAATCCCAAGCATTCGCTCAGCATCTTTAAAAGTTACAATCCTTATCATGGTATCCTTAACGAGCAACACCTCGCATGCATTGAAGCAGAACTGGATGTTTCACTACAGCTGCCCCTTCCTCCTAAAACATTTCATCCTTCAGGAACCTTAAACTTAATCCACAGAACACCTACCCAAAAAGCTTCTGTAGTCCTGGAATGTGGTCTCTACTACATTAGATCGCGGATTATAATGCACGGGAGCCTTTTTCGACATAAAGCAGGCCTTTGACCGGGTATGGCACCCAGGACTGCTGTTCCAACTCCGTAAATTTCTCCCTCAACATACTTCCTCATCATGCAGTCCTACCTCTCTGAGAGGTCCTTTAAAATCAACGATAATCATTCATTCATCGATCGTTCTATTCATCCATTCTTCCTTAGTCTGCTGGTGTTCCTCAGGGTAGAATCCTAGAACCCATTCTTTACACAGTCTATATAGCTGATATCCCAACCCATTCTAACACATTCCTTTCTACCTATTCCGATTACACTCGCGTGCTGTCAGTTAATAATGATCCTAGTATTGTCCCTCACACTCTTTAAACCCACATCAGAGATCTCGAGGTATGGTGTCAGAATTGGAGAATTAAAATCAATTTCATAAATCCAAACAAATTACCTTTACCCTTCGTCGTAACACATCCTGCCCTACAGTGTCCTTTAAATATAATCCGCTTGTCCCGGTTAAGCACATATTTTAAGAATCATTTCTATAGAAAACCGTAAATATAAAATAGGTGGATTTTTTTTAAATTAGAAACAAAAGCGTATAACATTGTAACTAAAAAATCAAAAATTGGAACTATCACCCAATGAGATCACTTTTGGCCAATCATAACTTCTATCTGGACCTACGGAGTTGAGCTTTGGGGCTCTACTAAATCATCAAACCATCAAACTCTTCCTGTATCCAATCCATGGAATCCAAAATCCTTCGCAAAATCCTTAACGTTCCTTACTTTGCCACGAATAAAATCATCCACAAAGACCTTAATGTTCCATATGTTGCTGATTTGGCCTGTACCTTCCATGAAAAACTCGACTCTCACTCTAATCCACTAGTTTTAATCATTGCTTCCTACTAAATTCCTCACAATCCGACAAGGCGTCTGAAAAGAAGATGGCTTTAAGGCCTTCTTGTTTAGACTCACTACTAAAGAGTGCTGCCAATGGTAAGTTTTTCTTCATGTTTTTTATCATTTAGCAGCATATTTAATTGTTGTTTTAAAACCATTATTATCAATTAGATTATTATTGTAAAGAATTATTGTAAAGAAAATTTAACAGTTCTCAAAACAGAAAAACTAAAACAGTACCGTTCCATAGAGGTGGTGGGAGAATAAAAACATTGAAACCGCTCTACTTTAAAGAAAGCCCTATTGAAACGGTAAAGAACTACACTTATCTAGGCATTCAGTTTAGTCCCCTGGAAAATTTCTTCAAGCTAAAAACGCATCCATAAATAAGACTAAATTCACAATAGGAACAGCTCTGACCGTATTACAAGAGTAAATCCGAAAAGTGGGACTCGAAACAACAATTATATAACTCAATTATACGTTCCACTATATTATACTGTGCAAAAATATGGGCTCCATAATACTGTCCAAATTTGGAAACATTAACGATGAAGTACGTAAGCTTAGAAATAGAAGTAGACTAAAGAATGTTCAGATGATCGATAGCTCTATTAAAAATACCAGAAGAAAAGCTGTTTTAACAGATTGAGAGAACTCGAAGATTTGCAATTTACAAAAACCGGAAAACCTATATCAGTTGGTAATAGAATGCCTAGTGTATAAAGAACTTGGGTATCATCATATTCATAAATATATAAATGAACACAATAATTCAATTTTGAGAAATTTGCTAATAATTGATAATGTGCAGAAATTTTACTAAACAGGGGGCAGTCTAAAAATTAAATCATTTATAATTTTATTAACGAATAAGACGTCGATTTTCCGGTTAATGCCTCATTAATTATTATCAAAAACCGAAGTGAAATAAGTTTGTTTTGTTTTCTTCTTTATTTTGTAATTAATTTTTTCTTAACTTATAACATTATTTAACATTGTTTAGTCTAATTTATATTAGTTCAATTTATATAATTTATATTAATCGCCGCTTTCTCTGGGTGTTAGAAACCCGAAAAATTCTGGACAAAGAACAATGTGGGTTTAGGAAATACAAATCAACCACACACCTTCTTTTCAAATTTAACGAATTCTTAAAATCATCATTTGCCAAAAAGAGCGTGTATTCGCGGTATTCTTAGATCTGAAAAGCGCTTTCGATTCGTGTTGGAGAACCAAAATTTTAGAATCTTTACAAAATTGGGGCATTTCAGGTAACCTCCTCTCATTTATAAAACATTTTCTTACCAATAAAAATTTCAATGTTCGAGCTGGCTCCACATTTTCTGAAAATTTTGATCTACCTAACAGAGTACCACAAGGGTCTGTCTTAAGCCCTACCCTTTTTAACATTGCCATTAATGACATAAGAAATTTCATAATAAGGCCCGTTAGAGTCGCACTATACGCGGATGACGTACTCATTTACTACAGCTCTACCGACGTAAAATTTGGAGAACATGTGATTCAGAGAACATTACAAAATCTGGAAACCTGGGCCTCTAGTCATGGTTTTAGGTTTAGTCTCACGAAATCAACTGCAGTCCATTTCTGTAAAATACGGAATTGTGCACAGCCATTTTCAGTCTACCTTGGGAATCGTCGTCCGAATAAGGCTGACTCTATTCAATATTTAGGAGTCACATTTGATTCAAGATTGACCTGGAGACTACACGTTGATGCTCTTTTGGCTAAACTATCTAAAAGATGCAATATCATGAAAACTACCTCAGGTTCAATCTTTGGCTGCGATAGAATCTCTTTGCTGAGACTATATAGGTGCTTGTTAAGGCCAGTCTCTGATTACGCTTGCGAAATTTATGGGGATGCATCCAAAAAAATATTAAGTAGGTTGGACCCTGTTCACCACGCAATGATTCGTAGGGCAACCGGGGCTTTCAGGACTAGTCCTATCAGTAGCATACTGTGGGAAGCCGATGAGTGGCCCCTAGAGCTCCGTAGGCACTATCTTCTCTTAAAATTTCTCGGTCGTTTAAAAACAACGCCGGACGTCTTTGACTTTTCACGATATAACTTACCCTCCCGCCTTTCAAACTACCCTCCACTATCTGACACACATCCATTGCCAAAATTTTACGTTTCCACTCCAAACCCCTTACCTCCTTGGACAAGTATCCCAGCAACCTTCGATTTTTCTTTGAAATCTATATCAAAATCAACGAATCCTTCAGAAATCTTAAAACAAAGCTTTCTAGCTCTCTTAGCCAATAGTTTACATTAATAGCAAACCATCACGGTGGAGAAGTTTCAGTGAAAAAAGTGTAAGGGAAGAGGAAATATTAATAAAAATTGATAGTCGATAAATCCAGAATAGACAATAAAATAGCCATTATTCTCTAATAATATGCATGCGTATCTAACCCCTCTCCAACTATTGTTTACATCTTGATTGAAAACAAAAGCTACAGTGCGTCCGTCATAGGATTATTGTTTGACGGAAAGGACTCGCAATAATATTTACATAATTTAATAACAATAATATTTATAATAACAATCAAAATGTCAAATGAAGAGAAATTAGACGCTATTCTGTTTAAGCTTGACAAGTTAAATATATTAGAAGAAAAAATAAGCTCCATAGAAACAACAATTTTTAAAGATATATCTATTATAAAAAAAGAGGTAGAAGAAATAAAAAATAATTACGAAAAAAACCGCTTGTTGGAGGAAAAAAATAAACGGAGATACAATATTATAATTTTCGGAATGAAAACGGAATCAATACCTTTAATTTATACTGAAATAATAAACATCTTAAAATCACTTGATCTATCATGTAAAGATTACTGCATCGATAATATTATTAGGCTAAACAAAAAAAATGCTTCTGGTCCAATACTGGTAAAATTTAATTCAATATATCTTAGAAATGAAATAATCAGGAAAAAAGGTATATCAAGGAAAAACGAAGATTTTAAACATATTGTTATTAAAGAAGATCTACCCCAGAACATTAGAGCAATTAGAAAGGAATTATTTCCGTTTCTAAAATTTCACAAAGAAAGAGGGGATAAAGCCGTTTACAGATACGATAAACTGTTGATCAATGGCAAATTATATTCGTTGGAAAATCTAAGAAATGAACCACAAAAAACAGGAAAACGACCGAGAAGTGAAGAGAAATCTCCTAAACCAAAAGAACTGAAAAATAGGAATGGTGTTAGTATTGCAACAATTAAAACAAAAGTGAAGCGTTATAGGAGCAATAGCTTAGATATTTTTTTCTTTAAAAAAAACTCTAACGTTCATAATCTAATTCCAAAAAAATACAGGATAACGCAAGTGAAACAGAGGACTGACAAAAAACCGAAATTGCCCACGGAAAACCTATTCGACAGACAGAGGAAATTTCAAATCAGGAAAACATCAATTATTGGACTACTAAAAATATCATCAGAATATGTACATTTAATACAAGAACTTTACTAGGAGAAGAAAGATGGATTGAATTAGAAAAGGCTCTAAACAATATTAATTGGGATGTAATCGGTCTATGTGAAATAAGAAGAAGAAATACCCAAATAATGGAAACTAAAAAAAGGAGAAATTTTTATGCATACATACTCTGAAAAAGGACAGTATGGTGTCGGTTTTATCATAAATAAAATATGGAAAAATAATGTTATCGAATTTAAAGAAATTAACTCAAGAATAGCTCTTTTGAAATTAAGGATAAATAAGGGAAAAGAATTGTTACTAATACAAATACACGCTCCTACTGCTAGATCTTCTAATATAGTCAAGGAATTATTTTATTCAGAATTAGTGTCAACGCTTACAACACATAGAAATAAGAAAAGCACGGTGGTAGTAATGGGTGACTGGAACGGAAGAGTTGGTCAGCGCTTAGAAGGGGAAGAGGCGATAATGGGAACATCTAACTACGGCTTCAGGAATGAAGGCGGCGAGATGATAATCGATTTTGCATACAGCCAGCAGTTAAAAAATAGGAAATACTTATTTTAACAATAAACTAAAAAACAAATGGACATGGATGGCTCCAGACAAAAAAACCTATGAATATGATTACGTTTTAATAAACAGTTTAAGCTCAGTTAAGAATATAGAAGTTTTAACGAAATTTAATTTCAATTCAGATCATCGCCTTGTCAGAATATCATTAAATATTGACACGCTAAAGAAGGAAAGAAGATTTAAAAATAAGAAAAATAATTTCACAACCCTAAATAACATAGAAATTGAAATGTTTCAAGAAAAATTGATATCAAATTTAAATATAGAAGAACAAAACAAACTTCCAGATATCCAACAAAGATATAATAAAATAACAGATACCATAATTAACAGTGCAATAGAAGTAAAAAATAAAGTGGGTAAGAAAAAGGGCTATATAAATAAACTATCAGAAAATACGCTTTCTCTTTTAGAAAAAAGAAGAAAAATAAAAATAAACTCGGGGGAGGAAAGCGAAATCAGGCAGCTCAATCGAGAAATCAGGACTGAAATAAAAACAGACCTAAAAATATTCCGAGAAAGAAAAATTGTAGAAATTTTGGAAAACAACAAATCAACTAAACTATTAAGAAAAGAACTTAACCCAGGCAAACATTGGATCCTATCAATTAAAAACAAACAAGGACAAAGCACAACAAATAGACAAGAGATGATTTCAATAGCAACATCTTTCTACAAAAACCTGTACAAAGAAGAGCGTTCATCAAAATCATCTAAAAAATATACTGGAAATAATGAAGAAGATGAAGAACCATATATTCTTAAATCAGAGGTAGAGAACGCTATAAATAAACAGAAAACAAGAAAGAGTCCACGAGAAGACGGTATAACAAATGAAATGTTAAAAGCCGGAGGTAGCATCCTAGTCGAGGCGTTGTGCACAATATTTAACGAAGTACTGATTAAAGAGCTAGTCCCAGCACAATGGAAAAGATCTAAAATAATTCTTTTACACAAAAAAGGGGATAAAGAAGAAATTGGAAATTATCGACCCATATCTTTGATTTCGTCTATTGGTAAGCTATTCACAAAAATTTTAAACGATAGAATAAAGAAACAAATTGAATACTATTTAACAGTTGAACAGGCAGGATTCAGGAAGGGTTTCTCAACCATAGACCATCTTCACACTGTGAACCAGTTAATAGAAAAATCAAAAGAGTATAATATTACTCTGTATCTAGCATTTGTTGACTTCACAAAAGCTTTTAACAGCCTCAAGCATGACAGTATATTTTCAGCTTTGAAACACATAGGCGTAGCAGAAAAATACATTTCTATAATTACTGAACTATACAGTGATAACATCGCCTATGTTGAAACAGATATTAAAGGACCTATATCTCCTGTAAAAAAGGGAGTTAGGCAAGGCGACCCTCTCTCTCCAACTCTCTTTAGCGGTCCTAGAATTCGCTCTTAGAAATTTGGAATGGCAAACCAAAGGAATTAATATCAACGGAAACAAATTAAATCATCTAAATTTTGCAGACGACATAGTGTTGATATCAAGTACCCAGGACGAGTTAATAGAAATGCCGAAGGACTTGGAGAGAGTGTGTGGTCAGGTTGGTCTTGTGATGAATTTATCCAAAACTAAAATAATGACAAATTCAGAAAATATATCCAAAATAGAAAATGCTCTCGCAAAAATAGAATTAGTCAAAGACATCACTTACCTAGGACAGACCATTTCATTCGATAACCGCCTTTCCAAAGAAATTCAAAAACGGATTGCCTCTTACTGGAAAAAATTTTGGGTCTTCAAAAACTTAATGAAAAGCTCCACCGAAATTAAATGGAAAAGGTTAGTATTCAATACCTGCATTCTCCCAACTTTGACTTATGGAAGCCAGACAGGGTCCCTCACTAAATCGCAGGAAAGAAGAATAAACGTCTGGCAAAGAAGAATGTAGAGGAGTATGACAAATGTAAAGTTAAAGCATAAAATAAAAAATACGACTCTGAGAGAGACCACTTTGGTGAGGGATGCTGTGGGTTGTATAAGGAAGCTGAAATGGGAATGGGCTGGGCATTTAATGCGAATAAAGGACCCCAGGTGGAGCAAGGCAATTACCGAATGGACACCTATCGGAAAGCAACGTAAGCAAGGAGGGCAACTCAAGAGATGGTCGGACGAAATTAAGAAACAAGAAGGAATATCTTGGCATAGGAAAACAGAAGATCGAAAATATTGGAAATTAAAATGCCAACATATTGAAAAACCAGCGGCGAACTCATAACCCAGAAGGTACGGCTGGTCACCGATCAAGACTATTCCTCCTTCAGGAGAGGCCTGCGCATTAGTAGAAAACTATTTTATTTTTATTTATCTAAACATAAAAATTTTTATTTAATCAAGTTTTTTTTTGCAATTTTATTAGTAAATTTAAAAAGATGTTATTAAATTTTATTTAAAAAAGTTGTATACACTATTTGGTCACATTGTTTCTTTTTACTTACCTCAATCATTAAAAGTGTTTTAAAATAAATAAAAATATACATAAACTTTATGTACCATTAAAAAATTGTAAATATGTGTAAATAAAGGCTTATCTTATCTTATCTTTAACTTTAATTGAAGACTTAGCCCACAGTCAGTTTATAATTTGCAGTGACTCCTATTCGGCTCTCCAGGGAATCCAAGATTTTCTTTATTCAGGAAATCAATTAATATTTCACATTTCGAATTTAATATTTAAAACAAAAAGAAATATTATATTTCTCTGGGTGCCAAGCCACGTAGGAATTACGGGGAATGAACTGGCTGACACAGGCGCAAAAGAAGCAAGTTCCATCTTTCCTATTCCCAACGTCAAGACAATACGGACTGACTTCAATCAGCCATACTGAAGCAATGCAAAGAAGCATGGTGCACTTTTTGGTCTAAGGTTCCGGAGAACAACAAATTAAAGCGAAACTTCGGAGTTTCGCGACCACTACCCCAGATAGTTGGACAAAGCAATCAATAATAACACGGTTGAGAATAGGACACACCAGACTGACACATGAGCACCTGCTTGAAGGGAAACCTCCGCCGAGATGCCTGCGCTGTGACTTAGAGCTAACTGTGGAACACGTCCTGATAGAATGCCCACTGTATAGTTCAGGCAGAACATGGCCTCTTCTACAAAGTTATAAGGAAACAATGGACCAAAAGAATCAAGAAAGTTTGTTCATTTTCTGAAAAAAAAAAAAATTGTACCAACTCTTTAAATAGTTATGACCACGGTGCCTCTAACCTTTGTTGTATATGGCACCTAAACTGTAATCAAATAAAAAATATATTAGGTTATAAAATTGAAGGATTTATTTTGTTAATAGATTACTTTACGTATGTTGTGCTACAGCGCCTAACTCGCCTTCACTGCTCAGACCAGTGATGCGGCTGAGATAGAGTGCTGGGATCTCTTGGATCGCTTTCCTCCACAAGTGGAGGAAAAGCGCTTGCTGGGTCCTTTAGCAATTGTATATATTGTATAGTTATGATGTGTGTAAGTGTTATTTATTTGCCAACTTTTATTTATCTCATAATAGGTTATGTCTCGATTTGTTTTGTTTTTTATTTATATTTTTATTTTATTGTATATATTGAATTTATGTTATATTTTATGAAATTTGACAATTTATTATTATTTTCTGTATATATAGTATGAATGTGGTCTCTTATCAATATTATGTTCATTTTGTAACAAATTGTAATTATCTCAATAAAAAAAAAAAAAAAAAAAAATAGATTACTTTAATTCTCAAATGTTCACTTTTTATTTTATTTGTTGGTTTTTGTTATAATTTCAAAAGTATGCTTTATTTATATTATATCAATGATGTCTGGAAACAGTCTTCAGTTGTTTTTATTTTGTATTTTTGTTAATATTGTCAATACATGAACTGTAATGACAAACTGCTTTTGTATGGGGATTACCCCGAAAATAAATAAATATTATTATTATATACATATAAAATAATAATCAAAACAGTAATATTTAATTAATAACTACTAAGTGATAAAAAAGTTTCTAGAAGAAAAAAAAATAGTCTTAGAGAAAGAAAACTAGAAAATATATGTACAAGTATTTCGTAACGATCTTGTAGCTGACAACAGTGTTGACCGAGACCTTCCTTACACCGTACACAATAACAGTGTACGGAATGATGATACCGGTGTACCAAAGGGATTAATGCTCTCCTATTATCTAGTCAAAGCTGCCAACAATCTATTATGTGCGTTATTAAAATAAGTGCACTCACCTCTCTATGTGGGATTGTTAATGGTGTTTATTAGTTTAATAACTCTCTAATAACAAATTTTGACGGATGAAAAATCAGTGACACCGAAATGGCAAAGTAATAGTCAAAAAGCGATACGTAAGTAGTACAGTAGTAGCGGCCATGACACTTTGAATAGATTACATTTAACTGTTTTTAACTCTTAATTAAGAGACTAATTAACCTATGATTTCTTTTTGGCGCTTTACTAATTAAATAATGATTACCCATATTTAAGGTCCTATGTTCCCTGAACGCATGATTAAACAGAAAATACAAAATAAGGCGTTATTATTAATTATACCATATAGCTTTAAATATAGATTAATAATTATTTTATAATTTAATTCTTTATTATAATCAATTAATCTGAATCAAACCCTTTATTTTCGGTACTAAAATTACTTGTAGTGCATATATTTTTGCAAACCTTTAAGCCAAAGTTCATGAATTATTGATGTGATAGAATTATCATTTTGTCTGGATCCCACATTATATTCTCTCACGTTTCAGAACTTTTTGGCTTCCTTGTCGAACACTGGTGTAGTGCTTGGCGTATTTAGGGGAACGAAAGTAGATGCACACACGTCACTTTCATACTTCGAGAAAAAGTCGGTCCATCGGTTAATTTCAACTCTATACCACTTTCTTCCTCAGACACAGTAACGTATCTTGAATTTCTAATAGACAAAAGATTGACGTGGAACCCAAAAGAACTATAATGAACTATGATTTTATAGAAGTATACAAACTACTAAACATAAAATCATAGCTTGCGGCTGACAACAACTTACTAATATACAAGACAATTCTAAAAACTATATGGATCTACAGACCAGTACTGTAGGGGAGAGCTAAATATTCGAACATCAAACGTATCCAATCCAATCCTTTCAATCCAAAGTCCCTCGAACAATAGTTAATGCTCCTTATTATGTTGTCAACTGTATCCTACACCACGACCTTAATATTCCATTTATTTTAGGCCTCGTACCATTCAATTTTCCAGTTTCTATCAAAACCTTATTCATCATCCTAGCTCTTTATCGCGATCCCTATCTAGGTCCACCCACTCTATAATCCTTATGGAAGATTTAAACGGCACTGGCCCCGAGATATTTGGTAAATATTTATACTGGAGTTCAGACATCCCCTCTCATGTGATGTATGTTTGTGGCTAATACGCCCTATGATTAAGAATTCTTGTTGCATTGTGGCCGCAATCTGCAAATAGGTTTTCTTATAAATAATTTTTTTGTACCTAGCCCCTATTTTAATTTGTTTTCTGATAGTTCGATTATCTATGGTTATTTATGTGTTTTTTTTTGTTTTTTGTTTTTTAAAGTACAATCTATGCCCTTTGTTTTGTCAGTATTCGCTTCGATTTTTTTAGCAAATTAACTGTACTTAGACAATAATTTTGAGATTGCTTGACTGCCTTGCTGGCATTTGAGCTGATACTCGTTAATGCGATGTAATAATAATAACATACGAAAGTGAGAAGTCCCATTTTCAGACTTCGCAATTTTCAGGAGGAGAAACATTAGTGCTTTCTTACATGCATTAGGGAAATACCTCAGCCTTAAACAGGAAATGTACAAGCTTACCAGATACATTATTCCTTATATAACACATTAAAATCGCCCACGTGCCTATTTAAAATTTAAAAAAAAAAATTATATTCTTATAGGGATGTAAGGATAAAACCATAGAGACCATATATCTGAATTTCTCCAAACACACTTAACAATCTTGGGGTTAGTATACGTACTCATATAAAACAGTGGTTATTTATTGGACTATTTATAAAAGTAACAATGCATCTACTTGCCCTACTGATAATCAGTTTTAACAGCGTTAGTACAGATATGTGTAAATTCCATTATTCAAGGTGCTATGGTAAAATTAACAACCTTCAGCCAGGTTTCTACAATACATATTGTCAGTATTATCGTGCATAAAATATCGCTAATGTTAGACGAATTTCGGTATATCTTAATATTGTTAAACATATATTAATATTGATATACATTATATTAGTATGGTTAGTTGAAAACATATGATTACTCTAGTTGTTTTACGATCTAAGATCCTTTGTTGCAGGTTTTCTGGCCAGGATTCCTTTTTCGTTAGCTTATGAGAACAAGAACCCAGTCAGATTCTTTTAACATTTTACTTATCATTCTATTTTCAGAGTTTGTTTGGAATTCTCAGACGAGAAAAGAAAAGAAGACTCTTGATCAATAATCAGTCACTTTCCACCATATTTTCTGCCTTCTTATGAAAACAGTAATTATTTCCTGATATTTAATGCAGTTAAGTAACCAAAAATAATATGAAGGTCATATGATGGTTGTACCACTCAGACTTTTAATGTTATTTTCAAGACTATAAACTTAAAAAACTCTATCTACATCAAAAGTCTAGTACTACTATTGTCTAGTACCAATAGTATCACTATAAAAAGAAGGACTTTTTTTTTTATATTTGTGAACTTACATATATACTACATAAAAAAAAAAAATAAAAAAAAAACCACATATGAGGATGGTAAAGTATAAAACCAAATAATATTAATTGTTAAATATTAATCAATCTTATATAAATCGTTGTTAATATATATTAATGCAAAATAGGTTAAAATAAGGTGTTATTAATCGTAGAGTTTTTTCCGAATGAATGTGTATTAAATATTATGAAAATATCCTTAATAAATATTCTGATGCTAAAATCTTCAAGGAAACAAAAATAAATAATTCTGTTTTCCGCGATTCTCTTCCTCACAGAAAAATATGCAACATGAAATAAATAAAAAAAAAAAATTTATCATAAACAAATATTGTTTATTTCTGCAATTAACGTCCATTTTGTTATGTTTCGTTAATAATTAATACTTTCTGATCATTTGGTAGAAACTCATATGAGGCATAAAAATTAAGAATTGGTTAGGCCATAGACAATAAATGACAACATAGGTACATACACCATGTTCACATCCAACTAATCTAGTATAATATTGCAATTGTATTTTTAGCTATGGATTAACTAGATTGGAGCCACTCCTTAAGTATCCAGTTCACTCCGTTTTTTGTGGAATTCATTAGACGAAGACTCATACTTTTATCATTTTTATTTATGATTCTATATTTTTTTTAAATTCTATTAATATCACGTGATTATTAAATAAAGTGATACTGAATTTTATTAGGTCAAAAATGTTTTAAATTTATGCTTCCTGTTTTGTAAACATCATAAATATCTTCAAAATCGATCTGGTTACCTCCAAAAGATAATAATATTTTCTAATATAAATTCTGACACGAAAGGTTGATATATCATTTGGTTTTTCCACATTTGTGAATCGTTTATTTCATAAAAGAAATAGGCAAATCTTAAAAAACAGTCAGACATAACAGACTCTTTGATATGTAACACCAATATCACAATAGTAAAATATACGCGTCTAAAGAAGTTCCTGGGCAAAACCAGCTTCTATAAAGTGAGCACCCATGAATTGGTTTTATGCCTGCATATTTGCTTATAGACAAATGGACAATAAGGCTTTTATGATTTAAATTGACTATATTTATTGTGTACTATGTTATACTACACTCGTAAATGATAATAAGGCCTATAATATTAAAAGAATAACTGTTAAAAGAAAAAGTTTAATAGCAATAAAATAATTTACTTTTAAAAATGATTTCATCGATAAGTTTCACAGTGAAATATATCGCAGAAATAAGTGAAATTTAAGTCAATCGTACTTCTCTTTAAATTTCTCATGTCAGCATAAAGTGGGAATAATATAAAAAAAATATGAAAATATAACATAAATTCCAGTTTAAAGTTGTAATTAAGGCGTTAAAGTCTCTTTCACAAGTGATTTTAACGACCGCAATTTTGAGACAGAAAGCTAATTTTCTGCTTATCTGTCAATATTAATTCAAAATGATTAACTGATATTAATCAAATAATTTAAAGAAATTACATTACTAGTACGTGATGTAAAAAAATTAACAAAACACTTTTTTAATATCATAAAACCATTTCTTTTAATAATCTAATATATCATATACAACTTGAATAAGTAATACCATTTAAAATATCAAATACAATTAATGATTATTATAAAACAAGATACGACAGTACAGAATACGATTTCAAGGTAAGATATACCTACTTATTCAATAAAATTATACTAACAAATTGAGACATTGATTTCCAAGATGAAATTTTACAGAAAGCACACAAGTATCTCATTAATATATTATTAAACCTCATTATTTTCGTATTAAAATCTAGATTTATTTTACTATCTTAATAACACTATTTTAGAGTTATGAAATGGAATGCCCTTGTGATATGAATCGAAACTAAATGCGTAATTAGTACCTTTAGAAAATACCTAACTTAGCATTCCTCAATCATGTTTTAAAACTACTTCATTGAGTTAGAGAGGGCAATTTTATCTGAAGAGGGCTCATTAGTTAAAATCGAATAGAAGATTTATACAATACTAAATGATAAGGACACAAATATGTCCAAATATCAACTTGGTAAATGATGCCATTTAGTACCTTTTGGAAACCAACGTCCTTGGGTTAGTCTTAGCCAGGTAGATTAGGTACCCCGAAACATAAATCTTGTAAAATTTCATGAAAGGTTTATTGGAGGGAGATATCTGGACAAAAGAAAAAATTTTGGGTTTTCTCTGAGCAACTAATTCTAAGCAATAAATGTTGCTATCCTTGGAGCCCTCAGGTAGCTTATGGAAGGAAATGGCGACTGGTTGACTGTTGACCTCTCATTAGGCGACCGCTTTGAACTGCAAGTTCTTGCAGGAATTGAGAACTAAATAATTTTCATATTATTGATAAAAAAAAACACTTTTAATTGTTGTGTTATAACTATTAAAAAATATCTTACTTATTCATGGTACATTCTAAACCTTACGACTTATTATTTTTCTAGCCTGTCTATGTTGTAGTTTTAATTATTTTATTTTAGATAAGAAGAATTTTTAAAAAAGAAATAGTTTTCGTCCTAAACAAGACTTTCTATCTCTATTATTCTAAATATTTTTAGATAGTAAGGAGAGATAATATACTTACACTTTAAAACTTCATAGAATTGTGGTGCCTTGATCGATTTCGAAAGATTATTAAATATTTTAATCTACTGTAGGAACGTTTCTAGCCTTATATTTAAGGAGTTGTCTAAAATTCTTTTACTATCTTAATAACACTATTTTAAATTTATGGAATCGAACGTTGGTGTGAAATGAATGAAAACTAAATGCGTAATTAGTACCTTAAAAATCAACTGCATTCCTGAATCATGTTTTAATACTACTTCATTAATGAGAGTTCATCAGATAAAATCGAATAGACGATTTAAACAAAACTAAATGATTAGGACACAAATATGTAAAAATATCAACTTCATAAAAATGTCCTTTAGTGCCTTTTGGAAACCAACGTCCCAATTATATAATAATAGGTATTATATTTTAAAAAGTAATCGTTTACTATTATTCTTAGATTAACTTTAAGTAAATTTGTTAGAGTATGTGAAAAATATACAGACATAGATAAAACAAAATTAATATTTATGTGCAAAAATAAAAAAAGGATTGATTATTATAGCTTTAGTATTTTAGGCGTATTGTAATAATTTCAAGCAAAAGATAATGTTCAGCTTATACACCTTTTTATTATTTATATAAATCCATTTTTTATTTATTCTGTATCAAAGTTAGAATATACTTTTACCATATGTTTATCTGTACATTTTTAAGTTAAGGTCTCCTGATAGAAAAAGTTTTAAATCTTACGTTTATCTTAGCCAGGTAGATCAGGTACCCCGAAACATAAATCATGTAAAATTCATGACAGGTTTATTGAAGGGTGATATACCTGAAAAAAAGAAAATATTTCCGTTTTTTCCTTCAGAAACTAATCCTAAGCAATAAAAGGCTATCCTTGGAGCCCTCAGGTAGCTTAAGGAAGGAAATGGCGACTGGTTGGCTGCTGACCTCTCTATTGGCCGCTTTGAACTGCAAGTTCTTGCAGGAATAGAGAACAGAATAATATTCCTATTATTGATAAATATCATTTTAAATTGTTGTGTTGTAATAATTAAAAAATATCTTACTTATACATGGTATATTCTAAACCTTACGACTTATTATTTTTCTAGCCTGTCTATGTTGTAGTGTTAATTATTTTATTTAAGATTAGAATAATTAAAAAAATAAAAATAGTTTTTGTCCTAAACAAGACTTTCTATCTCTATTATTCTAAATATTTTTAGATAGTAAGGAGAGATAATATACTTATACTTTAAAACTTCATGTAGAATTGTGGTGCCTTGATCGATTTCGAAAGACTATTCAATACTTTAATCTACTGTAGGAACGTTTCTAGTCTTATATTTAAGTTGTTTTTTTTAGCTAGCATGGCCAGATTTAAATGTTGCAATGTACATTTAACAAACATACTAAAACTTCAACTTTACACACAGATCATGATTGTTATAGAGTAAATTTCATACCTTAACAACAATTTTAATATTTTTATGAGCAATCATATCCCACAATCATTATTTTAAAGCCTATTGGTTTCTTACTATACATCATTATTGAAACAGTTTAAACATAAATTATTTAATACCAATTTAAAAGACCATCGAACTCAAAATGTTTCATAGAGGTATATTATCAAGGGTTGTTGTTGTTGTTGTTTGGGGTTTTGAGGCGTAAAACCTAGGGGTCATCAACGCCTATAGTTCTCTTAAGTATAAATAAATAAATAAATCAAAACTAATAAACTAGGCGTATAATAATTAGATAAAATAGTAAAAAATAAATAAACAATTAAAAAAATAAATAAAATAATGATAAGTTAAATTAAAAGTCTATATTTTATTAAATAGTAGGTGTTTCTTAAGAAACCTGAACAGCGCCGAGATGTTGTTTTCATTATCGGAAAGTATGAAGGATATATTAGGTATAAGCCCAAATTTGTTTAAACCTGTCCTATAAGAAAGGCATTTTTCTAAAATGTGGCTGATGGTCAGGATACTGTTACAATGTGGGCACTTAGGAGGTGGTTGCTTGGTAATGAGATGAAGATGGGTCATGTTAGTGTGGCCAATCCTTAATCTGGCCAGGACAACTTCCTCTCTGCGGTCTGAGCGACATGATGAGGACCAAGGCCCCACTTTTGTTTTGACGACTTTCAGTTTGCTAGCAGGACTCTCGTCCCACATGGACTGCCAGGCAGCCGATATTTCCTTTCGGAGCGGCTGAGACATATCTCGCGGTGTTAGGATAGCTACACCTTGACCCGGAAGGGTGAGCGCTTGTTTGGCGGCCCTATCCGCCAGCTCATTACCCACTATCCCCACATGGCTTGGGATCCAAATAAAGCATACTGTCTTTTCCAATTCTCGGAGCATATGGATATATCGGTGTATCTTTAGGACGAGAGGTTGGGGAGAGTACATGCTATTTAAACCTTTTAAGGCACTCAGTGAGTCGGTAACTATGGTAATTGAGTGTGAGGGAACTGACATAGCGTAGTGTAAAGCTGAAACTATTGCTTGAAGCTCTGCAGTATAAATGTTACATAGTTTATGTAATTTTATTTTGTGTGTCGAGTTGTGTGTAACGAATGAGCAGGCTGTAGATTCTTCTGATTTTGATCCATCTGTATAGATTAAGAAGGTATCCGGAAGAGTATGGAGCAGAGTGGTAAATTCATTTTTGTATTCGGAAGGGGAGGTATTGGTTTTGAGTAATCGTGACAAGTCAAGCATAATATTGGGGGGTTTGTGAAGCCACGGAGGGTTTAGAGGTTCTGGTTTGCAGATAGGTAAGCTTTTAAGGAAATCGATGGCGGAAGACATTCTTTCTGTTAAAGGGAGGGTTGAGTTAGGTTTGTTTCTAAAAGCATTTGTGAATTTTGGTTTAAATATGGAGCTATGGGTAGGATGATCAGGTTGGAGAATTAATTTCGACATATAGTTCACAGCTAGTTTTTTTCTTCTAAATAAAAGCGGAGGTATACCTGCTTCGGCGCATAAACTAAGAACTGGGCTTGTTCGGAAGGCCCCGGTTGCGTTTCTGATGCCCATATGGTGCACTGTATCTAGCTTATTTAGAGTACGAAAACGAGCCGATCCATAAACAAAGCATGCATGATCTAATTTGGAACAAACTAAATGTTGGTAGATCTTAAACATCGTAGAGCGATCGGATCCCCAGGAAGTATTGCTAAGGTATCTTAATATAGTAAGTTTTTTTGTTGTAGCCGATTTAAGTGCTGAAACATGTGGTTCCCATGATAGTCTTTTATCGAACGTCAACCCCAAAAATTTATAACTATTTGTATAAAGAATGGGAGAATTTCCGAGGTAAAGTGTAGGGGAGGCGGGAGTATTTCTTTTCCTGCTGAAATGTAGAGCTCTGGTTTTTTCGGAGGAGAATTCGAGATCAATGGAATGTGACCAGTTGTTGATGCGATTAATAGCGTCTTGCAGCTTGTGCTGTATAGTAGTAACGTTTCCAGAACGGCAGGCAATGGCGAAATCATCTGCGAACAGCATCGGTTTGACACCTCGAGGTAGGTTGAGCCCCAGTTCGTTGATAGCGAGGCAAAACAAAGTCGGACTAAGCACACAGCCTTGTGGGACTCCTTTCATCTGTTCTTGGTTCGCAGACAGTTCGCATCCTATCCTAATTCTAAAGAAACGATGTTGAAGGAATTCCTGTATGTAATGGAATAGATGACCATGTATCCCATTGGACGAGAGTTTGCTGAGGATCACTGAATGGTTAATGTTATCAAAAGCTTTAGTCATGTCGAAGAATATGGCTATTAGTTGCTGGGAATTGATAAAGGCATATTGGATTTCGGTTTCTAGTGTGACTAGGTGATCAACTGTGCAGCGGCCTTTGCGGAATCCAGATTGAAATGGTTGAAGCAAATTGTTGTTTTCTATCGTCCACATCAGTCTTTTGTTTACCATACGCTCCATAATTTTGCTCAAACAACTAGTGAGGAATATGGGGCGATAGCTGTTGAGTAAACGCTTATCTTTTTCATTTTTTGGAATAGGGATGACAAATGAGTGACGCCAGAAATTCGGAAATTGTCCCGTGGACCAAACATGATTATAATAATTAAGCAGCCATGTAAGCGTATTACTAGGTAAATGTTTAATCATGTCATAATGGACCAGATCGGGGCCAGGAGTGGATCCTTTAACGGAGGACAAAATATTTTTTAGTTCCCACTTTGAGAACGGGATATTATAATCGGCGGAGTCATCATGTATACTTCTATTCACATAATCTATGACTTCACAATCGTTATTGCTTGAGCCAGAGGTGTAGACTTCAGAAAAGAAATTGCCAAAAGCATCTGCGACAGTTTTAGGATCGTCGGAGAGTTGTCCATTGATGAGGATGGTGTAACGTGTTGACGAAGAGGATTTAGTGATCTTACGAATTTTTTTCCAGATTTGAGTTGACGTCGTTGACGAATTTATGGAGCTTATATATTTTTTCCACGATTCGCTTTTGCTCAGATTGATTATTCTTCGGCAAAGAGCTCTCTGCCTCTTATATTCTACTAGATTTTCTGAGGTCATACATTTTTGGAATTTTTTGTACGCTTTTCGACGATCTCTGATCGCTTCCCTGCAAGCATCGTTAAACCAAGGTACGGGTGGTCTTCTTGGTGAGTCAGAAGACATTGGTATCGATTCTTTAGCTGCACGAATGATCGTATTAGTGATAGTTGAACAACCCTCATCAATGGTCAATTCATGAGGAGGGGTTCGAGGTGCCGAAGCTAAGGAGACAAAGAGATCCCAGTCCGCTCTATGGAGCATCCACTTCGGAGTTATACGAGTGGGTTTAACATGTTTCATTTTAATCAGCAAGGGAAAATGGTCACTACCATGTAGATCGGGCAAGACGGTCCAGTCTACGTCGTTATATAGGGAAGGGGAACAGAGGGACAGATCAAGAGCTGAATATGTCCCATAGCTGGAACTTAGGAAGGTCGGGTCACCGGAGTTGAGAAGTAGGAGATTGGAAGTGTCTAAAAAGTTTTCTATTATTTTACCCCGGATATTCATATTTGGAGAACCCCAAAGAGGATTGTGTCCGTTCATGTCTCCAACAAAAAGTACAGGACGAGGTAATTGGTTATAAATATCCAAGAGTTGATTGGTGTCTATTGTAGGATCCTGTGGGAGGTATATAGTACATATGGTTAACGGAAAGTCACGATGTACTCTAACGGCTACGGTTTGTAGCCGGGAGTTGAGAGGGATCGATTCGGAGTAAACGGATTTGTGCACTGCTATGAGGACACCGTGATGACCATGGTTCTGATTTGGTCCGTCTTTGCGGTATATTTCGAAATTTTTTAGAGAAAAGGGGTCCGTTGGTTTTAGCATTGTCTCTTGAAGAGCAATGACAGTTGCCTCACTATCGTGAATTAAAATTTTTAAGTCATTGAAATGAGATCTTAAGCCATTGCAGTTCCATTGAAGTATCGCCATTTGAGAGATATGATCGAAAGAGATTAAAAAGTCAGGAGGCAATATAAACATAAAGAGAAGTGCAAAAGAAGAATTAAATAAAACAAGATACGACTGGTAACTAAAAAAATAATTATTTGTAGTAATTAGAATTAGATAAATAAACAGATAAGAGAAAGTAGAATTAAACAAAAAAGTAGGGGTGGTAATGGTAAATTTAAATATATGGAAATGAAAGCAACACATGAGAGAGGAAATTAAAAATATATCTTCATATGTTAATAAGGAGACTAAAAAATAAATTAGAAAAGATACAAGAAGATGTGTAATAATTGTATTTTGTGCTAGAATATAGTTACTTTTGAAAGATAATTTGATAGATTGGTCAGACTCATCGGAACGGATGCACTTCCGGTCGGAAAGAATTGTTGATAGGCAACTAACAGTTAAAAAGTCAGGAGGCAATATGACCATAATGATAAGTGGAAGAGAAAAAAATAATAAAACAAAATATGACGAGTAATTAAAAAAATAATAGTTTATAGCAGATAGGATTAAATAAATAAACAGGGAAGATAGGGTAGAATTAAACAAATAAGTAGTGGTGGTAGTGGTAAATTTAAATATATGGAAAGGACAGTTACACATGAGAGAGGAAATAATACATATCTTTTTAGATTTTGAGGACAATAAATACAAGACAAGACAATAAATAATTGAAGATAAATAGTAATAATAACAAAAACAAAACAAACAAAAAATAATATTAATAAGAATAATAAAATAAATAAATGAAAAAATAAAATAAATAAATAAATAAAAAAAATAAATAAATAAATAAAAATAAAAAAACAAATAAATAAATAATAATAAAAATAATAAATAAAATAAAATAAGTAAATAATAAATAAATAAAGTAAAATAAATAAAGAATAAATAATAAGGAATAAATAAATAAGCATAAATAAAAAAAAAATAAAATAAAAATAATAAAAATAAAAATAAAAAAAAATAAAAAAAATAAAAATAAATAAATAAAAAAAAAATAAAAATAAAATAATAAAATAAATAAATATATTTATAAAAAATTGTAATAGATAAGAATAATAATAATAGTAAAAAATGAAATAATAAGGAGAAGAGATAAGTAAGGAAAATAAAATAGTTGTGATAATAAATGGCTGGATAAATAAGGGGGAAAATAATAATGAAAGAAGAAAAATTATATGTGTATACACATATACATACATATATATATACATACACATACATACATACACACCCATACAGACATATACACACAAACATATACACCGGCATATAATTATAATAAAATAGCGAGACGCAAAATAAACACAATAAAATAATAAGTAAATAAAGTAGTATAGGCAGGTACATAGTCAGAAGCAGGCAGAATAAAAAATAAAAATAAAATAATAAATAAAATAAAAATACATAATGGCATCCTTAGTACATAGATATACACATACACACATACAGTATTCACATATGTGGATACACACATATATACACAGAGATATAGAAGGCACATATACATACACACAAACAGAATTGGATAGGAATATATAATTGAGTAATGAGAAGTGTATTGTGAGTCAATATTAGATTAAGTGTCATTTTTCTTTTTTGTTGATTTTTTATAGTTTTTGACCTTAATGAAACCCTCATCGTCTACGGATAAATGTTCCGCCGCTCCTCCCATCGAAGCGACGGGGGCGGTGGAAGGTGTGTTCTCTGCAGAGATAGGCGATGGAATGAGGCTGGCTAGAGCGGCCGGAGAAGGAAGAGTGGGGGTAGGGTGGGAGGCAGAGGGAGCGGTGGTGGGAGAGGAGGTGGAGGGGCGTTGTAGAGATAAGCTCCTTGTCCTACGGGTGCTAAGCTGGTTCTGGGACGGAGTCGGTGGTGGGGGGAGGAGTGGGGACGGAGAGCGTCTTATCTTTTCCTCTAGATAACCGGCTATGTTTTTGTTGGAAGTATAAGATTCGGTATTAGTAATGTTATCTCTTGTATTTTTGGTATTAATAATATGTTTAGGCTCAATAAACAGAAAAGGGAGATCAGCTTGAATGCCGATTTCTTTCGTCATAATTTTAGTTTCGTTTTCTTTCATTACTGCCGCGAAGGATTTAACGAAAGTTGTCGGATTTCTAAGTTTATATATTTTTCTGGCTTCATTTAGAGATATTTTGTTATTGATTTGAATGGATTTGATTTCTTTTTGAATTTTAAATATCGGGCATGAACGGTCTAGTGCATGGTGCGGGCCATTACAATTAATACAATGAGGAGGATTTTCGCAACGATAATTTTCTCCATGCTTATTTTTTCCACATTGTATGCAAACAGATTCTTTTCTACATTGGGCCGTAGGGTGGTAAAATCCTAAACAGTTAAAACATCTTTGTGGCGAAGGTATATAAGGCGTGACGTCAACAGTCAGGAAGCCCACTTTAATAGTTTTTGGTACCATAGGAGTTGAAAATGTCGCTATGTAACTGTGGGTAGCTATTTCTTCTCCGTTTTTTTTTATTTTTATACGAACGATATCGTTAATGATATGAGAGAGTTCTTTCTTAATTTCTTCTATAGATAAATATTGGAAGTCAAAAACTTTGATAATTCCTTTACTATAGTTTAATGTATTATGAGGAACTACTTCGATGGGAAATTGGCCCCCAAAATCCTTAATTTTTAATAGAGTGGTCGATTGATTGCCCCTATAGGTTTCGACGAGGAGGGAACCATCACGCAGTTTTTTAATATTTTTAATCTCCCCAACGAGACCGGTAATAAATTTGTTTATAAAAAACGGCGAGACTTTTTTAAAGTCGTCCTCATCGGTTCGTTTCATGACAAGAAATAAAGGGGATATATTGGGCGTTTCGGAGAGCAGAACTTTCTCAGGAGGATTTTTGATTCTCCCCCGAGGCCTTTTTCTTTTAGCCAAAGGGCTGTTAGGATCGTCTGGGTCATCCATTGTACGGAAACCCAATAAGAGTACAAAAAAAAAACAATAAAAAATAGCAATATAAAAAATAAGAGGGGAAAAAAAAAAAAAAAAAAAAAAAAAAATACTACTTATAAGTAAAATAAAAGCTCCTTGTTCTAATTATAATGTTATGAGAGAAATGTAATGAGAGTGTAAGAAGTTGGAAAAAAGAAAAAATATGAGTAGAATCTTAAATGCTAGACTTAGCTGATAGCTGAGATCCTTCTCCTCTGGAGTCACAACAAGCAATGATATTATCAAGGGTGTAAACCCATCATATAATGAAAATTGTGCAACCGAAAATACTATTGTATACCATACATTTTAATTTTTTATACCACACCTCAGATAGAGCTAAACCGCGTCCGATCAAACTTATTGCTGCTTTATTGTGTAATGCATATAATGATGACTGCAATTATATTGACAGAACTGTAAAGTAATTCCGATATAGGTTACCATTCCGCAATATTACCAGTCCGTCAAATTCTAGTAAATACGCGATAATAAAGTATAAAACCGTATAATATTAATTGTTAATATATTCATCAAGGTTATATAAACATTGTTAATATATTAATAAAAAATTAATAATAATAATAAAACCAAAAAACATAAGTTGTTATTAATTGAATTTATTTTAATTATAGGTTGTTATTTTTTAAATTTCTTTTCTCTCTCTCTCTCTCTCTCTCTCTCTCTCTCTCTCTCTATATATATATATATATATTTATATAAATTTTATATTAATTTTTATTTTAATATATTTCGACATCATCATTTATTGTTGAAAATACTGTATGAATATAGCCTCATATCATTATTACTGTTGTTCGTTTTGAAGGAAATTGTAATATAGCTCAATAAATATCTAAAAAAGAAAAAAAAAATTAATCATTTAATTTTTTCGAAACAATGAATACTACATATAATAAATTTCAAATATTTTTTAAATACATTTTTTAAAAAGAATAAAAAGTTTTAAAAAATGTCTCCTTCTATCAGCAAAATAAGGAAAATGAAAACATTTTTAAAGCCTTAATATCATTTCTCGAAATACTAGTGATATAATAAATTGTATACAATACCGTCGGAAAGGAAAGGGACCATGTTACATATCAAATCGTAAAAGTACATAGTGGGATGCAAAGGTCCATTTAGTGTAGTTGATAATAATAATTTTACTAAAGAATAATTGTTTTAAAACTCATATGAGGCTTAGATATCAAAAATCGGTTAGGTCATTGATATATGATATACAACATAAAAAAAATCACATAAGAGGATGGTAAAGTATAAAACCAAATAATATTAATTCTTAACTATTAATCAAACTTATATTAAAAATATTATTGAAAAATAAGTTGTTATTAATCATTGAGTTTTTAAGAAAGAATGTATAATAAATATTAAAAAATATCCTCAATGAATATTCTAATGCTAAAATATTTAAGGAAAAATAAAATATTTCGTTAAATTCTGTTTTCCGCGATTCTCTTCCTCACAGAAAAATATGCAAATATGAAATAAATCAATAATATATTTACCGTAAACAAATATTGTTTATTTCTACAATTATGTTACCAAACAATTACCATTATGTTGTTTCGTTAATAATTTATACTTTATGATCATTTTGTAGAAACTCATATGAGGCATAAAATTAAGAATTGGTGAGGCCATAGACAAATAAATGACAACATACATACATCATGTTCACATCCAACTAATCTAGAATAATATTGCAATTGTATTTTCAGCTATAGATTAACAAGATCAGAGCCACTCGTTGAGTATCCAGTTCACTCCGCTTCTTGTCGAATTCATCAAACGAAGACTCATACGTTTATAATTTTTATTTATGATTTTAAAACTTTTTTAATTCATAAAGCATATTTATTTTATATTGTCTTTTGTGGTTGTCTTTTTGTTCGGTAAAAGAAGGTCTATAACTCAAACAGAAAATCATAATGCGATTGCAAAAAAAAATAATAATAATAAAAATGAAGGACCCACCTTCACTTACTCACCCTAATAAAAATAACTTCTATAGTTATAAATAAAGTTAAAATTGAAAAAAAAAGAATTACAGTCGTTTTAAATGTTAGTATGGAAATGAACTAGTATGCTTAGAAATAATTAGGTTTATGCACTTTTCGGCACTCTCTATAATCTTCTAAAACCTTAAATACTAAATAAAACTTGATTATAAAATATTAAGCCATTCAACGGTATTTGATGTGCATTATTACTATTGGGTTGCAAAATATATTCGTAAGGTTATTTAATGTTTCAATTAAATCCTTTCTGTGTTTATGAAATCATGTTTACGAGAAGAGGGGTGGTCGTCAACCAATGATACGGCCGGGAAGGAGATGGCTGGAGAGGGGAAGACGACAGCCAATGGGAAGGAGACCGGACCCCCACCACCAGCCCCACCATCCCTTACTGCCCTAACAGAACCACTGCTTAGTTACAATTTCTTACTTGTTTGAGCAGCATCTCTTGAGCTATCTTCTCCTTCGAGACATGGATTCTTGCAACCTGTTCGCTCCAAAGCAAAGTACGTATTTTATTTGGTTAAAATTTATCATTAAGAATATACATCTTAATCGTAACTAAACATAATTAGACACATTTGTTTGAATCTTCAAATTATTCTTATTACTGATGTCTGTATGAATATATTTTTCTATTTTCAGAGTGCCCGAAAGAAATCGTCATTGAGATACATATCGAACACATTGTGGAAGATGGATCGAACCTACACCAGATCATCACGAATGTTCACAAGCTGGAGGAGAATGTAAACTCCAAGCTGAGTTCTCAATCAATGCTGGAGAATCCTGGACTGGTGAGTACCTATTGTCTATTGTTTTGTTAGGATTTAAAAAACCAGGTTCTATATGCCTTATTTTCGATTGTGTTATCTGACCCATTCCTTTTGTGAGCCCTGTCTCTAAAAATTCCATAATTTAATTAATTACGTTTTAAAAGTTTTCCTTAAATGTTTTAACTTCGGTAATCTTCCTTCAAGAAATTTTCTTTTCTTCATCCTTGTTCTTAAGCTTTGCAATTTGATGTACCTTTATAAAATTTTATTCCGCTATAAAAATATCTTTAGTGTTAATTCTTAATGTTTTCTCAAAATTTGATAACTGGTCAGTTGCAAGATCTAAGCTAATTTTTCGATCAGCATGGTTCTGCTCTGTTCTTAATATATTTGTTAAATATAAATGTTTTGTTATTTTAAGTATCAAATGGCATAAGTGATCTGATAAAATCAATTATGGCTGAGTTTTCTAAATTTTCCAAAAAATTAGTCTTATGTCGAAATCGTTTCTATGATCGGATAAATAAATAGCCAAGTTTTTTTTTTGGAACAATATAATTTTTTTTTTTTTTTTTAGAAGTGAATTAAGAAGGGTTAATTACCTTCTTCAAATACCCAAATAACTTTTTTAACTTTCTCAGTTTGTAACCTGTGTCTTTTGTATCTCGTGCCTTGATAACTTGATCAAATTAAATAGATATATAGCTTAGTAAAACCAAATAACAAAATCAATTCAATAATTTTCTCTATTCTAAGAAAACTTTAACATAAATATGGTAAAAACAGTATCGTATGTTTTTGATAACTTTCTAAATATCTAATCTCTGGTGAAATTGATTTTTTTTTTCGTATTAGCTAATTTTTTTAAGTACCTTTTGGATCTTTTGTATAATAGTCTGTCTTATCAATATTAGATAAATCGTCTTTGATGTTGATTTCTTTTGTATATTTTTCGAAATATATTCCAGAATATATTTTTAACGTTGAAACTCTGAAGGGGGCCTTTCCCGTTAAAGTACTGACAAATTTACAACTTTTATTTTAGAATTTTTAATTTTTTTTTCTAATTTTCTAGAATGTATCTTATAAATAAGGAAAAGCACATTTTATTTTAAAATAGAAAATTTACAATTTTTTCGCAATCTATAAATTATAAAAATATATAATTTTTTTTTTAATATCAGAAATATAAAGAATTAACAATTTTTATTTAATTTTATTTTGAGGTAACGTTCGTTGAGGTTATCATAAATTATTTCATTTTCTTTCAAAATTTTAAGTAAATATCAGTGGGTATCATTACGAATTTTTTTTTTCGTATTAGCTAATTTTGTTAAGTACCTTTGGATCTTTTAAAAATCTTTTGTATAATAGTCTGTCTTATCAATATTACGTAAATCGTCTTTGATGTTGATTTCTTTTGTATATTTTCCGAAATATATTCAAGGATATATTTTTAACGTTGAAACTCTGAAGTGGGCCTTTCCCTTTGTACTGACAAATTTACAACTTTTATTTGGAATAAATTTTTTTTATAGTTCTTCTAATAACGTCGTTGTTCATGTATAGAGTTTCTAGGTTTGCAATAGTATTCAGGGAAGCAAAATGTTATTCATTTTCCAAACGGTTTAAATTACCAGAAATTTTGCATTAAAAAATATAGTTTATTATATGAATTAGGCTTAGGTAATAATTACTGTTTTTTTTTTTGTTACATAGGAATTCCATTGGCTAGGCAAAAAAATCTTCTTTTCATAACACCAAATGCTCTCACAATGACATTACTTGTTTGAATGCGTGCTCCATTATATTTTTTTCTTTTCCATTTGTCGTGTTTAATATTTTAACAACAATTTTTAAATAAGGTTTGCAGTCATATCGACTATCTCCTAGAAACCACTGTCATTGTTTTGTTTATATTAGGTTCTGTTATAGGGCATTTTAATGAAATCCCTCCACTTCCTAGATATTAATTCTGATATGCCTTATTTAAAATAACGCCCCATCGTAAATATCAAAGGGATTGCTCCCTACTCTGTGATCATTGTTTTTAGGAAGTATATTGATCAGTTCTATGATACTTCATCTGATGATTATTTATATGGAGAGATATTATTCATTTTTCCTCGATGTATTGGAATAAATATTACAAAATAATTTTATAAAAATATTTAAATTATTATTAAAAATTTAATCGATGTCGGAAGGTAAATTAGCTACTTAATTCAAAATTAGCTAACATGGAGGTAAGGCTAACAATGATCGCTGCAACGCAATCTCTTTTTACACGTGATTAACTTATCCAGGTTAGTAAATTTTTAGTTAACCACGGTCGGTGCAACAGGGCCTAATACTATAAAATAAACGATAATAAATAGTAAATCGAAGTTCATCTTCGAAACCTTTTTTTTTTCCTTATATTATAATAAACGTACTGTAAAACCATATTTTTATTCTTTTGAATTAAAAAAAAAAAATTAATATATAAATTTATCTTTACTCAAAAGCAGTCAATTTAAAATTCTTCTATCACTTCATAAAGATTTTAAGAGATGTTGAGGCCAGTGTACGGCGTTAAGGGTCAACAGTTCCGCAATGCATCTACATAATGGAGTAGAATTACACAATCAGGCCAATAATAAATCTGATTAGTTTTATAATATATATTATTATTTTAGTGCAATGAGATAATTATAGTAAATAAATTAACAGTAATTCAATAGTAAACTGGATTGTTTTAAATAATATGGCATTCAAGTATGTTTTGTTGGTACTTCCCTCAAAATAATAAGACTTCGGCCATCTCATTCCCTTATTCCAATGTGGCTAGTAATCCAGAAAAAGGTAATATTTCTGCATTAAGTACGTAAAGTTTGCAGAAGGCAGTATATTTCATGGACAAGCTAATTTTCCGTAAACGGCTTACTTTGAGTTTGAAAGCACATTGTGAATCCGATCACTATTGTTCCCACTTGCTAATGCTAGTTAAAGGGTTTTAGTATAGCAGTTAATTCAGCTGTAAAAATTAAGCATATGTTACATAGTTCCTTTTTTTTATAAGTGTTATGATAGACTAAAGCACAAGATGTAGGTTCAGCTGTTTTAGATCCGTCGGTGTAGATGACTAGACTATTTCGGTACTAACGTAAGGTATCAGAAAACGAGTGATTTATATCGTGGATCGATTCGTATTTTGAAACTCCTTTTCGTGTTAATTTAAGCAATTCTGTATTAAAGGAAGGACGGGGAGAGTTCAGGGGGTATTTTTTTTTCGTTTATCATAAGTTTGTTATTCTTTAATTCATTTAGGAATTCGTATAACCTGAAGCAATTAAATGTGGGTGGAGATGGGTTTTTCGCTCGCTCGTATAAAATTGAGGGTCGATAATGAAATGATGTGTCATATCATCAGGCTGGGTGAATAGCTTAACTAAATATTTAACTCCAAGTTTCTGGCGTCAAAATTTTACTGGTAGTTCTCCTGCTTCTCAACAAAGGCTTAAGTCTGAATGCTCAGTTTATAAACGTATTTTAGCTATGACGAGTCTAGTTTCAAAAAACTGAGTACAAGCAGAGCCATATACAAAGCATCCGCAGTCCATTTTGTTTGAATCGTTATCCGTTCCCCATGTTTCTAACCTATTTTTTGAGGAGCTACACTTTTTTTTTAGTTGATTAACCTGTAACGACCAAGTCAACTTGTGTGAAGATAAAGGATCATAATATTATCTACCTAAATAAGAGGGGACCCATTTAGCATTATTTTGGGGAGAGAATTTACATTTCTTCTACGTGTTAATAATATGCCTCCTGTTTTGTTTTTTTTCTGTAAAAAAAAAAAAAAAAGGGATCCAATACTCCGGGACTAATCTTGCAGGTTATTTACAACAATCTGTAGTTGATGTTGTATACTCGACGTCTGTAGAGCTACAGTCAATGGCGAGGTCATCTGTGAATAAGAATCCATGCACATTTGGTGTTAAGCATTCAGGTAAGTCAGATAAGGAGATATAGAAAAGTGTCGGGCTTAAAATTGATCCTTGGGGTACACCGCAGTCAATTGTTATCCAGTTTGACTGACATGCTCCAACGCAAACTCTGGAGTAACAGCTTCCTAAGAATCCTTTTATGGATTGAGCTTAGTGATCTTTTATTCCCCAATCTTTAAGTCGTTTTAAGATGCCACGTCACCACACTGTGTCAAAGGCTTTTTGGATATTAAATAGTATGGCAACCGCGAACTTTTTCCTGAATAAATGAGCAAATTATTTTTACGAGCTATCAGTATTGGCAATATGTGACGTTCCTTCAATCGATTTCGGAAAATTCTTCCATATTTTGTCGGAAAATATTAGTAGTTGGTTCATTGATTTCGTAGAAATATGTTCAAACATCTCGTAGGAAATATTTGAGCGTCATATTTTTCTAAAAAAATCTATATGCTTTACTTCGATTCATTGTGATTATGTTTTTGGTGTTGGAATTTGGATTTATATCGTAAATATTATTTTATACTTATATTATATTTTATACTAAATCTGCTATTATATATTTAGTAAGTTTATTTTAATTAAATGTAAATATTAATATCACATTCAATACTTGCAGGATATTCCAGTTCCGCAAACTACGATGACTCATTACAGTTGGGTAAGTAATTTGTCTTAGAATTTTTTTATTTAAGTTATGTTACTTTCTTTTTCATATAGATTAAAAATAGTAGTGATAAAAGATTACATTATACCTTTTTAGAAAAAAAATTAAAAATTAAGAAGTTAAAATTAATAACTAACATTTGAAACACAATCATACTTATATCTTGGGTTTTAAAATAAGTTCGTAGGGTTTCATAAAAGTGATTTCAATAAAAACTTCTGATTCTTGTAAATTTTTTTAATGAATTTATACACTTTGGCTATATAATCCAAAATTAAATAATTTTGATCAATTGTGCTTGAATTTGGTCATCCACAGTTGAAGAATGAGATGGGTGCTTTGCGTCTTCCAAATCTAAATTTCTGTTTATGTACAAAGCAATTCACTTACGGACAGTGTTTTACCATCAAATCATAAAATTAAGCTAATATTTTTTTTTCATCTATTTAGAACAAAATAAATACCAAGGAAAGATAAGAAATCCCTGTTAAAACTAGTGAATAAAAGCATTTTAAATAATCCTTTTTAGAATATGTAAAATTAATGTTAAAATACCAATGATTTTATAGAATCAGAGAGGATTAAATAGAAAAATTAAAAAACACTACGAACTTATTAAACAACCCAATTAACTTTTTATAATCAGCCAAAGCTGTATGCTATCAATACTTGGACTATCAAATATTAATATACTATGATTTCCTCTCTAGCCATGCATTTTATCCAAGTTTTGGTGTGGTATCATCAGAGTAAAATTTCAATGGTAAGCTTAATAACTTTATTCTTGCTTTGTTTCAATAGAATAATATTTCTTTAGTTCAACACATTAAATTTATTTATTTTCTTAAACTTTTATCCTGTATGATATCAAAACTTTTACTTATCAAATACTAATTTATTATACCTTCCTCTCTAGCCAAGATATTATCCATATTATGGGGTGGTGCCATTAGAGTCTGAAAAATGTTTTGAAGAGGTTCAATGGTAAGCTTAAATATTTTTCTTATTGCTTTGTTTCAATAGAATAATATTTTTTTAGTTCAACATATTAATTTAAAATATTTTTTTAAACCTTTATCCTGTATACTATCAAAACGTGAACTATCAGATATTAATTTATTATAATTTCCTCTCTAGCCAAGATATTATCCATATTATGCCGTGGTGCCATCAGAGGCTGAAAAATGTTATGAAGAGGATTCAATGGTAAGCTTACATAATTTTCCTATTGCTTTGTTTGAATAGAATAATATTTCATTATTTTAACATATTAATTTAAATTATTTTTTTAAACCTTTATCCTGTATACTATCAAAACGTGAACTATCAGATATTAATTTATTATAATTACCTCTCTAGCCAAGATTTTATCCATATCAAGAGGTGGTATCATCAGAGCCTGAGAAATGTTCTGAAGAGGATTCAATGGTAAGCTTACATAATTTTCCTATTGCTTAGTTTGAATAGAATAATATTTCATTATTTCAACATATGTTATTCTTCTTCTAATTTAAATGAATCAGGAGTTAAACGATGCTAAAATAAAGTTTTAATTATTACAATTTGTATGACATAAAATAATCAATTGGATAACATACATAATTAACAATGGACCTACCTAAAATAAAGAATTGTTTAACAGTCCTTTGATTAATACAATTAACTATCATAACAGAGATATAACCTCCCTTGGTAAAATATTAACATATGATAATGAAATCAAGAATAATAAAATTCTTGATTTTACACCTCCGACTGGTCGGAGACTCTTTTATCCAGGAGAAAAAGAGTAAGGAACCAACTTACTAGAGTGGAACACATTCGCTTCCTTCCGTTTTTTATTAGACTCCACTTCATATATAGATTTGGAAATGCGTTTTTAAATTTTGAGTGGCCCTATTCTGACTTTGTCCAGCTTCCTCCTGTTTAACTATTACCATTCGTTACATAGACCAAATCTCCTTCTTCAAACTAATGATCAATTCTTTTCTGGTCTACTCTGCTCTTGTTCCGTTCAAAACTTCTTTGTGTGAACGCTTCTGCTCTATCTGTCTGTAAATTATGTTCCTTTTCCAACTCTTTTGGAACAATTTCAGAGGCACGCCCATATAGTAAAAGTAATGTCGGTGAATGTATTCTTTAACACAGATTTTAGCAATTGCTGTCCACGGCCTTCTTTTGAAGTTTTCGTTCAATCGACATCGTATGCGGTTTACTAATGTCTGATTTAGACGTTCATTTAAGCCATTGGATTGTGGATTGTCAACGGCTGTAAAGATTAGCTGAACACCTTTTTTTTTTATAAACGTTTTAAATTTAGAAAAATTTAGAGCACTGTATTGATCTGCTAAAATTTTTTGATATTTTCTTCAGAAATTGGTTCCAATAATTTAATGAAATCATTAGCGATTTGTCCTCTTGAAGTTGATATCCATGCATATCGTGTAAAGTGGTCACCAATACATGCATGTATTTGTGCCCAGACCTGTTTCCACCGAAGCCTCCTATTGTATCAATTGACATAATTTGAAAAGGGTACTCTGGTGGTCCTAACTTTGACAATAACCCGATCGGTCGCCTTGATCTCGATTTATTTCTAGCAACTACACTGTTTACAATAACTATTTATGATGACATCCATATTTTTGAAGTAATAAAAAGATCGGAGCTTTTCTGCTATTTGCTTACTTCCAATATGACTATAAAAATTTTTGATCTTATCGACTAAATACCAGCCAAAAGTTTTGGAAACGTAAATCCGTTTTCTATTATTTAATAACTTAAAATATATTTCTCCGTCTCGAATAGATTTCTCCGACGTTTTTAACTCCTCTTCATGAGCTTTCTGATCTTTTTTAATTTCTTCAATTTGTATAATATTCACCACTTTTATACAATCATCTTCATTATGAAAGCTTTCCAAAACCGGATTTCGAGATAAAGAATCAGCTTCCACATTATCTCTCCCTTCTTTGTAAACTACTTTAAAGTTTTATTGGGATAAATACAACATTAAATCACCTATTGCCTCATCGGTTCTAGCTTTTGATTTTAAATTGACGAGTGGTTTATAATCAGATGTTACAGTGAATTCTCTACCTTTCAAATAGTGTTGCCAATATAAAATTCTCTCTTTAATAGCCAGACATTCCAGATACATTATTTCCCTTTTACTCTGACCTGAAGTTAATTTTTTTGAAAAATATCCCACTGGGTGCAGAATTCCGTCTTCTTGAGGCTGTTTCAGGACCGCTCCTAAACCTACTCGGCTAGTATCTACTTCAATTACAATGTCTTTATCCGGATCATAAATGGCCAAAATCGGTTTGGAACACAAATATTCCTTAATTTCTTTAAAACTCTTCTCACATTCTTCTGTCCGATTAAATTCCACGCCTTTTTTCAATAATCCGTGAAGCGGTGCAAGTCTTTGTGAACAATGATCAACAAATTTGTGATCAAATTAATTTTCCCTAACCATTGCCGAACCATTTTTCTTATTTCAGGACGCCTGAAATTTTTGATAGCAGCTAGATTATCACTAACAGGATAGACTTTTCCTCTTTCTATCACACGACCTAAGTACTTAACCGATGTTTTGCAAAACCACATTTCGCCAATTTCAATTTAAAGCCCTCTTGCCTAGCCGCTTCAAAAAATTGTTTGATATGAGTTAAGTGCTCGTCAAAAGATTTGGAAAATATCAAAATATCATCTATATAATTGACACAAAATTTGTCTAAATGATACCTTCTAATTATGTTTGCCAAAACTCTCTGGAAAACAGCTGGTGAATTCTTGAAGCCAAAAGAAAGAACTTTACATTGCCAGTGACCTTTTTGGGTAATGAAGGCAGTTTTCTTTCGATCCTTTTCCCTTATTGGAATAGCCCAAAAAGCTGAGTTGATATCCAACCCCGTAAACCTTCGGCAGTCTCCTACATTGACAACAAGATCATCTATCCTAGGGAAAGGGTGAGATTAAGGGATTACTGTCCTATTTAATTCTCTATAATCTACACACAATCGCGTTCTTTTTCCATCTTCATTTTTGCAAGCCAATGTCACTGGACTTGCAAAAGGTGAATCTGATTCCTCAATTAGATCATTATCCATCAATTTAGAAATCTGGGCATCTATTTCTGCTTGATCTGGAATCGAGCATCTATATGGCTTTTTAGATACATATCGATCTTCTTTTAGTTTGATTTGGGCTTCAAAAGATTTAACTGACCCGACATCAAATTTGTTTTTAGCAAAACATGTTTGATATTCATAAAGTAAATTAAATATTTTCTTCTGCTTATCTTCTGGCAGATAATTCAGGTCTAATTTTTCATTCGGGTCTTCATAAAGTTTATTAAACTCTGATTTACAAAATTCATTTTCAACCTTTAATTTTTCTTTCTCTACATTCCCAACAAAAATTTTTCTCTTTATCATATGTTTTTTAATGTTGCTGTCCATCGGTATGTTATCAGTTACCTTCTCAATGTTTATCATTTTATGATTTAGTTTTTGTTTAATTTGTAAATTTTCATCTTGTAGTAATTTGAATTTTGTTATTGCATCTAAATCTAATAATAAATCATAATCAAAGTTACTATTTTTGACAACAATCAGATCTAATTTGTCTTCTATCTCACCGATTTTTATATGTAAATTAGCCCGGTTCTGAGAAAAAATTACACCCGTTATTGTCTTTAAAACACTTCTGTTACTAATTAATTTTGCTTTAAGTAAATTAATGATATTTTCATTAATTAAAGAGCAAGTAGAGCCATTATCATATATAGCTTTAGCTACTTTACGCTTATCTACTATTACTTTAATTCTTATCAGTGAACATGGTGTAGACATTTTTTCGGGCTTACTAGTTTTTTGGATTAAGGTCATCCTGTCTCCTCTCAATGTCCAATTTGTCTTTCTCTTCCTCATCTTCTTTTTCGGTTAAATTAATTTTCCTATGTTGCGATGCCTTGATCTTATTCCAACAGACTTTTGTAGGATGATACCGATTTCTATAACCTAGTGCTTCACATATTGGACATGTTTTTTTCTTAAATTCCGCTGAGTTGACAGTTTTCTTTTTATCATCGTGTTTCTGCTTTCCCTCCTCTTTTCTTTCATCTAATTTTCTTCTGATAACATATGAATCATCAATTTTTTTTAGCTGTCTTATTAAATCATCTACAGTTTTTATTTTGTCTCTGTCTAATCTATCCTGTATGTCTATCGGTAGATTACAAACTATTTGATAAAGTCTAAATTTCTCTGGAATATCTTTGTCTGCTTCGAGCAATAAGCGTTCTTTTTTTCAGAACATATTCAATCAAAGAGCCAAACATGTGTTTATAATGAAATGTGATCGAATGGCCGACCAACCCTTCTTACTATATACTAATAATAACGATTTTTTCCAGTCTTCCCAACGAGTTAATGAAATTTATTTAAATTAGCACAATACCATTCTTGCGCACTGTCATCAATAAAATGTCTTAAAACTTCTATTTTTTTTACATCATCTGTCATACTGAACCTAACACATTCTTTTTCAAATTCATTTATCCAAGACGTTGCATTTTTCTTACTTTCGTATTAAGATATTAAGAATTTGTGTTCAATTTCCCTTAAACTCATCTCAATCTCATTAGGTGCTAAAATACGGTTTTCTAACTCTTTAATTCGTTCTATATAAACAAATTTATTAGATTTTAATTCGTTGTTACATGATATTTTTTCTTCATTATATTCTTCTAGGTAATTCTCGTCTATACAAAAATTGTCTTCCTCATCCCAATACTTTTTTTGCAACGCCGTACTGAATGGAACTGCAATTTACGATAACCCCCTATTCTAGTAATGGAATTCATACTACCAGTAACAGTTTTTATGGCAAACAATTCCTTATGAAAGGTTAAATTCTTCAATTGAGGAGGGAGCGCATACCATAGCACTTTATCGCCAGACAAAGCTACCAATTCAAACAAATCCTCAACTCCCTTTATTATGGGCAGATATAACCTCTTCTTCTCAACGGCCATCGTTACTGACAGTTAAACAATTTCTAATTCTTCTTCTGATTTAAATGAATCAGGAGTTAAACGATGCTAAAATAAAGTTTTAATTATTACAATTTTTATGACATAAAATAATGAATTGGATAACATACATAATTAACAATGAACCTACCTAAAATAAAGAATATATATTTTTTTTTTTTTAACTTAATATTTTTATTTGCACCTGTATATGTTACAATCAGCAAATGAGTTATGTTTGATAAACATAGCATGGGTTGACATGAGGGAGATAGTACCCAGTGGTGCATCCTCCTGACATTCAAAAACAAACTATTTTTTCAGGCTAAGAGGTCCCTCATCCAACTCCTTTTCAGCCTACACCGAGTTATGTATGGTATGTCAGTTGTAGCCATGTTTTGTACAAGTTTGTTTCTATGTCCATTTAGTTTGTCGTGAAATCGTTTGTAAGTCAGTCGAATATGATTTATTGTAGTTGGAATACGTAAGTCAGTGTGTAGGGTATCGTTTGATACATATGGTGGTGAGTTCATTGCTAGTGTTAAAAATTGCGATTGAAAGGTTTGTATTTTTCGTATGTGTGTCTTTTTAGCGGGTCCGTATATTTGGCAAGCGTAAGTCCATATTGGTTATAATAAATAAGTGTAAACATTTAGTTTCTGTCTGGTGGATAATTTAGAACGTCTATGTAATATTGAATATAATAGTCTAAGTCGAAAGTTTAGCGTTTTAAGTTTTGTCTTGACGTGTGGGCCCCATGTCAATCTTTTGCCAAATATTAGTCCTAAGTATGTTACTGTATTTGTTTACGGTAAAGGGTGATTGTCTATGTAAATTGAAGGGCAGATTCCGCGTCTAAGTGTAAATGTAATATGTAGTGACTTGTCATGGTTAATCTTTAACTTCCATTTCTTACACCAGTTTTGTACGTTGTCCAAATGGTGTTGTAATATCATACTGGTTTGTATAGGGTCTGTGTTTCTCGTAATAATTGCAGTGTCTTCGGCATATGTCGCAGTTAAGATGTTTTGGTCTGTTGGTAAGTCATATGTGTATATTAAGTAGAGAAGAGGGGCCAGGACAGAACCTTGGGGTACACCTGCAGAGATTGGTTTTATTGATGAGGTCTCAGAACCCTGTCGGACAGAGAAGAAACGGTCATAGAGAAAAGATTGTAAAACTAAGTAATATGTGCTTTGAAGTATAGGTTTTAGTTTAAAAATAAGACCCTGGTGCCATACCCTATCAAAAGCCTGAGTAACATCCAAAAAAGCCCCAGATGCGTACTGTTTTAGTTCTAGTGCAGTAGTAATGTAGTCGGTAACTCTGTGTAGCTAATGTGTTGTGGAATGAAAAGAGCGAAATCCGAATTGGTGATCTGGTAATATGTCGTGGTCTGTCAGTATGTTAATAATCCGTTCGTACAACAGTTTTTCAAATATTTTTGAACATACCGGAAGAAGGCTAATAGGTCTATAAGAGGCAGGTCTATGTTTGTCTTTGTTAGGTTTATGTACCATTGAAATTGAAGAATATTTCCATTGAATAGGGAATTTAGTTGTCCTAAGTATAGCATTGTACAGTGTTGTAAGGAAGACTAATGCTTTTCTGGGGATTTTTCGTAGTATATTCGCAGTGATAAGGTCATAACCAGGAGTCTTCTTTTTTGGCATTTTCATAATCTGTCTTGATACTTCAGAAGGAGTAAAGGTTTTTGGCGGAAAGGACATAGGAAGAGGTGAGTCTAAGACTTTCTGCACATAATTTTCGTGTTGTATGTCTGTTAAGTCTGTGTGAGTTTTAAAAACAGTTAAAAGATAGTCAGCAAAAGTTACAGATTTCTCTTTATCCGACACAGCCCAAGAACCATCATCTTTTCTCAATGGGACGGACACTTCGCGATGTTTTAGGAGGCGCTTGGAATGTCGCCAAAGACTGCTGTCGTCCGTTGTCAAGTTTTTTCCAGATATTTGTCAAAGTTAGTTTGTTTAAATTTTCGTATTTCTCGCTTCAGTTCTTTATTAAGTTTGTTGAAGGTTCGTCTGTCTGAAGGAAGTCTGTTAGTTTGCCATTGTTTTCGTGATCGTCTCTTGGCTCTTATTAGGTCCCTGATGTATTGAGGGTAGGACGGTAAACTTACTCCTTGCCTTCTTTTTATTTCTTGTGAGGACCAGGCAGCTTCTTGGATGGTTGAGGTGAAAAGTTCAACCGCTTCTTCTAAATCCTTTTCGGTTTTTAATGCTTTAGGCACGGTAAGCTGGTCATTAATACATTCATTAAAGATGTCCCAATTCATGACGCCGTAAGTGAGTGATGGTCTCCTTTCTGCAAAGAATTTTTCTACCCCCAACATCAGGGTTACCGGTAAATGGTCCGAGCCAAGATCTGTTTCGGTAATAATGGTAATTGGTAGAGTTGTCAAATCTTTGGCTACAAATATGTCAAGAAACGTCAGGTTTTTTGTACTGAGAATTTGGTAAGTAAGTTGGTCTGTCGGGGGCAAATACATTTAATGACAACTGGGTAACAGCAGACTTGAGTCTCCTGCCTCTTGGTGTGCATAAACGTCAACCCCAGTGTTGATGTTTCGCATTGAAGTCGCCTCCAGCAAGGAATGTTCTACCAAATGATTGAAACAGTTCTACGAACATTTGCTCTGTTAAAATATATTTAGGGGGACAGTAGATAGAAGCAATTGTTATGTTTATGTGGTTGGTCTGTAGCTGTATTCCTGTTATTTGTATTTGAGCCGTCGAGTTTACGTGTATTGGATAATGTTTAAGGTTAGATTTAATTAGTATGGCTGTCCCTCCGTGGGCAGTATTGTCTGGATGGTCTGTTCTGTACAAAGTATAATTTGGTATGTAAAGTTTGTTACGTGAAGTTAGATGTGTTTCCGTCAAAAGTACAATGTCAATACGTTTTTGTTGCATATAAATTTCCAGTTCAGTTTTATGTCGAAGTATTCCGTTTGTGTTCCAAAGAAGGATTGACAGGGAGCCAACAGTCAGAGAACTAATGTCCATAAGTAGCAGTTAGGGCTTGTGTTAGTTGTGATATTTGATTCATTAAGGTCAAAAGGGGCTGGATGAGGGCACTTAAATTATTTAATAAATTTGTTTGTTGGGAAGGTAAAGACCCAGCTGGTTGTATCAGCTGACTACTATCTTCCCTCATACCTGATCTTGGATATGGCTGAGGCTGATGAGTCTCTAAGTTCGGTCGAGGACAGTTCGGGCGCTCCATTCTTGGAAGTAAAGTGAAAGGTTCCGAAGGCTGCTGTTGATAAGGGCTGTTTGGTAGAGGTGAGTACTGCTCTAAGTCTGGTGGAGGTTCGACAGTCACCGGCGGAGGACGGTACTTCTGGGTTCGCTGTGCTCTCAGGTTCTTGAGGGCCTGGCATCCCCGGTAATTGGCTGGGTGTGCCCCTTCACAGTTGGCACATTTGGCAGAAGTATTTCTAGTTTTGAGGCATGCCGATGTTTCGTGGGCCTCTCCGCATCGTACACAACGTGGCTGGTGGTAGCAGTAAGATTTGGTATGGGCAAAGCCCTGGCACCGAAAGCATTGTGGAATTTCTCTCTTTTTTCGGACCTCTTCAATTTTTATTTTGGTATAATAAATATAATTTAAGTCGAATATTTTTTCATTATATGTATTTTTGGTTATGTCAACAAAAAACATATTTAGTGGCAATTTAGTTCGGGCTGATATGGAATTGGTAACGTTGGAAACGTCATACCCCAATGTTTTTAATTCCTCTTTGATAATCGATTCTGGAGTAGATGCATGGAGACCCTTAATAACCACTCTCGGGTTCTTATCTTCTGACAACTGATAAGTGTGAAAATCGGCGTTCACTTTTTTTAAACTGCGTACGGCCGATCTGTATTATTCCGGCGAGGCTGGGTAAAGTATCACATGCCTAACTGTTGATTTAATATTAAAGTGATTGTGGCCTATTTCTTTCTTTAAAAATGAAATTAAGGCTTCTATATTTTGAATTCCATTTAAAAATATAGGAGGAGGTTTTAACTTGTTTACTGTCCGTTTCATTTGGTTGGTTGTAGGCTTCTGTATTATTGATGTTTAAAAGTGGGTCATACCTGTTTGTAGTTTCAATGTTGTTAATTTTTTTGGTTACTTTTCTTAGCTCTCCTGAAGAACAAGGCCGTTTTCTTCCACTTCCCATTCGTTGTTCTCCTCAATAGAGGCAGAAGGACCTGCCTCTTGTAGCAGTTCCATACTTCTGTCCTCTTCGGGCATCATAGCCCCACACTACTTATATCCACTAGTATAAATGTTCACTATTAGTAATTTTTCACTTACAATCACTGATCCTATTTATAAACAAAAGTACCGTGCACTGTTTTGAACAACCGAACATAAAAGAAATGGTTCTTAATTATTTATCCAATTTAACATAACACTGTATTGGTTGCAGCACTATAATCTTCCACCACTTCACATTTTTTGCACTTTTTTAATTGTTACTTACATATAAATCCTATAACTTTTATAACTTTCTGGACTAGATCAATAGCTGGTCCTTTATAGATAAGAATCACGCATAAATATCATTTATGAAAAAGAATAAATCATATTTCGAACAGACACATTCAGAGCACGTGCTTATTACTACACTGTCATCACCTGTTTTATAAAATAAAGAATTGTTTAACAGTCCTTTGATTAATACAATTAACTATCATGACAGAGATATAAACTCCCTTGGTAAAATATTAACATATGATAATGAAATCAAGAATAATAAAATTCTTGATTTTACACATATTAATTTAAATTATTTTTTAACTATCAGATATTAATTTATTATAATTTTCTCTCTAGCCAAGATATTATCCATATTATGGAGTGGTGCCATCAGAGCCTGAAAAATGTTTTGAAGAGGATTCAATGGTAAGCTTACATAATTTTCTTATTGCTTTGTTTCAATAGAATAATATTTCCTTAGTTCAACACATTAAATCTAATTATTTTCTTAAACCTTTATCCTGTATACTATCAAAACGTGAACTATCAGATATTAATTTATTATAATTTCCTCTCTAGCCAAGATATTATTCATATTATGGGGTGGTGCCATCAGAGCCTGAAAAATGTTTTGAAGAGGATTCAATGGTAAGCTTACATAACTTTCCTATTGCTTTGTTTAAATAGAATAATATTTCTTTATTTTAACATATTAAATTAAATTATTTTTTTAAACATTTATCCTGTATACTATCAAAACGTGAACTATCAGATATTAATTTATTATAATTTTCTCTCTAGCCAAGATATTATCCATATTATGGGGTGGTGCCATCAGAGCCTGAAAAATGTTTTGAAGAGGATTCAAAGGTAAGCTTACATAATTTTCCTATTGCTTTGTTTGAATAGAATAATATTTCTTTATTTTAACATATTAATTTAAATTATTTTTTTAAACATTTATCCTGTATACTATCAAAACGTGAACTATCAGATATTAATTTATTATAATTTTCTCTCTAGCCAAGATATTATCCATATTATGGGGTGGTGCCATCAGAGCCTGAAAAATGTTCTGAAGAGGATTCAAAGGTAAACTTCCATAGCTTTCCTATTGCTTTGTTTGAATAGAATAATATTTCTATCGTTCAATACATTAATTTTATTTATTTTCTTAAAATTTTAATCATTACTGAGACTCTGTTTTTTTAAAATATGTTAATGATATTTATCATCATTGATAAATGGTTATTTAATTCCCTTAATTTGATTCATTCATATCTAAAATTATAAAATTGTTTTTTGGCTAGGTTTCGAAAATATAACAAAAATAGCTGCCGACTTTTTTGGTTTACATTTAACTTTATATGAATCATGTTATCATATAATTTTAAATATATTTTTAATTTTAGATTTGTTCGAGTCACGTATTGGTATTATAATTAGATCTTGAAAACTTTATGATGTAACTTATTTAATTTGGATTTAATTTAACTTACTTATCTATGATGATAAACGATAGAATAAATAATAATAAATATTATTATTTTTATAAGAAATAAAAAAAAAAAAAATTATTTTATAATTTATTGACATTTCCAACTGTATTAGTTAATACATCAAGTAAATTAGCCATTTGCACCACTCGCTGGGTAATCTAGGCTAGAAGGTCTCGAGGCCATCTTTAAAGAAAGTTAAAAAATAATAATTTTATATCTATATTCCTATTTAGGAAAGGACGAAATTAAATAATAATAAAATAGAAAAACCGTAAACTAATAAAATAATTGGAATAGTAAACATTATGATGTAATATTAATAGTTGACATAATGATTAGCAATAAAAAGAACACTGAAAAGTGTGAGTAATCTCAAAACGGGTGAAAAATAATTTGAATTTGTTGAATGAGCCGATATAAACCAATGTTCTTCACTATCCGATTGACACCGTCGACGGCCCGATCATTATCGCTTAATGTCTCAGAGACTTAATGTGGTACGCTACATTTTACATATTCCCTACTGTAACGAGGATCTCTTTGAAAATATGACTTACAGTGAGAGTCACATTACACATTTGACATCGAGGATGATCCCTTCGTGCCATGAGGGGCTCATGAGTGATGAGGCAGTGTCCTATCCTCAGGCGGGTGATAACTACCTCCTCACACCTGCATTTTGTGAATAATGAGACCCAGCAATTTATGGTCGGTTTGTCACTTTTCAATTTGTTGTTCTCCAGTGCAGTCCATGACTGTTGCCAGTCGTTTATGATCTTCGCGTTTATTGGCTGAAACAGTTCGGATGATGAAATAAAATAGGGCGTTATTTCTACTATCGTATGTGCCTCTGTTGCTGTTCTGTCAACTTCTTCATTCCCTGTCATCTCTAAATGTCTGGGAATCGAAAAGTTTTTTTTTTTTTTGTACAGTCCTCCATCTGTTTGATTGCGAAGTGGACCTCCTGTACAATTGGGTTTGATGAGAATGGATTAAAAATGGCTTTAAGAGCACTGAGCGAGTCAGAACAAATGATCATTGTTTTTTCTGAATGTTGATCTGACTAGATGAACTGCTTTTAGAATAGCTGTGAATTCGGTAGTGAAAACACTACAAGTACTATTAAGTTTGTACTTGTGAATTTGGTCGCCGTCTATTACAGCGCATTACTTCGACTCAATTCTTTTTAGAACAATCGGTATAAATTATTTTGGTATACTGATATTTATTAAGTTCTGTGAAAGTTTAAGATATTTCTTGTGGGGAATACTTTTTTTACTTGGAAACTTTTAACATTTCACAGTTTCCTTACGAAAGTTACACTGTCCATAAAGGTAGCTTTTTCTCTGTTTTTGTAAACTGGTACTGCACTAATTCAGAAATAATCCATCACATTCGGTGCGAGAGAGGAAGACAGGAATGTTTCAATCTTTCATATTTTTCAGCATTTTTTGTTGAAATAAGGAACTGTACGCAGGATTTTATGGTTGGGTGTACATTTTAGTGATATATATAGCAGCGGGATTTTGGCGGCTATAAGAAAAAGGCAGAACTCCTGCATCAACGCTAAGACTGTTTACCGGGCCATTTCTAAAAACTCCGGTAGATATGCGTGTACCAGCATGGTGGACTGCATATAAATTTTAAATCTTATTTTGAGTAGTAGAGGAAAATATGAAGCAAACGTGATCTAGTTTAGTGAGTATTAATGCCACATAGATGCGGAGCTTTGTTTTCCTGTGTGAACCTCATCTGGTGTTTTCCAATTTCTTCAGTATTTTTAATCTACTCTCGGTCTTAGAGTGGAGTTGTTTCATATGGACAGACCAGGTTAGCTTACTATTAGGATATAGAACTCAAAACTGAACCTGATCGGTCTAGACCTAAGCAATATTATTTAAATTGACTTGTGGTGGAATGCCTGGATTTCTTTGGCACCTGAAGTGTAGGCAACACGTTTTACTAGTGCAGAACTTACACGCTGTTCTTTGGGACTATGAAGCTAGTTTATCAACTGTATTTTGGAGACTCGTCTTGATATTTTGAAGATCACGCGATTTACTAAGGAAAGCAAAATCGTCAGCAAATAGGTAGCCAGTGGCGGTAGGAGCTAAGCAGTCAGCGATTGTTCGGGTTGCGATAGAGAACAAGGTAGTAATGGATACAGAACCTTGGGGGTACACCGTTATTAACAAGTTTTATGACAGATGTGGTTACTCATTGGAACTTTGTGCTGAGGAAGCCTTTGATGAAGTTGGCGAAACTTCCTCTTACTCCTCATCGATCTAGTTGCTGAAGGATATTAGACTGACGGACGGCGTCAAATGCGTTTATTATGTCAAAACATTTTCCCACTGCATATTCCTTGTAAAGAAACGTATCTAGGATTTCTATAGTCATACGACAAAGGTTTTAGGTGGTGGAAAATTTCTTGCGAAAACCAAACTAAGTTGCGTTGTGCTTTGCTTTCCTCTAATAACCATATAAGGCGTTTGTTTACCATCCTTTCTAAAAGTTTGCACATGCAATTTTTGAGGGAAATAGGACGGTGGCTGCTTATATAAATTTTTGGTTTCGCGGCTTTTAATGTTGGAATGATTAGGGATTCTTTTCACTGGATAGGGAAAGTGTCACTTGTCCATTCTTTGAAGTACAAGTCTATGATATTGTTCAAGAATAGAACAGGAAGCTGTTTAATCATTTCGTAAGTCACATCATCAAGACCTACATGACTTTTAGTTCAGTGAGAGTTACTTTGAGTTATCTCATATTAAAAGTCATGTTATAGACTTCTTGATTTTGAAATGTAAAGTCGAATACGTTTCTCGTTGTTTCACGTTTGGAGAAGGATGGTGTTTCTTCATCATCAGCTCCATACATTGAGAAAAGGTTTTTGGTAGCATATTACTCTTATGCTCATTGCTTTTGCTTTATAATAATTAGTAAAAATTTATAAGGTCATATTACTTTTGAATGTCCTGTAAGATTTTCTCTTTTTTGTACAACATCTCTACAATCGGTGTTAAACATTTTACGTTTTAACGTTTAGGCCTAGGTGATGTTTTGGGGATTGGTCGTGAATCTAGTATTGATTAAAATGGGGAAGTGATCACTGGAATATTGATCAGTGATTACATTATAATAGGCGTCAGAAAGCAAACTACTTGAGCAAAAAGTGACGTCTATAAGGGAGAAGTTACCGTAGGATGAGCTTAAGGAGGTTGATTTGCCGCTATTCAGAACATGTAAGTTGTAGGCGTCCTGTAAGTTTCCAATTTGTTGTCCCCTTCTATCATATCTTTCATACCCGAGATGGCATTATAGGCACTTAGATCACCAAACAGTAAGAGTGGCCTAGGGAGTTGAGAACACAGGGATTCAACAGCTGTAGGTCTATGAGATGAGTTAAGAGTCCGTTACAGTTTCTTTGGATAAATTTTGTATTAGACATTGGTAAGGTAAAGATAAATCACTTTTATTCGCTCTTCGGGTTTAACGCATCATGAAACTTTTAGTTGATAACAAAGTTTTATAATTGAAAATAATAAAACAAAAAATTCAGAATAGACTGCGTTACAATTTCCTTTTTTTTTTTTTTTCTTTCGATTTTCATTCAAATGATATGAATAAAATTTCCGGAATACAGAACACCTTACATTTTTTTATCGAGAAAAAAATATCCATGTTATTCTAATTGTTCTTAAAATGTTTTAAAATACAATTCTAAAAAAAATGTACGTGATACCTTTTTCTTTTATGTGTAAAACTAAAAATATATTATGTATTTGTTTTCCAAAATATGTCTGAGTTATATTACATGAACGAAATAATAGAATACAGTAGATAAACCGTGAAGGTATTGACACAACTGATAGCCTGTAAATATAGAGAAATTGAGACAGTTATTTCTTGTACCTGCGTGATATTCAATCTGCATTTATTTCGTATGTACCCATTTGCTCTTTTCTAAATAATTAATGAATTTCATTACTTATATTCCTAAAACTCTATTGTATTTGATAAATCTCAATCTCAACTTCAATGTTTTTTGTTCTAGAAAATAAATTTGAAGAAAAATATTAACAAGGCTCCTGGTGCAAATAGACCTAAAAGCAGCAAGCAGGTGATCGACTATTCAAGATATTACTGCCCGAAGGGCATGGAAAAGATTCCTGCCCCAGTGGGGCGCAGAGCTGGCTGGACCCCCTGGGAATCAACATGGACGACGCGAAATCAGTACCCGTGGATAGTCGAAGAAAACAACAACAAAAGCTAGAAGAATAAGTGAATAAGAGTGATCTAGCACCGCATCTCATCAGGAGAGGTGATTATCAGCTCATGTTCTGTCATTAATTAAATATTATTTGATATTCTATATAATTTCATATATATATATATATATATATATATATATATATATATATATATATATATAATCCTAATATATATATAATCCTAAAATATATATATATATATATATATATATATATATATAAAATCCTAATATATATATATATATATATAATCCTAATATATATATATATATATATATAATCCTAATATATATATATATAATCCTAATATATATATATATATATATATATATATAAGTTAAGGACTGATAAGGTAGTATATCAGCCTTAATTCCAAACCACCTCTTGTAAACATTAGAAATGTATATATAGAGGATTAAAAGACCAATAAAGGCAGTGTTTGAATAGCCATCAAGCGTGTTGTTTATGCCCCTTTATTCCTTTTTTTTAGTTTATCTTTCGGACAACACATAAGTGGTGCCGAAACCCGGGACCTTTAGATAAGTTCAGACTACGTAATTTTTTTTTGTACTTGCCTACTTCTCAGAGTACGTGAGTTTATTTTTTTTTATTTTTTTATTTTAATCTCTTGCCAGTAAAAACCGATAACATGGCAGAAAACGTGGTTTTGAGGCCAGCCGTTCTGAACGTCCCACCGGCTGCGCCACAGCAGGCAGCAGCGGCGGCAGTTGAGTTACCGCCACTACCGGAAGTTTCACTGGCGCAGGCGCATAGAACGACGCTGGAGTGGGTGAAGATCCAAACGGCGATAGCTCAGGAGTTGAGAAAGGCTACATCCGACCTTGATAGATTCTCTGGGGAGATCGGTGAGCTCAACCACTTTCTAAAAGGAGGCGATCGCTTGATGGTGAGAATCCATTCAAAGTTGTCCGAAAACCTGTTAGACGGGGAGGATGCCGAAGCGTTAAGGGCTGCAGTGGTTTGCAGGGTGAAGAGGAGCATTCTGAACCATATTCAAGCAGATGAGGAGACACCCTGGAGCGTCGTGAAGGAGCGACTAAAGAAGGCCTACGGAGGGGGAAGATGGGCCCCCGAAGAAGATGTGTTCCACCTGATAAGGGAAACTAAGAAGCCGCGGCAGTCTAATGGTCAGTATGCGGGAGAACTTCTTACGAAGTTTAACCGAATAACGGAGAAGATGAGAGAGACCGCAAGTGTTGAGGAGGTTCACTTTAGGATGGACTTCTTGGCAATCATTCTAAAGGTGCAGCTGGCGAAGGAAACCGGGAAAAGAGAAGGGTTTCAGAGGGAGCGGCCGTTCATCGAATGCGCTCAAGAACTGATGGACGCCAGTGCCCGAGAGGAAGAATCTAGAATGGAGACGGAGGAGCACGGTTGGACACGGGTCTCGTACAATCAGCCCAGGACCCCTCCTGCTTGGAAAAGAAGAGATTTTCGGGAGAATAGAAGAGAGAGGCCTCCGCAAGGTGATCGACGGCCAGCAAAGCCAAGAAGCAGTGGGCGGCGGGAAGACCGCAAGTGCCATGGTTGTGGCAAGCTTGGGCATCTGGTAGCTCAATGTCCTCGCACTAGGTGCTTTGAGTGCGGAGTAGAAGGACATATGGCAAGGAATTGCCCCTATATGTACCGGCGGCGTGATGTGAACCAGCCGGAACCCATGGAAGTAAATGCTCAGAGAATACGACCAGGACGGTTCCAGAGGAGGCATATGACATCAGCAACCGAATCATCTGGAGGGTCCGAGTCCGCAGAAACGGAGACTGAGGCGGACGTTCCCGCTCGAGGAGGTGGACATAGGAGCAGGAGGAGTGTATGGAGGCGACCGGAAGCGGCAGCTCAGTCATCGCGTGAGGAAATTTGAGGTGGGTATCAGCAGAGTGGCAACCGCACGTTGGTGAGCTACCACGCGAGAGGAGAGAGCGGCGGTCTGCCTATCATCAGCGTAGAGGGAGTCGCATGCCTGGTGGACACCGGGAGCTCGAGCACCATCGCATGCAGGGAGGCGCTAGAGAGATGGAACGGCCGAGAGAGGGCACTCCAGGTGCAGGTATGCAAATGCCATCTAATTACCCTAGGGGGGCCCTGTAGCGTGGAGGGAGAATCCGAGATGAGTTTAAGTACTTGGGGAGAGAAGGGTGGCAATTTATCCGTTCACATTGTAAGTCGAATGCCAAGGGAGTATAGTGTGATCATAGGGAATGATCTATTAGGGATGATCGGAGCGCGGATCAGGAATAAGGATGGCCAATGGGACATCAGAATTGGAGGGAGACGATATGCGTGTATTCGCTTGGTTGGGGACGGTTCAACGCGAATCGGGGCCCTGAATCAGGTCGAGGATTGGAAGGCGGCTATCCTCGAGGAATTCGGGGATATATTCTTTAAAGAGGGCGATGTCCTTGGGACTACGGGGAAGACAATGCACGAAATTCCGCTGAAGCAGGATAGAGTCGTTTACGTGAAAGAAAGACGGTACCCTCAGGCTCTTCGGAGACATATCCGGGAGGAGCTGGACGATTTACGTCGACAGGGCATTATCGTGGACAGTACGTCTCCCTATAATAGTCCGTTGTGGGCCGTCAAGAAGAAGAGTGCACCCGGAGACACGAAGGAAAAATATCGGGTCGTAATCGATTACCGCAAGTTAAACGAGAATACTGTCGATGAGAAATACCCCCTACCGCGATTCGATGATATTTTAGACAGGTTAAGTGGTGCGAGAATTTTTAGCACATTGGATTTAAAGGCGGGGTATCATCAGATCGGGATGCATCCTCGGGACCGTCACAAGACCGCGTTTACCTTCGAGAGGGGCCATTATGAATTTACCCGGATGCCCTTTGGCTTGAAAAATGCTCCCATCACCTTCCAGCGGTTGATGGATGAATTCCTTCGGGGTCTGGACGAATCCGTGTGCCAGGTTTATATGGATGATCTCCTGGTCTTTAGTAGGACGGAACAGGACCACGTTGGGCATCTCAGGGCTGTGTTTCATCGCATGCGAGAATTTGGTCTCCGCCTTTCTCCTGAAAAGTCAACCCTGGGTCGTCGGGAAATTAGCTTTTTGGGCCATACGATTTCCGCGGAGGGCGTGAAGCCAGATGCTCAGAAAGTGGCGGCCTTACAGCGTATGGCCATCCCAACCGAGGTTAAGGGAATACGGCGGTTGATGGGTGCTTTAAATTATTATCGCCGGTTTGTACCAGCAATGGCTGAATATCTTGTGCCCCTTAATAATTTGCTCCGCAAAGGTTGTAAGATCGTGATGACCCCGGATATCGCGGACAAGGTCCGCAGGTGCATTGACCATTTACAGCGGGATCCGGTGCTGGCGTTTCCTGACTTCGACCGGCCGTTTACTATCACGACGGATGCCAGTGACTACGCTCTCGGGGCCGTGCTATCTCAGGACAGTGACCGGGGGGAGCGTCCGGTTGCATACGCCAGTAGGCGCCTTACGGATGCGGAGTCCCGTTATAGCGCCCTGGAGCGGGAACTCCTGGGAATTGTTTGGGCCGTCGACCATTTCCGGCCGTACGTCTTCGGGAGGCGGTTCCGGGTCCATACCGACCATCGTCCTCTTCAATGGGTGGGGAAGCTAAAAGAGTCGTCCGCAAGGGTTACGCGCTGGAAAGAGCTCCTTGGGCAGTACAACATGGACATTGTTTACAAACCCGGAAAGGACAATGTTGTCGCGGATTGGCTTTCGCGAGCGGTTATGGTGAATGCAGTGGAGGAGCGTGGCGAGTCTTCTCGGGATGTGCGCCAATTTCTGAGGGAGTGGACTCCTGGGGAGGATCTCCCGCCTACCGCGTCGGATGGTTCGGGTGGGGCCCTGACATCGGGAGACGAACACTCTTCTGAGGGTCGCCCTGTGGATATGGAGGAGCTTGATGAGATTGTGAACGACAAGCGTCACCAAATTATATGGAAGACAAGGACGTCTGGACTCCTTAAGATAGATTTCCAGCGTTTTGAGGGTTGTTCGGTGGTCACTGTCTGGTCGCAGCCCACCGTTGGGGAGGACCAGATCTGTCGGGCGTTGGCGGACGCGTCAAAACCTGGTAGGACCCATCACTTGTATGTCGGGAACGCCGTGGTATGGGAGCGTATCCAACGGTTGTGGCGGGCGGAGCGAATCGGGGTTGACCGGTCGTTTGTCCGCTGTTCCCTGTTAGTTGAGACTATCCGTGACGCGGAACGGCAGCGGGAGGTGACGCTCGCGTATCATCAGGGCAAAACGAACCACCGGGGTCTGACCGAAACGTTACGTGCATTGCGGCGACGTTATTATTGGCGGGGGATGAAGCGCACTATCCAGGACACCATCGGGAAATGTGACGTGTGTCTTCGCACTAAATATGATCGCCATCCGCCCCGCGCGGTACAGGAGGAAACCCCGACTGCCGATGCGCCCCTCGTCGATCTCCAAATCGATTCTTTTACCTGGAAGGGTTATAAATGGGTCACGATTTTGGATCTGTTTAGCAAGGTGGCGTTGGCGTATCCCGTTCAGGAGCGTACAGCGGAGGCGGTTTTACGGGCCCTTTGGATCTGGTTCCAGTTTTATGGCGTCCCCGACCGGATCTCATCGGACAGTGGCCGCGAATTTGATAACGCTCGTGTCCGGGAGGAAATGAAGCTTTTGGGTGTCACGTGGCATCTTAACACCCCGGGTCATCCGAAAAGTCGCGGTGGTATCGAGCGCCTCCACAGTACCCTGAGTGATCACCTGCGGGTGTTTCAATTAGAAAAGGGATTGGAGCCGGACGTGGCTATGGAACGAGCGGTCGTAGCCTATAACCACTCCGTTCACTCTGTGACGGAATTTACCCCTTTCGAAGTCCTTTTTGGTTTGCAAGGCCGCCGGCGGGATTCTCGCGGTGCGGGGGCTGGTGATGGTGCCGTCGTGAGCAATTGCCTTGCTCTTAAGAAGTTATGGGTCACAGTCCGTGGTCGGATTGAGCGGGAAAAGTGTCGCAGAGTGGCGCGTCATAATCTCGGTGTCCGGGATCTGATGGGGCCCGTCAAAATTGGAACAGTGGTATACCGGCGTGTGGGGACTAATAGGGGGAAAGAACTCCGGCGTTATGAAGGCCCATTCCGCGTTGTCGTCATTCGTGAGCATAACCTGGTAACCATTGAGAGCTTGCGCGAGCCCCGGAAGCGGCGAACGGTTCATTTGGAACAATTAAAACTCCCGCCCATGGACGCATCCTAGCCTTGGAGTGTCCTCGGCTTTGGCCCAGTGTTGTTCTTTGACAGTGTTTCTGTTCAGTTTATTCACAGTGTTTATTTTTTATTTTTCCTTTCTGTTGTGTTTCAGGAGTTTTTTTTGTATTTATTTCTATTATGTCGACTTAGTTTCTTTTGCTTTTGTGTCATCTTATGCAATTTGTATTTTGCTGTTTTGTTTGTTTGTTTTTTTTGTATTGCTGATGTAGTTTACGAGGATTGTTCGTAAACTGGTGGGGGGGAGTTAAGGACTGATAAGGTAGTATATCAGCCTTAATTCCAAACCACCTCTTGTAAACATTAGAAATGTATATATAGAGGATTAAAAGACCAATAAAGGCAGTGTTTGAATAGCCATCAAGCGTGTTGTTTATGCCCCTTTATTCCTTTTTTTTAGTTTATCTTTCGGACAACACATAAGTTATATATATATATATATATATATATATATATATATATTAGGCATTATTGAAAGTTCTATCAATGTTTGTCAACGACTATATAGTTATGTCTTTATAAACACATTTCGAAAGCTCAGCTAGAAGAAAATATCTTTTATACAGCATTCGTTAATTTACCAAACTCAGTTCTCTTAAAAGATTTTGTCAGAAATTTGAGCTAAGGTTATTTAAAGAATATTCAGTTACAGAAATTAACCAATGTATAATAAAAACATTAGCAGATTAATTTAACGAAAATAGTATTTTTTAATGTGAAATTTCTTATTAATGATGACCATTGTATAATTTGTTTTTATATAAATATTTAAGTTGTAACTGAGATGGAACGTAGCTATATTTTAAATATCAATTGTTACAGGAGGACTTGGTGCAGGATCCAGGGGTTTCTTCCGCCAACAAGTATTATGGCGCGATTAGAAGCAGCTGAATCAAAGAAACGGCAACTCAGTCCTCAATCAAAGACAATATTTCAAGCCAACTTAGTCCTCAAACAATTAATATATTTTCGTTCTAGACTTAACTAGATTTAAGTTTAGACATTAGTCAATTTATTTATTTAATATTAGGTACCAAAATGTAAATAACGATATATTCATTACTTGTACGTATATATAATGTATTTTTTTATCTGTATTTTTTAATTGTAAACTGTTTATTAAAAAGTAATTTAAAATTTTAAGTTTTTTTTCTACCTTGCCTAATGAAGGATGCAAAACGGGTTTTTAAATTCCAGTTCGACCAACTCCATCTAAATTATAAAATATTCAATAAAGTTTATTATAAAATATCACCTAATTCGTAAATCACAGGTGGAGATAATCAGTTTTCTCTTTCTCTCCCACTATATTCAGGATGCATGACGATGTACTCAGTTTATGCCTGGCATAGCTCAATGCTAGCCTGATTAGTAATCCTTAGTTTCAGCTAAAACGTTGGAAGAATTAAAACATTTTTTAACAGACTGACTCCTCATTATTATAAAAATTATTTAACAAGCCATTGATTCTTCTAGAGCGGCTGTTCTACTTCATGGTGTTCTATTTTATTCTAACTTTAATGCAGTATGATCACTTATTTATGGCAAACCTTATAATAGTCACAACCTCTTCTTATCTTTGGTTTTCTCTGATAACACTTATTCAGTAGTTTTTGTTACATTTCTTTATTCGTAATTAAGAGAAATTTTAGCCCAAATAGACTCCCAGTTATTTAGGACTCAAAACCTTAAATATTGTTGGCTTCACACTGTAGAGGTAGAATATTCATAAGAGTAGCTTCTTAACTCCTTTTTCTGCTGGCTCCTTTAATGGTATCCCGAAATGCTCTTGGGTCCAAAGAAACTTTACAGCTTTGTAAAAATTGTAGTGGATATAATTAGTCGACCGTTGTGAATTACTAAAAGGTATTAGTCCAAGTGGCGGTCGGTGAATGAAACAATTGAGTAGTTTAAAAAGATTAGTTTTTACCAACGTTTCGACCCCCATTGTGGGTCATCGTCAGGGCTAAAAAGATTCTCTTCTTCGGTCCTAGTCCAGGATGGAGATTTTTTAAGGAGAGGGTGATTAAAATCTTCGAAGTTTATTAATTCCTTAGTATTAGTCCATAGTGATTAGTCGGTATTATTGAGGTTTTTTAGTCATACTCGCTAAGTTTTGAATTTCTGATTTTAGTTGGTTAATCAGTTCGGTATAATATGTTTTATCTCCTGGATATCTAGTCCTATGCAACTTCGATCTTGCTTTACGTTTTTTCCTTAATAAGATACGAATGTGCTGTGGAAGGTTTGTTTGTTGTGGGTTGTTGATGTAGGTGTTGATGGTTGTAGTCTTATAGAAAATACTGATACGTATCGAGTCTGTAAGTTTTTATACGCCACAGTTAACATCTATTTTAGTCTTTAATAGAATAGTTAAGTCCAGTTTGGTTTCCAAGTCTGTTTGAAATACGTCCCAGTTCACTCGTTCAAAGATAGGATTTATGAATAAGGACAACAGAACCAGTTTATGTAGGCCTTTAGCGTTCCACAAGAAGATAGCTAGGGTCTTTGCATTCATCGTGGGGTATTAAATGGGATTTCAGAAAGGATTCGAGTGAGTAAGATAATAAGAGGTATTATCTATAGTATAGGTATAGGTTTCTTGAAAGTTGTAAGAGAAGGAATTCAAGATGGAGTGTATTTCAGGTGAATTAGGATTAGTGAAGGGCTGCGTATCAGAGGCTTCATGATTATCATTCGTTTGGGAATTAGTGATGTTTTCGGTCAGGGATCGTTGTGGGGTACGAGAAACAACATTCGTTGATAATAGGGGAGGAGGATTTGGTTTTTGCGGGACATTAGGACAGGACGGGTCTTGATGAGGTTGCTCTGGTGATAACTTGACCCACAAGAGATGTAGGAGGTAATTGATTGACTTGGTTGCGGTTGGGAGCTCTGGTTTTTGGATTAAGAGGTCGGAGGCGACTGACGACGGATATGTAGATTCTTTGGGATGAAAGATGTCTTGGAGGTTTGAGGACTTATAATTTTATTTGTTGAGGTAGAAGGCTGGTGAGCATTATCTGCTTGACGTTGCTGAAGCTCTGGAAAACTTTTTGAATCGTTTAAAGGAACTTGCGCGATTATCTTCTGCTCCATGCTTTTTTGTTTTACGTTGTGAGGTCTCTGCTTAAAAAGATTTTTTTAAATCACACAACCTTTCCAGCTCGCAGGCTGTGCCTCACCACAAAGAGCACATTTATCTGGCTCAATAGGTGATTATGGACAGCTGTCAGATGAGTGCAGACCGGTATATTAGACGCACCTGGCCTGATGAAAACAATAGGACTTGGTGTGGTCTAAGTTTGGCCATTCATTAAGGTAGAGGCTATTTTTCGGAGGGGTTTAAGACGCAAGAAACGTGTCTAACACTGTGCGGATTAATTTGGCGTTTTCTTGTCCATTAAGCTATCAATGTTACTAAAAAATATGGGAGAGGCTCTAAATCAGTAAACCTTTGTGGCTCCGGGATCGCTTTAGAAATATTCATTGCAACTGTTTCGTTACTGGCAGATGTAGATGGAAGGGAAGAAGTAGGAGGTGTAGTAGAGGAGGATGGGGCGGTTGAGATAGTCAGACCTCATAGCTCATATTTGCCTTGTAGTGACATTGAGAGTTTTAGGAGGTGAATCGTTTTGGTTTTATACCAATTTAGTTTTGGACTTTTTTTTTTGAGCCAATTCCCGTGCACGGGATTTGAGTTTCATTGTCTTTGGTGTCGTGTAAGCTGTAAATATCGCGAACCCGACTTATCTCTTAGAAGGTGTTTCTTCAGTCGAGTCATCCCAAGATGTATTCACATCATGATTCATGAATACAACATAAGCAGTAAAAAGAGAAAAAAAATGTATATATACTTTTACGAAATTTTTTTTTTCATTTATTTATTTATTGAGATTTATTACAATTTGTTTTCTAATAAAATGTAGTAATAGAGATGTGATACATATTCATATAATATATACAGAAAATAATGATAAAGTCAACAAAATTAACTACTAAAATTAAAAAGTACCTAAAACCGTAAAAAATATCGAAACTATTTACAATACTGTCGGAATTCAGAAATAATAATGATGAAGAAAATATACCAATGTTCAAATATACTCCTAACTACATAGTCAGATTAGAGACAGGAATTTCAAGTTTAGCAATTGAAGTAATCAAAAGAATGTTCAGATGGTGGATTGCTCTATTAAAAATGCCAGATGAGAGGCTACCCAGGATATGTTTTAACAGATTAAGACAACTCAAAGGCAATAAAAATATATTGAACTGGTAGTTACAATTAAAAATAAAACAATAAAAAGTAGATTTGTCAATGATTTTAAAAGAAGATAACCTAAAACCAGAAGAACTCCAAGGAAACCTCTAAGATATAATCAATAGAAATAAAATTAATTCCCTCAGTGTTGATATTGACGCGGCGTTTAACTCCAAATACAACACTGAGTTCAGAAATATTAGCAGCTAACTATGGCTAATCGGACGAGTGGGAGTCATAAATTTTGCCTACCCAGGTTTTATTAGGATTCTTTAACGAGTACCTGACATCGCACCGGCTAGGGACCACCTTTTAACATCCCCTATTTCTTAACTTATAATATTAGTTTACATTGTTTAATCTAATTTATATTAGGTTATAAAAATTGAAAGATTAATATATTGTTAACTGATTACTTTAAATTCCTCTAATGTTCAACTTTTTATTTTATTTTGTTGGTTTTTCGTTTGTTTTGTTTGACATTTTTGTTTATAATTTCAAAAAATATGCTTTATTTATTTTATAACAATGATGTTTGTAAACAGTCTTCAGTAGTATTTATTTGGTTTTTTGTGATATTGTTAATATTGTCAATATATGAACTGTAATAACAAACTCCTTATTTATGGGGATTACACCGAAAACAAATAAATATTATTATTATATACATGTAACATAAAAATCAAAACAGACATATTTAATTAATAACTTATAATTATTAAATGTTATAATTTAATATAACATTAATAGAAAAAAAAAAGTCTCTAGAAGAAAAAAAAATTGTCTTAGAGAAAGAAAACTAGAAAATATATATACAACTATTTCGTTACGATCTCGTAGCTGACAACTGTGTTGACCGAGACCTTCCTTACACCGTACACAATAACAGTGTACGGAATGATGATAACGGTGTACCAAAGGGATTTATGCTCTCCTATTATCTAGTCAAAGCTGCCAACAATCTATTATGTGCGTTATTAAACTAAGTGCACTCACCTCTCTATGTGGGATTGTTAATGTGTTTATTAGTTTAATAACTCTCTAATAACGAATTTTGACATTTGAAACATCTGTAACACCGAAATGGCAAAGTAATAGTCAAAAAGCGATACGTAAGTAGTACAGTAGTAGCGGCCATGACACTTTGAATAAATAACATTTAACTGTTTTTAACTCTAACTTTAAAAGAAAAACGCAAAGCGAGATCGAAGTGGCATAAAACACGATACCCAGCTGACAAAACTTACTATACCAAACTAACTAACAAACTCAAATCAGAAATAAAGACATACAAAGTTCAAAATTTCCTCAACTTTACTGAAAACCTTACTACAACAGACAAACCGTTATGGACAACCACAAAAAAACTTCATAAGTTCAAAGACTTTAACTATCCACTCCTGACTGAAAACAAAACCTGGACAAGATCTAACAAAGAGAAAGCCCAGATATTCGGACAACATCTTTACAATAATTATACTCCCCATCCAGATATCCTTAATCCCGAACACCTCCAAAGGATAGAAGAACACCTAACTATTCCCCTCCAAATGACCCTTCCACCTAAAGCTTTCCCCCCTTCAGAAATATCCAATATCATTCATAGATTACCTGCTCGAAAAGCTCGTGGCCATAACCAAATCACTTCCCATATCTTGAAACATCTCCCTCAAAAAGCCTTCCTATTCCTCACCTACATCTACAATGCCGTACTCCGCACTACTTATTTTCCTGCCTCCTGGAAATTATCCATAGTAAAAATGATCCCTAAGCCCAAAAAGTCACCTGAAAATCCTTCTTCCTGCCGTCCCATATCTCTTTTATGTATTATGGGAAAAATTCTGGAAAAACTCCTTCTGAAACGAATCTACCTAATACATGATTCCCATCATATTATTCCAGATCATCAATTCGGTTTCCGTACATCTCACTCCGCTATCCAGGAATGTCATCGTGTGGTGGATGTTGTCTCCTCTACGTTGGAGCGCGAATTGTACTGCTCGGGAGCCTTTCTCGACGTAGAACAGACCTTTGACCGAGTCTGGCACCCGGGATTGCTTTACAAATTCTCCCTCCTACTTATTTTCTTATTATACAGTCCTACCTTGCTGATAGATCTTTCCAAATAAATCACCACAGCTCCTGTTCCTCCCTTTTTTCGCAATCTGCTGGTGTTCCCCAAGGCAGCATCCTAGGGCCTGTCCTTTATACAGTCTATACAGCTGATATCTCAACCCATCCTAACACTTTCCTTTCTACTTATGCTGATGACACGTGTGTGCTATCGGTAGATAATGATCCATTTACTGCCTCCTACACTCTTCAATACCACATCCGAGACCTTCAAGTATGGTATCAGAAATGGAGGATTAAAGTTAATTCTAACAAATCCCACCAAATAACCTTTACCCTTCGCCGTAAACCAATGACTTCCTGCCCCACAGTATCCTTTAATGACACTCCACTAGCCCCTGTTGAACAGATTCGATACCTCGGACTCCACCTTGACAAACGTCTGACACGGAATCTCCATACAAGACTGAAAAGACAAGAAACTGCCCGACGTTTTCGACTACTCCAACACTTACTGGACAAACGCTCCAAACTTTCACTTAATTACAAAAGACTTATTTATATGACCATCAGGAGACCGATATGGACTTACGGAGTAGAGCTATGGGGCTCTACCAAACCATCAAATTCTTCTCGTATCCAATCCTTACAATCCAAAATCCTTCGTAAACTCCATAACGCTCCTTACTTTGTCACGAATAAGCTCATCCATAAAGACCTTAATATCCCATATGTTACTGAATTAGCCCGAACCAGATATCAATCATTCCACGAAAAACTCCATTTTCACTCTAATCCACTAGTTTCTATCCTATCATCCTCTTTGATTCCTCATAATCCTCCGAGGTGTCTGAAAAGAAGATGGCCCCGAGACCTTCTAGTTTAAAATATTTCTAGAGTGCTGAAGATGTATTTCATGTTAGATTACTATATCCATCACATTTACTTGTTGTATATAATTATACAGTTGTAAATATCAATAAATAAACTTTAAAAAAAACTCTTAATTAAGAGACTAATCAACCTATGATTTCTTTTTAGCGATTTACTTTTTAAATAATATTCACCCATATTTAAGGCTCTACGTTCCCTGAATGTAGGATTAAACAGTAAATACAAAATAAGGCTTTTTTTTTTAATTAGATCATTTATCTAAATTATACCTATTAATTTATAATAATAATAATAATAGGCTTAGCGAACCCGAAGGTTCGATGCCGATACCACCAAATGCCGCCTACACAGACTCGTCCAATGTTCACCATTCAAGCCCAAGCTCCCGAGATCAGCCTTAACGCAATCCTCCCATCTCCGCTTCGGCCTACCTTTCGGACGCCTACCAGTCGGATCAGCAAATACCAACTTTCTCGGAACCCGCTCGTCATCAAGCCCAACAACTTTACTCGCCCATTTGAGTCTCCGCGATGCAATCAGCTCAATTATATTCACAGGATGCAAGTTCCGCAATTCCGCGTTATGCAACCTTCTAAACTCCCCAGTGGCCTCATCTCTCTTTGGACCAAATATTTTACGCAATACCTTATTTTCGAAAACCTTAAGCCGTTGTTCATCCTTTAAAGTAAGCGGCCACGTTTCACATCCGTAAAGAACCATTGGAAGAATAATAGTTTTATAAATTCTAATCTTTAAGTTTTTAGATAGAAGCCGCGAACTTACTAACTTAGCAATTGAATAATACTAACACGCATTTCCCACCTTTAACCGGGACTTTATTTCTTCCTGGATTTCATTTTTTCTAGTTATAATTGAACCTAAATACTTGAATTTCTCTACGTGTTCAAAAGTATGACCTGATACATCAATATCACCAAGATCGACACCGTTTCTGCTACTAATCATATACTTCGTTTTATCGGTATTTAATTCGATTCCTATTTCTTTACCGGTTTTTATTAACACACTTGTATTTAGTTGTATGGTTTCCGTGTCTTCACCTAGCAGTACCAGATCATCGGCATACCCCAAAACCGGAATCTTGTCACCCATATTTAAGCCTTTCTCGGTACAAATCACCTTTTCTATGACATATTCTAAAGCTATATTAAATAACACAGGTGAAAGGGAGTCACCCTGTTTCAAACCCGATCGCACCTCAAATCTCTCGGAATAATTATGAACGATTCTAACTCGCGAATTGTTTTCTAATTTCGAGGTTGTTCAATTTAACTAAATCAAAATTCTCGGGACGAATATAGTTTATATTCTTCGGCATTTTTTCAGTTTCCTAGATCTTTTTAACTAAAAAATGTATTTTGGAAAAGCCCGCTTCTCCACACTTAATTTTTCTATCGCCATTTCGACTTCCTCTTTACTCGGTGCGTCTATCCAGGGTTCAGCGCTCTGATGTTCAGAGAGAGGAGATTGATTATTATTTTCCGTATTTAAGATGCCGTCAAAGTGTTGTTTAAATTTATTTAATATCCCAGAAGGATCCGCAATTATATTGTTATTTGCATCTTTAGCCGCATTCAATAGAGGTTCAAATCTTTTACGCGATTTGTTATTACCTTTGTACATCTCACTTACGTTATTTTCGTTTCTGTGTTTTTCTATTTCTATTATTTTGCCTTTAAGATACTCTCTTTTCTTATTTCTTAAGAGTTTTGAAGTTTCATTCTTACTAACCGAAAATAAGCCACATTATTATCGCTTGGATTATTTAAGGAATTCAGTTTAGCGGTTTTTCTTTTTTCGCACATATTTTGACAATCCCTGTCGAATCAAGGTTTGTTTTTTTTATTTTCGATTTTTCCAAGACATAAATTACCGACCTCTTTAATATTATCCCTGATCCCTTCCCATAGTTTGTTTACATCTTTGTGTTCCTCGTCTGAAGATTCCAAAGCTTCGAACCGATTTTTTACTTCTATCGCGAATTGTTTTCTAATTTCGAGGTTGTTCAATTTAACTAAATCAAAATTCTCGGGACGAATATAGTTCCGTGTTCTCTTTTTTGTATTTAGTTTTTGTCGAAGTTTCGCAATTACTAATTCATGATGAGAACCGCATTCTGCACCCCGATACGATCTCACGTTAATTATGCTACTTTGCCATCTGTTTTGTATTAAAACATGATCGATTTGATTCCGTGTTTGTCCATCCGGCGATGTCCACGTATACTTATGAATATCCTTATGTTTAAATGTAGTACTTTTGATTACTAGGTTTTTCGAAATGGCAAAGTTTATTAGTCGGGTCCCATTATCATTACTATATTCGTGCAAACTTTCTTTACCGATTGTAGGACGATATACTTCTTCCCTTCCAACCTTTGCGTTCGCGTCGCCTAGTATTATCTTAATGTAATTTCGCGGTAACTTATCGTAAACCGACTCTAGTTTATCATAAAATTCGCATTTTACTTCATCATCACTGTCTTCGGTGGGAGAATGAATGTTTATAAACGCGATTTTAAACCAACGCCCTTGAAATATAGCAACCTATATTCTTTCACTAAAGAACTGTACGTCCCGTAATGCGGAAAGAAATCTATTCCTAATCAGAAACCCGGTACCTAGACAATAATTAACGCTCCCCCCGTACCACATAGTATACTTTCCTTCTGTTAACGAACCCTCCCCTGGCCAGCGAACCTCTTGTAATGCAACGATATCTAAATGGTACCCCTTAACTTCATTCGCGACCGACTTTAACCCACCTGCCGTATTTAAACTTCTAACGTTCCACGTCCCTATTGTTAGATCTCTAATTTTCATCGTGCGCCATGATTCCCCTGAAGCAGTCCCCACCCGGAGACCCGAACGGGGGACTAGTTTACCTCCGGATAATGAGCGTTTTACCTCAGAGGAATCCATGACTTTTTGTGATATTTTGTGAACTAAAATATGTGAGTAGGGCGTTCGAACTTACGTCACACCCTCCAGCAAGCCTGGGGGGCCGCTCTCATTGTTGGTCAGCGAGTCCATCGGACTTAGCCGGGAGGAGCTTCCAAGGAAATTCCACCGACCATCCCCACATCCGCCACCCGTGGGACGCTGCCCATACGCGGTAATGAGATCCGCGCGAGGACCTATTTATTTATACCAATAAATATAGTTACTTTATATTACCCTTTATTTCTGGTACTAAAATTACTTGTAATGCATTAATTTTTGCAAACCATTAAGCCAGAGTTCTTGAAATATTGATACCATTTTGTCTGGATCCCACATTATATACAACGTGAGAGTTTCAGAACTTTTTGGCTTGCTTGTCGAAGACTGGTGTAATGCTTGGCATATTTAGGGGAACGAAACTATCAACTGTACCCTACACCACGACCTTAATATTCCATTTATTTTAGGCCTCGTACCATTCCAATTTTCCAGTTTCCATCAAAACCTTATTCATCATCCTTGTTCTTTATCGCGATCCATATCCAGCTCCACCCACCCTATATACCTTATGAAAGATTTAAACGGCACTGGCCCCGAGATATTTGGTAAATATTTATACTGGAGTTCGGACATCCCCTCTCATGTGATGTATGTTTGTGGCTATTACGCCTCATATTGGCCTCCGCTGGTTCACATTATTATTATATTATGTGATTATTTACTTTCCTATGATAATTCTTGTTGCATTGAGGCCACAATCTGCAAATAGATTTTCGTATAAATATTTTTTTTTGTACCTAGCCCCTATTTTAATTTGGTTTCTGATATCTCTATGATCTATGGTTATTTACTCTAAACATTTTATTTTATTTTTTTTTTTTTTTAAGAATAATCTATACCCTTTGTTTTTTCAGTATTCACTTCGATATTTTAGCTAATTAACTATACTTTGACAATAATTTTGAGATTGATTGACTGCCTTGCTGGCATTTGAGCTGATACTCGTTAATGCAATGTAATAATAAGAACATGCGAAAGTGAGAAGTGTCATTTTCAGACTTGGCAATTTTCAGGAGGGGAAACATTAGTGCATTCTTCCATGCATTAGGGAAATACCTCAGCCTTAAATAGGAATTGTACAAGTTTACCAGATGCATTATTCCTTTTATAATACATTAAAATCACCCACGTGCCTATTTAATCTCAAAACACAGTCAGACATAACAGACTCTTTGACTTGTAACACCAATATCACAATAGTAAAATATACGTGTCTATAGAAGTTCCTGAGCAAAACCAGCTTCTATAAAGTAAGCACCCATGAATCTGTTTTATGCCTGCATATTTGCTTATTATTGTCTATTTGTTTTTATGATTTAATTTGACTATATTTATTGTGTACTATGTTATACTACACTCGTAAATGATAATAAAGCCTGTAATATTAAAAGAACAACTGTATAAAGATAAAGTTTGTTAGCAATAAAATAATTTACTTTTAAAAATGATTTCATCAATAAGTTTCATAGCGAAATATATCGCTGAAATAAGAATTTTGATATATAATTAAATGAAAGTAATGCCATTTTAAATTTAGTTAAAAGTCTCCGAAGTAAAATTTAAATCAATCGCACTACTCTTTAAATTTGACTAGTCGGCATAAAGTGAGAATAATATAAAAAATATGAAAATATAACATAAATTCCAGTTTAAAGTTGTAATTAAGGCGTTAAAGTCTTTTTCACAAGAGATTTTAACGACCGCATTTTTGAGAAAGAACGCGAATTTTCTGCTTATCTATCAATATTAATTCAAAATGATTAACTGATATTAATCTAATAATTAAAAGAAATTACATTACTAGCACATTAATTAAAAAAATTAACAAAACGCTTTTTTAATATTATAAAACCATTTATTTTAATAATCTAATATATCTTATACAACTTGGATAAGTAATACCATTTAAAATATGAAATACAATCAATGATTATTATAAAACATTGTAAAACTAGATACGACAGAACAGAATACAATTTCAAGGTAAGATATACTTATTTAATAAAATTATACTAACAAATTGAGACGTTGATTTCCAAGAAGAAATTTTACAAAAAGCACACAACTATCTCATTAATATATTATTAAACCACCTTATTTCATTATTTATGGTATTAAAACCTTTATTATCTTAATAACACTATTTTAAAATTATGGAATCAAACGTTGGTGTGATATGAATCGAAACTAAATGCGTAATTAGTACCTTAAAAATCAACTGCATTCCTGAATCATGTTTTAATACTACTTCATTAATAGACGATTTAAACAAAACTAAATGATTAGGACACAAATACGTAAAAATATCAACTTCATAAAAATGTCCTTTAGTGCCTTTTGGAAACCAACGTCCCAATTTTATAATAATAGGAATTACATTTTAAAAATAATCGTTCACTATTATTCTTACATTAACTTTAAGTAAATTTGTTAGAGTATAAGAAAAATATACAGACATAGATAAAACAAAATTAATTTTTATGTGCAAAATTAAAAAAGGATTGATTATCATAGCTTTAGAATGTTAGGCTTATTGTAATAATTTCAAACAAAAGATAATGTTCAGCTTATATACCTTTTTATTATCTATATAAATCCTTTTTTTTTTATTCTATATCAAATTTATAATATACTTTTACCATATGTTTATCTGTACATTTTTAAGTTAAGGTCTCCTGATAGAAAAAGTTTTAAATCTTACGTTTATCTTAGCCAGGTAGATCAGGTACCCCGAAACATAAATCATATAAAATTCATGACAGGTTTATTGAAGGGAGATATACCTGAAAAAAAGAAAATATTTCGGTTTTTCCATCAGAAACTAATACTAAGCAATAAAAGTTGCTATTCTTGGAGCCCTCAGGTAGCTTAAGGAAGGAAATGGCGCCTGGTTGGCTGCTGACCTCTCTATTGGCGGCCGCTTTGAACTGCAAGTTCTTGCAGGAATAGAGAACAGAATAATATTCCTATTATTGATAAATATCATTTTTAATTGTTGTGTTATAACTATTAAAAAATATCTTATTTATTCATGGTATATTCTAAACCTTACGAATTATTATTTTTCAAGCCTGTCTATTTTATTTAAGATAAGAATAATTAATAAAAAAAAATAGTTTTCGTCCTAAACAAGACTTTCTATCTCTATTATTATAAATATTTTTAGATAGTAAGGAGAGATAATATACTTACACATTAAAACTTCACGTAGAATTGTGGTGCCTTGATCGATTTCAAAAGACTATTCAATATTTTAAACTACTGTAGGAACATTTCTAGTCTTATATTTAAGGAGTAATTTTTGTTAGCTAGCATGGCCAGATTTAAATGTTGCAATGCACATTTAACAAACATACTAAAACTTTAACTTTACTTACAGTTCATGGATGTTATAAAGTAAATTTCATACCTAAACAGCAATTTTAATATTTTTATGAGCAAGCATATCCCACAATCATTATTTTAAAGCCTATTGGTTTCTTACTATATATCATTATTGAAACAGTTTAAACATAAATTATTTAATACCAATTTAAAAGACCATGGAACTCAAAAAGTTTCATAGAGGTATATATTTCCTTCAAAACGAACAATAGTAACAGTGGTATGAGGCTATATTCATACAATATTTTCAACAATAAATGATGAAGTCGAATTATATTAAAATAAACATTAATATAAAATTCATATAATATATATTATATTATATATATATATATATATATATATATATATATATATATATATATATATAGAAGGAAAAGAAATTTAAAAAACAAATACCTATTATTAAAATAAATTCAATTAATAACAACTTATTTTGTTTGGTTTTATTAGTATTATCAATTTTTTTATTAATATATTAACAATGTTTATATAACCTTGATGAATATATAAACCATTAATATTATAGGGTTTTATACTTTATTATCGCGTATTCACTTAAATTTGACGGACTGGTAATATTGCGGAATGGTAAACTATAACGGTAGTACTTTACAGTTCTGTCAATATAATTGCAGTCATTGTTATATGCATTACACAATAAAGCAGCAATAAGTTTGATCGGACGCGGTTCAGCCCTATCTGAGGTGTGGTATAAAAAATTAAAATGTATGGTATAGAATGGTATTTTCGGTTGCACGATTTTCATTATATGATGGGTTTACACCCTTGATAATATACCTCTATGAAACTTATTGAGTTTGATGGTCTTTTAAATTGGTATTAAATAATTTATGTTTAAACTGTTTCAATAATGATATATAGTAAGGAACCAATAGGCTTGAAAATAATGATTGTGGGATATGCTTGCTCATAAAAATATTAAAATTGCTGTTAAGGTATGAAATTTACTCTATAACATCAATGATCTGTGAGTAAAGTTGAAGTTTTAGTATGTTTGTTAAATGTACATTGCAACATGTAAATCTGGCCATGCTAGCTAACAAAAACAACTCCTTAAATATAAGGCTAGAAATGTTCCTACAGTAGATTAAAATATTGAATAGCCTTTCGAAATCGAAAAAGGCACCACAATTCTATGAAGTTTTAAAGTATAAGGATATTATCTCTCCTTACTATCTAAAAATATTTAGAATAATAGAGATAGACAGTCTTGTTTAGGACGAAAACTATTTTTTTTTTATTATTCTTAACTAAAATAAAATAATTAAAACTACAACATAGACAGGCTAGAAAAATAATAAGTCGTAAGGTTTAGAATTTACCGTGAATAAGTAAGATATTTTATAATTATTACAACGCAACAAAAAAAATGATATTTATCAATAATAGGGATATTATTCTGTTCTCTATTCCTGCAAGAACTTGCAGTTCAAAGCGGCCGCCAATAGAGAGGTCAGTAGCCAACCAGTCGCCATTTCCTTCCTTAAGCTACCTGAGGGCTCCAAGAATAGCAACTTTTATTGCTTAGGATTAGGTTCTGAAGGAAAAACCGAAATATTTTCTTTTTTTTCAGGTATATCTCCCTTCAATAAACCTGTCATGAATTTTACATGATTTATGTTTCGGGGTACCTGATCTATCTGGCTAAGATAAACGTAAGATTTAAAACTTTTTCTATCAGGAGACCTTAACTTAAAAATGTACAGATAAACCTATGGTAAAAGTATATTATAACTTTGATATAGAATTTTGTTTTATCTATGTCTGTATATTTTTCTCATACTCTAACAAATTTACTTAAAGTTAATGTAAGAATAATAGTAAACGATTATTTTAAAAATATAATACCTATTATTATATAATTGGAACGTTGGTTTCCAAAAGGCACTAAAGGGCATTTTTATGAAGTTGATATTTTTACATATTTGTGTCCTAATCATTTAGTTTTGTTCAAATCGTCTATTCGATTTTATCTGATGAACTCTCATTAATGAAGAAGTATTAAAACATGATTCAGGAATGCAGTTGATTTTTAAGGTACTAATTACGCATTTAGTTTCGATTCATATCACACCAACGTTTGATTCCATAATTTTAAAATAGTGTTATTAAGATAGTAAAAGAATTTTAGATTTTAATACGAAAATAATGAAATAAGGTGGTTTAATTTTCACAATTTCACAATTTTCTTAAAACTCATATGAGACTTAGATATTAAAAATCTGCTAGGTCATTGATATATGGCATACTATATATAAAAAAAAATCACATAAGGGGATGGTATAAAACCAAACAATATTAATTGTTAAATATTAATCGATTTTTTTTTTTTTTTTTTTTTTTTTTTTTTTTTTTTTTTTTTTTTTTTTTCAGCTGATGCGCTCGATGATAACAGTCATACGTTACATCGTCTCTCAGATTTTTGCTTTTTTCAGTAGGAATTCGCTAGAATTCAGTCTGGAGAACATCACTAGACCTCAGGAATATTACGGCAGTGAATATTGGAGAAGTTTCGGTAAGCAAAGTTATAATTTACTTTGTACAATCACGAAAAAGTGAAAGAAGGGTCACTGATCAGCTGATTGCCGCTAGCTCGGCAAGCTCGGGCTTGCTTTTCTTTTAATTATCTTTCTTTTATCTTTAATTCTTATCTCATTATTTATTTATTATTATTATTTTCTTAATCAATGAGATATTTTCATCAAGTCATGTCCTCAAAGTCTGCAAGTAAAAGATCTAGATCTGCAGGTTCTAACTCGTCTCCCACAAAACAGAGACCCCGCCGTGAACAAAATAAAAAAATTATTCCACCAGCGACCGCGTCAGCTACCTCATTAGGTTCTGAACCACAGCCCAGCACATCATCACAAGGAATAACTGATGAATCTCCGTTTTTTACACCGAATCCATTTCAGATCCTCCAAAATGAAAAAGAAACCATGGAATCTTCTCCTATACCCAGAGAACCACTACCTCCACCAATATTTGTTAAAAATATTAAAAATTTTAAACTGATGTGTGCGCATTTAAACAAAGTAACAGATCCTAATAGTTATTATTGTATAAGTAGAACCAATGATACTAAAATATCTCCGACTACTGCTGAAACCTACAGAAAGATTGTAAAATATCTGACTGAGACCAAAGCTGACTTTCATACTTATCAGCTGCGCCAAGAGAGAGCATTAAGGGTCGTAATCAGAAACCTACATTCCTCAACACCCGTTGAAGCAATCAAAGAAGAACTGACAGAATTAGGATTCCAAGTGAGGCAAGTCACCAACGTTCTAAAAGATAAAAGTCCACTGCCTCTATTCTTCGTGGACCTGGAACCATCAGCAGGAGTCGAAAAAATCTATGACCTCAGCAGACTGTACTATACCCGTGTAAAAGTTGAAAAACCTTACACAAAGAAAGAAATAGTCCAGTGCCATAACTGTCAGGCATATGGTCATACCAAAAGTTATTGCCATCACATACCACGCTGTGTGAAATGCGGTGAACAGCATAAAACAGAAGAATGTACAAGATCAAGATCAGCACCCGCTGTATGTGCTCTGTGCCTCAAGGACCACCCGGCTAACTACAAGGGATGTGAAATCTACAAGAAACTCAGAACCAGATACCAAAAACCTCAGGATCCGAATGAAACAGCTGTACCAACCAGAAGCAGAAGAGAACCATCAAAACTTGTAAATTCTAACGTGTCATTTGCCCACTTGCTTGGAGGTGGTAACCAGAATCATGAAGTCGAGGCACTGCCGGAACAACATTTTCCTCAACATTCTCAATCTATTGTACAAGAATCTATCCCTCAAAGTTTACCTAATCTTCAAAAAACTCCTCAACATCAAATTTCTCATATCCCTCCACCATCAAACGTCACAGATCTTACCAGTCTAATGACATCGTTCATCTCCGAAATCAAATCTCTTGTTATGCCACTTATATCACTCCTTACAAATCTAGTATCGAATCTAATCCCTGCCTTGAAAAATCCTTAAATGACTTCACCTAACTCCTTATCCATTCTCCTTTGGAATGCGAATGGTGTTAGAAATCATACTGACGAACTGACAGCGTTGTTGCAAGACAAAACAATCGATGTTGCACTTATAACTGAAACAAGACTAACGACTAAACAGTACTTCAAAATACCGCAATACATGACATACCGTACTGACCACCCAGACGGTAAAGCCCATGCCGGTTCTGCTATCATTGTCCACCAATCCCTCTCTCATCATTTACTCCCACTTCCCACCTATGATTTCCTACAAGCCACATCCATAGTAATCAAGACTTTTTCCTTTCCGGTAACCCTCACATCTGCATATTGCCCTCCTAAACATTCTATTTCCAATTCTGAATTTGTATCCTTCCTGGATTCCTTAGGAAATCGTTTCATTCTGGGTGCAGACTTAAACGCCAAGCATCAGCAGTGGGGTTCCAGAACCACGAATTCTCGGGGACGAAATTTGCTGTCTGCACTCAACTCCCGAAATTTTAATATCCTGCCTCCTGACTCCCCTACCTACTGGCCAACCGATCCTAACCGCAATCCTGACATCCTCGACTTCTTTATCCACAGCGGATTAGGCTCTCTCAACTTGTCTTTAACTCGCCTTGATGAACTATCCTCAGACCATAGTCCACTGATCCTAAAAGTATCTCTCACTCCAATTCCAAAACCCATTCCACCATCATTCATCCGAGGCCCTGTCAACTGGAACCTTTTCCGCCAAATCCTGACCGATAATATTGACCTCAGAGTAACCCTCAAAACCCAAGATGACCTAGATAATTCCGTCTATTCCTTTACCACCGCCATCCAACAAGCTGTCTGGACTGCTTCCTCTCCTAAACACTCCAATATAAATCCAGACCAAAATCATTTTCCACAACCTATTATAGACCTTATCCACACCAAACGCCGAGCAAGATCATTATGGCAGCGCACCCGACACCCAACAGATCGCCGCTCCTATAACTTCTATTGTAGACAATTGAAGAGGGAGTTGGCGAACTTCCGTTCCCAGTCCTTTAATTCCTACCTCTCCTCTCTATCAGCTCGTGATAATTCCCTGTGGAATGTCACGAAAAAGATCCTAAAATACCATCATGTTTCCCATCCTCTCCGACGTGGTGATGACTCCTGGGCTGCGTCTGATGAAGATAAAGCCGAGGAATTCGCCACACACCTCTCCAAAGTATTCACTCCTCACCCGGAATCCCACATCAATCACACCGCAAAAGTGCAAGACTTTCTTATGTCACCGATTCCACTTTCCCTACCTCCTAAAGCTATTAATCCCTCTGAGGTCAAATATCTTCTCCAAAAACTGACTCTCCGTAAATCTCCTGGACACGATCTCCTTACTCCCCAGATCCTCCGACAACTTCCGCAGAAAGCTATTATATTCCTTACTTATATTTATAACTGCATCCTCCGCACCACCTATTTTCCTCTGTTATGGAAACATTCCACCATCATCCTTTTTTTTAAACCAGGTAAACCTTCCAACAACACTTCATCCTACAGGCCTATTAGTCTACTCCCCATCCTCTCAAAAATCTTCGAAAGGCTTCTTCTAAAACGTATCCTACCCATATTAGAATCTCAAAATCTTCCTTCCCATCAGTTTGGATTCCGTCCTCAGCATTCCACAGTTCAACAGGGGCTCCGAGTTGTAGACCATATTTCCTCAGCTCTTGAATGCAAAGAGTATTGTTCTGGTGCGTTTCTGGACATTGCGCAAGCTTTTGACCGGGTATGGCACACTGGATTACTCTTCAAGCTGAAAACCCATTTACCCCAGTCCCTATACCTCATTCTCCGATCCTATCTCTCGAACCGTTCCTTCCGAGTTCGCTGTGGTGAAGAATTTTCTAACCTTTATCCCGTTGAGGCCGGTGTTCCTCAAGGCAGCGTCTTGGGACCCATCCTCTACATCCTTTACACTGCTGATATTCCTACACATCCTGATACCTTTCTGGCAACTTTTGCAGACGACACCGCCATCCTATCATCCAGTTCCAATCCTGAAACAGCATCCTTAAACCTTCAGAGACACCTTTTCCTTATCGAACACTGGTGTAATAACTGGCGTGTAAAGGTGAACGAAGCCAAATGTAAACACATAACCTTTACTCTTAGACGAAAATCCTGTCCGCCAGTTTATTTCAACTCATTACCGATTCCTCTCTCAGATACAGTCCGGTATCTTGGCTTACTGTTAGACAAAAGATTGACTTGGAACCCACATACAAGACTTAAAAGACAAGAACTCAACCGACGATTCGGACAGTTATACCGACTACTCAACAGAAAATCTGAACTTACAGTTGAAAACAAATTATTAATCTACAAGACAATACTGAAGCCCATCTGGACCTACGGACTTGAACTGTGGGGGACAGCTAAACGTTCTAACATCAAACGCATTCAATCCTTTCAATCCAAAGTCCTCCGTACAATAGTAAATGCTCCTTATTATGTCTCCAATTATACCTTGCACCACGACCTTAATGTTCCATTTATTTCAGACCTAATTCCATCCAAATTTTCCAAATTCCACCAGAACCTCATTCATCATCCTAATCCTTTAGCTCAATCCCTATCCAGCTCCACTCATCCATACAACCCAACTAGAAGGTTGAAACGGCAGTGGCCCCGCGACCTTTTGTAAATATATTGGAGTTCTAGCACTGGCTAGATTCTCCACTCAATGTGATGTATGTATGAGTGTGTGTATGTGTATATAGGTATAAGTGAATTATTGACTTTTGTATTGATTCATTATTGTGTATATATTTTATTGTAATTTTATCTTGTGTAAATATTGTATGAATGTAGTATGTTTGATATCATTCAGCAATACTATTAATGTCCAAATTGGGACAGATTGTAAAATTTTCTCAATAAAAATTGTTATTACTTAAAAAAAAAATATTAATCAAACTTAATCTAAACATTGTTAATATATTAGTGCAAAATAGGTTAAAATAAGTTGTTATTAACCATTGAGTTTTTTTCTGAAAGAACGTATATTAAATATTATAAAAATATCCTCAATGAATATTCTAATGCTAAAATCTTTAAGGAATAATAAAAGAAAACAAAATAATTCAGTTTTCCGCGATTCTCTTCCTCACCGAAAACTATGCAACATGAAATAAATCAAAAAAAATATTTACGATAAACAAATATTGTTTATTTCTTGCAATTAACGTCCAATGTGTTATGTTTCGTTAATAATTTATACTTTATGATCATTTGGTAGAAACTCATATGGGACATAAATATTAAGAATCGGTTTGGTCATAGACAAATAAATCACAAAATACAACAAGTTCACATCCAACTAATCTAGTATAATATTGCAATTGTATTTTTAGCTATAGATTAACAAGATCAGAGCCACTCGTTGAGTATCCAGTTCACTCCGCTTCTTGTCGAATTCATCAGACGAAGACTCATACTCTTATAATTTTTATTTGTGATTCTAATTTTTTTTTAAATTCATAAAGCATATTAATTTTATGAGAGAAGTTGGTTGAGAGCGCAGCCAATTTAACACACAATTAGGCGTAAACTTAATTGAGTGTTAAATTGACTGCACCCTCAACCAACTTCTCTCTCATATACACAAAGTCAACCATTGTCACTTCAATTAATTTTAGATTGTCTTTTGTGGTTGTCTTCTTGTTTAATAAAAAAAGGTCTATAACTCAAGCAGATAATCATAATGCAATAGCAAAAAAATTGAAGATAACAGGACACAACTTACACTTACTCACCCTAATAAAAACAACGTCTAAGCTTATAAATAAAGTTAAAATTGAAAAAAAAATAATTACTTTTATTTTAAATGTTAGTATGGTAATGAACTAGTATGCTTAGAAATAATTATGTTTATGCACTATTGGGAACCTTAAATACTAAATAAAACTTGATTCTAAAATATTAAGCCATTCAACGGTATTTGATGTACATTATTACTATTGGGTTGCAAAATAAATTCTTAAGGTTATTCAATGTTTCAATTAAATCCTTTCTGTGTTTATGAAATCATGTTTACAAGGTCAATAATGTTTACCAATTCCGAAAAATGACTAGTTTGGATGCTTTTATGCATTACCTTCAAACGAGATTCTTTATCTATAAGTGGTATTTTGGATTCTCGAAATCAAAGAGAAAAAAAAAATATCAAAAACGGAAATTTTTATAATAACAATACCTTCTCTTATCTAGCAAAATTTGAAAATATCTTCATGCATTTCGAAGCAGATTCCCTAATATCCTAAGAGAAATTTAAATTAAAAAAGCGCCTGTCAAGTAAAAATTACTTATTCGTTTGTGAAATAATTATAATTTCTTATAAATATAAATATTAAATTAAAAAGCAGAGCGGTGGTGGGGGGGTGGCGAGAAGAGGGGAGGTCCTCAACCAATGATACGGCCGGGAAGGAGATGGCTGGAGAGGGGAGGACGACAGCCAATGGGAAGGAGACCGGAGCCCCACCACCAGCCCCACCATCCCTTACTGCCCTAACAGAACCACTGCTTAGTTACAATTTCTTACTTGCTTGAGCAGCATCTCTTGAGCTATCTTCTCCTTCGAGACATGGATTCTTGCAACCTGTTCGCTCCAAAGCAAAGTACGTATTTTATTTGGTTAAAATTAATCATTAAGAATATACATCTTAATGGTAACTAAAAATAATTAGACACATTTGTTTGAATCTTCAAATTATTCTTATTACTGATGTCTGTATGAATATATTTTTCAGAGTGCCCGAAAGAAATCGTCATTGAGATACATATCGATCACATTGTGGAAGAGGGATCGAACGTACATCAGATCATCATGAATGGTCACAAGCTGGAGAAGAATGTAAACTCCAAGCTGAGTTCTCAACCAATGCTGGAGAATCCTGGACTGGTAAGTACCTATTGTCTATTGTTTTGTTAGGATTTAAAAAACCAGGTTCTATATTGCCTTATTTTCGATTGTGTTATCTACCCATTCCATATGTGAGCCCTGTCTCTAAAAATTCCATAATTTAATTAATTACATTTTAAAAGTTTTCCTTAAATGTTTTAACTTCGGTAATCTTCCTTCAAGAAATTTTCTTTTCTTGATCCTTGTTCTTAAGCTTTGCAATTTGATGTACCTTTATAAAATTTTATTCCGCTATAAAAATATCTTTAGTGTTAATTCTTAATGTTTGCTCAAAATTTGATAACTGGTCAGTTACAAGATCTAAGCTAATTTTTCGATCAGCATGGTTTCTGCTCTGTTCTTAAGATATTTGTTAAATGTAAATGTTTTGTTATTTTAAGTATCAAATGGCATAAGTGATCTGATAAAATCAATTAATGCTAAATTTTTAAAATTTTCCAAAAAATTAGTCTTATGTCGGAATCGTTTCTATCTTCGGATAAATAAATAGCCTAAGTTTTATTTTTTGGAACAATATAATTTTTTTTTTTTTTTAGAAGTGAATTTAGAAGGGTTGATTACCTTCCTCAAATACCCAAATAAATTTTTTAACTTTCTCAGTTTAACTGTAACTTGTGTCTTTTGTATCTCTTGCCTTGATAACTTGATCAAATTAAATAGATATATAGCTTAGTAAAACCAACAAACAAAATCAATTAAATTATTTTCTCTATTCTAAAAAAACTTTAACATAAATATGGTAAAAACAGTATCGTATGTTTTTGATAACTTTCTAAATATCTGATTTTTTTTTTTTTTTTCGTTCTAGCTAATTTTGGTAAGTACCTTTTGGATCTTCTAAAAATCTTTTGTATAACAGTCTGTCTTATCAATATTAGATAAATCGTCTTTGATGTTGATTTCTTTTGTATATTTTCCGAAATATATTCCAGGATATATTTTTAACGTTGAAACTCTGAAGGGGGCCTTTCCCGTTAAAGTACTGACAAATTTACAACTTTTATTTGAAATAAATTTTTTTTATAGTTCTTCTAATAACGTCGGTGTTCATGAATAGAGTTTCTAGTGTTTGCCAATAGTATTCAGGGAAGCAAAATGTTTCAGGATTTTTCAACATCTATAAGGGTAAAATCGCTACCGATATTAATGAACTAATCCTTTACAAATTCATATTAAAGATTATCCCTCAAAATGTTTTTGATTTATTTTCCATACGGTTATGTACCTAAAATTTTGCATTAAAAAATATAGTTTATTATATGAAATAGGCTTAGGTACAACCAACAACGACTATATCCGTCTTTACATTGCCCGTAAAAAAGTAGTTATTCATTTTTTTATTTTTTTTTAATTCTCCTTCCATGATATATGATGATACCTTCCAACCCTGGTAACCAATTACCAAGGTAAATACTCTTCACAAAAGCCTTGGCAAATTGCTGCAATTTTTTGGTATACCTATACATTTTTAGTCAATTTTGCTTCACGGTCTGTTCTCAGACAAGGTATTGAATTTATCTATGCCAATACCATTATAGGAATCGCGATAAATATAAATTAAAAATGAAGCATTAGTTACTTGACCTCCTACATCACAATGACAAAGAGTAGATGTATGGAATTAGCCGGAAAAAGTTAGGTGAATAACACAAAAGAATAGACTTTATTGATTTATCTAAGTAAATAACCTCTTGAAAACTAAAGAGAAGATTGATTTTAAGTGTAGATCTTACAATGAATACATAATTATGTCATTTCCTTTCGTCTTAAAAAAAAAATGTGTTGATTAGTGCTCTAGCATAATATAAATCTCTTACTACAGTAATAATTACTGTTTTTTTTTTTGTTACATTGGAATCCCATTGGCAAGACATGAAAATCTTCTTTTCATAACACCAAATGCTCTCACAATGACATCACTTGTTTGAATGCGTGCTCCATTATATTTTTTTCTTTTCCATTTGTCGGGTTTAATATTCTAACAACAATTTTTAAATAAGGTTTGCAGTCATATCGACTATCTCCTAGAAACCACTGTCATTGTTTTGTTTATATTAGGTTCTGTTATAGGGCATTTTAATGAAATCCCTCCACTTCCTAGATATTAATTCTGATACGCCTTTTTTAAAATACCGCCCCATCGTAAATATCAAAGGGATTCCTCCCTACTTTGTAATCTATGTTTTTAGGAAGTATATTGATCAGTTCTATGATACTTCATCTGATGATTATTTATATGGAGAGATAGTATTCATTTTTCCTCGATGTATTGGAATAAATATTACAAAATAATTTTATAAAAATATTTAAATTATTATTAAATATTTAATCGATGTCGGAAGGTCAATTAGCTAACATGGAGGTTAGGCTAACAATGATCGCTGCAACGCAATCTTTGTTTACACGTGATTAACTTATCCAGGTTAGTAAATTTTTAGTTAACCACGGTCGGTGCAACAGGGCCTAATACTATAAAATAAACGATAATAAATAGTAAATCGAAGTGCATCTTCGAAACCTTTTTTTTTTTCCTTATATTATAATAAACGTACTGTAAAACCATATTTTTATTTTTTTGGATTAAAAAAAAAATTAATATATAAATTTATCCTTACTCAAAAACAGTCAATTTAAAATTCTTCAATCACCTCATAAAGATTTTAAGAGATGTTGAGGCCAGTGTACGGCGTTAAGGGTCAACAGTTCCGCAATACATCTACATAATAGAGTAGAATTACACAATCAGGCCAATAATAAATCTGATTATTTTTTTTATGTATATTATTATTTTAGTACAATGAGATAATTATAGTAAATAAATTAACAGTAATTCAATAGTAAACTGGATTTTTTTAAATAATATGACATTCAAGTATGTTTTGTTGGTACTTTCCTCAAAATAATAAGACTTCGGCCATCTCATTCCCTTATTCCAATGTGGCTAGTAATCCAGAAAAAAGGTAATATTTCTGCATTAAGTACGTAAGGTTGCAGAAGGCAGTATATTTCATGGACAAGCTAATTTTCCGTAAAGGGCTTACTTTGAGTTTGAAAAGCACATTGTGAATCCGATCACTATTGTTCCCACTTGCTAATGCTAGATAAAGGGTTTTAGTATAGCAGTTAATTCAGCTGTAAAAATTTAGCATATGTTACATAGTTCCTATTTTTTATAAGTGTTATGATAGACTAAAGCACAAGATGTAGGTTCAGCTGTTTTAGATCCGTCGGTGTAGATGACTAGACTATTTCGGTACTAACGTAAGGTATCAGCAAACGAGTGATTTATATCGTGGATCGATTCGTATTTTGAAACTCCTTTTCGTGTTAATTTAAACAAATTCTGTATTAAAGGAAGGACGGGGAGAGTTCAGGGGGTATTTTTGTTTTTCGTTTATCAGAAGTTTTTTATTTTTTAATTCATTTAGGAATTCGTATAACCTGAAGCAATTAATGTAGGTGGGGATGGGTTTTTCGCTCGCTCGTATAAAATTGAGGGTCGATAATGAAGTGATGTGTCATATCATCAGGCTGGGTGAATAGCTTAACTAAATAGTTTCTGGCGTCAAAATTTTACTGGTAGTTCTCCTGCTTCTCAACAAAGGCTTAAGGCTGAATGCTTTAGTTTATAAACGTATTTTAGCATGATGCACTGAGTCTAGTGTCAAAAGAACTGAGTTACAAGCAGAGCCATATATGAAGCATCCGCAGTCCATTTTGGTTTGAATCGTTATCCGTTCCCCATGTTGTCTAACCTATTTTTTGTGGAGCTACACTTTTTTTTTAGTTGATTAACCTGTAACGACCAAGTCAACTTGTGTGAAGACCAAGGATCATAATATTATCTACCTAAATAACAGGGGACCCATTTAGCATTATTTTGGGGAAAGAATTTACATTTCTTCTACGTGTTAATAATACGCATCCTAGTTTTTTTTTTTCTGTAAAAAAAAAAAAGGATCCAATACTCCGGGACTAATCTTGCAGGTTATTTACAACAATCTGTAGTTGATGTTGTATGCTCTAGGTCTGTAGAGCTACAGTTAATGGCGAGGTCATCTGTGAATAGGAATCCATGCACATTTGGTGTTAAGCATTCAGGTAAGTCAGATAAAGAGATAGAGAAAAGTGTCGGGCTTAAAATTGATCCTTGGGGTACACCGCAGTCAATTGTTATCCAGTTTGACTGACATGCTCCAACGCAAACTCTGGACTAACAGCTTCCTAAGAATCCTCTTATGGATTGAGCTTAGTGACCTTTTATTCCCCATTCCTTAAGTCGTTTTAAGATGCCACGTCACCACACTGGGTCAAAGGCTTTTTGGATGTTAAATAGTATGGCAACCGCGAACTTTTTTCTGAATAAATAAGCAAATTATTTTTACGAGCTTTCAGTATTGGTCAATATGTGACGTTCCTTCAATCGAAAATATTAGTAGTTGGTTCATTAATTTCGTAGAAATATCTTCAAACATCTCGTAGGAAATATTTGAGCGTCATATTTTTCTTAAAAAATCTATATGCTTTACTTCGATTCATTATTATGTTTTTGGTGTCGGAATTGGGATTTATATCGTAAATATTATATACTTAATATAGTATAAATATTTTATACTTATATTATATTTTATACTAAATCTGCTTTTATTTATTCAGTAAGATTATTTTAATGAAATGTAAATATTTATATCAAATTCAATACTTGCAGGAAAATCCAGTTCCGCAAACTACGATGACTCATTACACTTGGGTAAGTAATTTGTCTTAAAATTGTTTTATTTAAGTTATGTTACTTTCTTTTTCATATAGATTAAAAATAGTAGTGATAAAAGATTACATTTATACCTTTTTAGAAAAAAAATTAAAAATTAAGAAGTTAAAATTAATAACTAAACATTTGAAACACAATCATACTTATATCTTGGGTTTCAAAATAAGTTCGTAGGGTTTGTTAAAAGTGATTTCAATAAAAACTTCTGATTCTTGGAAATTTTTTTAATGAATTTATACACTTTGGCTATATAATCCAAAATTAAATAATTTTGATCAATTGTGCTTGAATTTGGTCATTCACAGTTGAAGAATGAGATGGGTGCTTTGCGTCTTCCAAATCTAAATTTCTGTTTCTGTTTATCTAATTATATTTCTTTAGTACAAAGCAATTCACTTACGGACAGTGTTTTACCATCAAATCATAAAATTAAGCTAATAACTTTTTTTTCATCTATTTAGAACAAAATAAATACCAAGGAAAGATAAGAAATCCCTGTTAAAACTAGTGAATAAAAGCATTTTAAATAATCCTTTTTAGAATATGTAAAATTAATGTTAAAATACCAATGATTTTATAGAATCAGAGAGGATTAAATAGAAAAATTAAAAAACACTAAGAACTTATTAAACAACCCAATTAACTTTTTATAATCAGCCAAAGCTGTATGCTATCAATACTTGGACTATCAAATATTAATATACTATGATTTCCTTTCTAGCCTGCATTTTATCCAAGTTTTGGTGTGGTATCATCAGAGCCTGAGAAATGTTTTGAAGAGGATTCAATGGTAAGCTTACATAACTTTCTTATTGCTTTGTTTTAATAAAATTATATTTCTTTAGTTCAACACATTAAATTTATTTATTTTCTTAAGCTTTTATCCTGTATGCTATCAAAACTTTTACTATCAAATACTAATTTATTATAACTTCCTCTCTAGCCAAGATATTATCCATATTATGGGGTGGTGCCATCAGAGTCTGAAAAATGTTTTGAAGAGGATTCAATGGTAAGCTTAAATATTTTTCTTATTGCTTTGTTTCAATAGAATAATATTTTTTTAGCTCAACATATTAATTTAAATTATTTTTTTAAACCTTTATCCTGTATACTATCAAAACGTGAACTATCAGATATTAATTTATTATAATTTCCTCTCTAGCCAAGATATTATCCATATTATGGCGTGGTGCCATCAGAGGCTGAAAAATGTTATGAAGAGGATTCAATGGTAAGCTTACATAATTTTCCTATTGCTTTGTTTGAATAGAATAATATTTCATTATTTTAACATATTAATTTAAATTATTTTTTTAAACCTTTATCCTGTATACTATCAAAACGTGAACTATCAGATATTAATTTATTATAATTACCTCTCTAGCCAAGATTTTATCCATATCAAGAGGTGGTATCATCAGAGCCTGAGAAATGTTCTGAAGAGGATTCAATGGTAAGCTTACATAATTTTCCTATTGCTTAGTTTGAATAGAATAATATTTCATTATTTCAACATATGTTATTCTTCTTCTAATTTAAATGAATCAGGAGTTAAACGATGCTAAAATAAAGTTTTAATTATTACAATTTGTATGACATAAAATAATCAATTGGATAACATACATAATTAACAATGGACCTACCTAAAATAAAGAATTGTTTAACAGTCCTTTGATTAATACAATTAACTATCATAACAGAGATATAACCTCCCTTGGTAAAATATTAACATATGATAATGAAATCAAGAATAATAAAATTCTTGATTTTACACCTCCACTGGTCGGAGACTCTTTTATCCAGGAGAAAAAGAGTAAGGAACCAACTTACTAGAGTGGAACACATTCGCTTCCTTCCGTTTTTTATTAGACTCCACTTCATATATAGATTTGGAAATGCGTTTTTTAATTTTGAGTGGCCCTATTCTGACTTTGTCCAGCTTCCTCCTGTTTAGACTATTACCATTCGTTACATAGACCAAATCTCCTTCTTCAAACTCATGATCAATTCTTTTCTGGTCTACTCTGCTCTTGTTCCGTTCAAAACTTCTTTGTGAACGCTTCTGCTCTATCTGTCTGTAAATTATGTTCCTTTTCCAACTCTTTTGGAACAATTTCAGAGGCACGCCCATATAGTAAATAAGCCGGTGAAAACATTGTGGAGCCATGAACTGTGTTGTTATATTCTTTAACACAGATTTTAGCAATTGCTGTCCACGGCCTTCTTTTGAAGTTTTCGTTCAATCGACATCGTATGCGGTTTACTAATGTCTAATTTAGACGTTCATTTAAGCCATTGGATTGTGGATTGTCAACGGCTGTAAAGATTAGCTGAACACCTATTTTTTTTTATAAACGTTTTAAATTTAGAAGAATTTAGAGCACTGTATTGATCTGCTAAAATTTTTTTGACATTTTCTTCAGAAATTGGTTCCAATAATTTAATGAAATCATTAGCGATTTGTCCTCTTGAAGTTGATATCCATGCATATCGTGTAAAGTGGTCTACCAATACATGCATGTATTTGTGCCCAGACCTGTTTCCACCGAAGCCTCCTATTGTATCAATTGACATAATTTGAAAAGGGTACTCTGGTGGTCCTAACTTTGACAATAACCCGATCGGTCGCCTTGATCTCGATTTATTTCTAGCACACACTTCACACTGTTTACAATAACTATTTATGATGACATCCATATTTTTGAAGTAATAAAAAGATCGGAGCTTTTCTGCTATTTGCTTACTTCCAATATGACTATAAAAATTTTTGATCTTATCGACTAAATACCAGCCAAAAGTTTTGGAAACGTAAATCCGTTTTCTATTATTTAATAACTTAAAATATATTTCTCCGTCTCGAATAGATTTCTCCGACGTTTTTAACTCCTCTTCATGAGCTTTCTGATCTTTTTTAATTTCTTCAATTTGTATAATATTCACCACTTTTATACAATCATCTTCATTATGAAAGCTTTCCAAAACCGGATTTCGAGATAAAGAATCAGCTTCCACATTATCTCTCCCTTCTTTGTAAACTACTTTAAAGTTTTATTGGGATAAATAAAACATTAAATCACCTATTGCCTCATCGGTTCTAGCTTTTGATTTTAAATTGACGAGTGGTTTATAATCAGATGTTACAGTGAATTCTCTACCTTTCAAATAGTGTTGCCAATATAAAATTCCTTCTTTAATAGCCAGACATTCCAGATACATTATTTCCCTTTTACTCTGACCTGAAGTTAATTTTTTTGAAAAATATCCCACTGGGTGCAGAATTCCGTCTTCTTGAGGCTGTTTCAGGACAGCTCCTAAACCTACTCGGCTAGTATCTACTTCAATTACAATATCTTTATCCGGATCATAAATGGCCAAAATCGGTTTGGAACACAAATATTCCTTAATTTCTTTAAAAACTCTTCTCACATACTTCTGTCCAATTAAATTTCACGCCTTTTTTCAATAATCCGTGAAGCGGTGCAAGTCTTTGTGAACAATGATCAACAAATTTGTGATAAAAATTAATTTTCCCTAACCATTGCCGAACCATTTTTCTTATTTCAGGACGCCTGAAATTTTTGATAGCAGCTAGATTATCACTAACAGGATAGACTTTTCCTCTTTCTATCACACGACCTAAGTACTTAACCGAATGTTTTGCAAAACCACATTTCGCCAATTTCAATTTAAAGCCCTCTTGCCTAGCCGCTTCAAAAAATTGTTTGATATGAGTTAAGTGCTCGTCAAAAGATTTGGAAAATATCAAAATATCATCTATATAATTGACACAAAATTTGTCTAAATGATACCTTCTAATTATGTTTGCCAAAACTCTCTGGAAAACAGCTGGTGAATTCTTGAAGCCAAAAGGAAGAACTTTCCATTGCCAGTGACCTTTTTGGGTAATGAAGGCCGTTTTATTTCGATCCTTTTCCCTTATTGGAATAGCCCAAAAAGCTGAGTTGATATCCAACCCCGTGAACCATCGGCAGTCTCCTACATTGACAACAAGATCATCTATCCCAGGAAAAGGGTGAGATTCAGGGATTACTGTCCTATTTAATTCTCTATAATCCACACACAATCGCGTTCTTTTTCCATCTTCATTTTTGTTAGCCAATGTCACTGGACTTGCAAAAGGTGAATCTGATTCCTCAATTAGATCATCATCCATCAATTTAGAAATCTGGGCATCTATTTCTGCTTGATCTGGTATCGAGCATCAATATGGCTTTTTAGATACATATCGATCTTCTTTTAGTTTGATTTGGGCTTCAAAAGATTTTACTGACCCGACATCAAATTTGTTTTTAGCAAAACATGTTTGATATTCATAAAGTAAATTAAATATTTTCTTCTGCTTATCTTCTGGCAGATAATTCAGGTCTAATTTTTCATTCGGGTCTTCACAAAGTTCATTAAACTCTGATTTACAAAATTCATTTTCAACCTTTAATTTTTCTTTCTCTACATTCCCAGCAAAACTTTTTCTCTTTATCATATGTTTTTTAATGTTGCTGTCCATCGGTATGTTATCAGTTACCTTCTCAATGTTTATCATTTTATGATTTAGTTTTTGTTTAATTTGTAAATTTTCATCTTGTAGTAATTTGAATTTTGTTATTGCATCTAAACCTAGTAATAAATCATAATCAAAGTTACTATTTTTGACAACAATCAGATCTAATTTGTCTTCTATCTCACCGATTTTTATATGTAAATTAGCCCGGTTCTGAGAAAAAATTACACCAGTTATTGTCTTTAAAACACTTCTGTTACTAATTAATTTTGCTTTAAGTAAATTAATGATATTTTCATTAATTAAAGAGCAAGTAGAGCCATTATCATATATAGCTTTAGCTACTTTACGCTTATCTACTATTACTTTAATTCTTATCAGTGAACATGGTGTAGACATTTTTTCGGGCTTACTAGTTTTTTTGGATTAAGGTCATCCTGTCTCCTCTCAATGTCCAATTTGTCTTTCTCTTCCTCATCATCTTCTTTTTCGGTTAAATTAATTTTCCTATGTTGCGATGCCTTGATCTTATTCCAACAGACATTTGTAGGATGATACCGATTTCTATAACCTAGTGCTTCACATATTGGACATGGTTTTTTCTTAAATTCCGCTGAGTTGACAGTTTTCTTTTTATCATCATGTTTCTTCTTTCCCTCCTCTTTCCTTTCATCTAATTTTCTTCTCATAACATATGAATCATCAATTTTTTTTAGCTCTCTTATTAAATCATCTACAGTTTTTATTGTGTCTCTGTCTAATCTATCCTGTATGTCTATCGGTAGATTACAAACTATTTGATAAAGTCTAAATTTCTCTGGAATATCTTTGTCTGCTTCGAGCAATAAGCATTCTTTTTTTCAGAACATATTCAATCAAAGAGCCAAACATGTGTTTATAATGAAATGCTGATCGAATGGCCGACCAACCCTTCTTACTATAAACTAATAATAACGATTTTTTCCAGTCTTCCCAACGAGTTAATGACAATTTATTTAAATTAGCACTATACCATTCTTGCGCACTGTCATCAATAAAATGTCTTAAAACTTCTATTTTTTTTACATCATCTGTGATACTGAACCTAACACATTCTTTTTCAAATTCATTTATCCAAGACGTTGCATTTTTCTTACTTTCGTATTAAGAATTTGTGTTCGATTTCCTTTAAACTCATTAAAATCTCATTAGTTGCTAAAATACGGTTTTCTAACTCTTTAATTCGTTCTATAAAAAAAAATTCATTAGATTTTAATTGGTTGTTACATGATATTTTTTCTTCATTATATTCTTCTAGGTAATTCTCGTCTATACAAAAATTTTCTTCTTCATCCCAATACTTTTTTTGCAACTCCGTACTGAATGGAACTGTAATTTTACGATAACCCCCTATTCTAGTAATGGAATTCATACTACCAGTAACGGTTTTTATGGCAAACAATTCCTTATGTAAGGTTAAATTCTTCAATTGAGGAGGGAGCGCATACCATAGCACTTAATCGCTAGACAAAGCTACCAATTCAAACAAATCTTCAACTCCTTTTATAATGTGCAGATATAACCTCTTCTTCTCGACGGCCATCGTTACTGACAGTTAAACAATTTTTAATTCTTCTTCTGATTTAAATGAATCAGGAGTTAAACGATGCTAAAATAAAGTTTTAATTATTACAATTTGTATGACATAAAATAATCAATTGGATAACATACATAATTAACAATGAACCTACCTAAAATAAAGATTTTTTTTTTTTTTTTAACTTAATATTTTTATTTGCACCTGTATATGTTACAATCAGCAAATGAGTTATATTTGATAAATATAGCATGGGTTGGCATGAGGGAGATAGTACCAAGTGGTGCATCCTCCTGACATTCAAAAACAAACTATTTTTTCAGGCTAGGAGGTCCCTCATCCAACTCCTTTTCAGCCTACGCCGAGTTATGTATGGTATGTCAGTTGTAGCCATGTTTTGTACAAGTTTGTTTCTATGTCCATTTAGTTTGTCGTGAAATCGTTTGTAAGTCAGTCGAATGTGATTTATTGTAGTTGGAATACGTAAGTCAGTGTGTAGGGTATCGTTTGATACATATGGTGGTGAGTTCATTGCTAGTCTTAAAAATTGCGATTGAAAGGTTTGTATTTTTCGTATGTGTGTCTTTTTAGCGGGTCCGTATATTTGGCAAGCGTAAGACCATATTGGTTTTAATAAATAAGTGTAAACATTTAGTTTCGGTCTGGTGGATAATTTAGAACGTCTATGTAATATTGAATATAATAGTCTAAGTCGAAAGTTTAGCGTTTTACGTTTTGTCTTGACGTGTGGGCCCCATGTCAATCTTTTGTCAAATATTAGTCCTAAGTATGTTACTGTATTTCTTTGCGGTAAAGGGTGATTGTCTATGTAAATTGAAGGACAGATTCCGCGTCTAAGTGTAAATGTAATATGTAGTGACTTGTCATGGTTAATCTTTAACTTCCATTTCTTACACCAGTTTTGTACGTTGTCCAAATGGTGTTGTAATATCATACTGGTTTGTATAGGGTCTGTGTTTCTCGTAATAATTGCAGTGTCGTCGGCATATGTCGCAGTTAAGATGTTTTGGTCTGTTGGTAAGTTATATGTGTATATTAAGTAGAGAAGAGGGGCCAGGATAGAACCTTGGGGTACACCTGCAGAGATTGGTTTTATTGATGAGGTCTCAGAACCCTGTCGGACAGAGAAGAAACGGTCATAGAGAAAATATTGTAAAACTAAGTAATATGTGCTTGGAAGTATAGGTTTTAGTTTAAAAAGAAGACCCTGGTGCCATACTCTATCAAAAGCCTGAGTAACATCCAAAAAAGCCCCAGATGCGTACTGTTTTAGTTCTAGTGCAGTAGTAATGCAGTCGGTAACTCTGTGTAGCTGTTGTGTTGTGGAATGAAAAGAGCGAAATCCGAATTGGTGACCTGGTAATATGTCGTGGTCTGTCAGTATGTTAATAATCCGTTCGTACAACAGTTTTTCAAATATTTTCGAACATACCGGAAGAAGGCTAATAGGTCTATAAGAGGCAGGTCTATGTTAGGTTTATGTACCATTGAAATTGAAGAATATTTCCATTGAATAAGGAATTTAGTTGTCCTAAGTATAGCATTGTGCAGTGTTGTAAGGAAGACTAAAGCTTTTCTGGGGATTTTTTGTAGTATATCAGCAGTGATAAGGTCATACCCAGGAGTCTTCTTTTTTGGCATTTTCATAATCTGTCTTGATACTTCAGAAGGAGTAAAGGTTTTTGGCGGAAAGGACATAGGGAGAGGTGAGTCTAAAACTTTCTGTACATAATTTTCGTGTTGTATGTCTGTTAAGTCTGTGTGAGTTTTAAAAACAGTTAAAAGATAGTCAGCAAAAGTTACAGATTTCTCTTTGTCCGACACAGCCCTAGAACCATCATCTTTTCTCAATGGGACGGACACTTCGCGATGTTTTAGGAGGCGCTTGGTATGTCGCCAAAGACTGCTGTCGTCCGTTGTCAAGTTTTCCAGATATTTGTCAAAGTTAGTTTGTTTAAATTTTCGTATTTCTCGCTTCAGTTCATTATTAAGTTTGTTAAAGGTTCGTCTGTCTGAAGGAAGTCTGTTAGTTTGCCATTGTTTTCGTGATCGTCTCTTGGCTCTTATTAGGGCCCTGATGTATTGAGGGTAGGACGGTAAACTTAATCCTTGTCTTCTTTTTATTTCTTGTGAGGACCAGGCAGCTTCTTGGATGGTTGAGGTGAAAAGTTCAACCGCTTCTTCTAAATCCTTTTCGGTTTTTAATGCTTTAGGCACGGTAAGCTGGTCATTAATACATTCATTAAAGATGTCCCAATTCATGACGCCGTAAGTGAGTGATGGTCTCCTTTCTGCAAAGAATTTTTCTACCCCCTACATCAGGGTTACCGGTAAATGGTCCGAGCCAAGATCTGTTTCGGTAATAATGGTAATTGGTAGAGTTGTCAAATCTTTGGCTACAAATATGTCAAGTACGTCAGGTTTATTGTACTGAGAATTTGGTAAGTAAGTTGGTTTGTCGGGGGCAAATACATTTAATGACAACTGGGTAACAGCAGACTTGAGTCTCCTGCCTCTTGGTGTGCATAAACGTCAACCCCAGTGTTGATGTTTCGCATTGAAGTCGCCTCCAGCAAGGAATGTTCTACCAAATGATTGAAAGAGTTCTACGAACATTTGCTCTGTTAAAATATATTTAGGGGGACAGTAGATAGAAGCAATTGTTTTGTTTCTGTGGTTGGTCTGTAGCTGTATTCCTGTTATTTGTATTTGAGCCGTCGAGTTTACGTGTATTGGATAATGTTTACGGTTAGATTTAATTAGTATGGCTGTCCCTCCGTGGGCAGTATTGTCTGGATGGTCTGTTCTGTACAAAGTATAATTTGGTATGTAAAGTTTGTTACGTGAAGTTAGATGTGTTTCCGTCAGAAGTACAATGTCAATACGTTTTTGTTGCATATAAATTTCCAGTTCAGTTTTATGTCGAAGTATTCCGTTTGTGTTCCAAAGAAGGATTGACAGGGAGCCAACAGTCAGAGAACTAATGTCCATAAGTAGCAGTTAGGGCTTGTGTTAGTTGTGATATTTGATTCATTAGGGTCAAAAGGGGCTGGATGAGGGCACTTATTAAATTATTTAATAAATTTGTTTGTTGGGAAGGTAAAGACCCAGCTGGTTGCATCAGCTGACTACTATCTTCCCTCATACCTGATCTTGGATATGGCTGAGGCTGATGAGTCTCTAAGTTCGGTCGAGGACAGTTCGGGCGCTCCATTCTTGGAAGTAAAGTGAAAGGTTCCGAAGGCTGCTGTTGATAAGGGCTGTTTGGTAGAGGTGGGTACTGCTCTAAGTCTGGTGGAGGTTCGACAGTCACCGGCGGAGGACGGTACTTCTGGGTTCGCTGTGCTCTCAGGTTCTTGAGGGCCTGGCATCCCCGGTAATTGGCTGGGTGTGCCCCTTCACAGTTGGCACATTTGGCAGGAGTATTTCTAGTTTTGAGGCATGCCGATGTTTCGTGGGCCTCTCCGCATCGTACACAACGTGGCTGGTGGTAGCAGTAAGATTTGGTATGGGCAAAGCCCTGGCACCGAAAGCATTGTGGAATTTCTCTCTTTTTTCGGACCTCTTCAATTTTTATTTTGGTATAATAAATATAATTTAAGTCGAATATTTTTTCATTATATGTATTTTTGGTTATGTCAACAAAAAACATATTTAGTGGCAATTTAGTTCGGGCTGATATGGAGTTGGTAACGTTGGAAACGTCATACCCTAATGTTTTTAATTCCTCTTTGATAATCGATTCTGGAGTAGATGCATGGAGACCCTTAATAACCACTCTCGGGTTCTTATCTTCTGACAACTGATAAGTGTGAAAATCGGCGTTCACTTTTTTTAAACTGCGTACGGCCGATCTGTATGATTCCGGCGAGGCTGGGTAAAGTATCACATGCCTAACTGTTGATTTAATATTAAAGTGATTGTGGCCTATTTCTTTCTTTAAAAATGAAATTAAGGCTTCTATATCTTGAATTCCATTTAAAAATATAGGAGAAGGTTTTACTTGTTTACTGTCTGTTTCATTTGGTTGGTTGTAGGCTTCTGTATTATTGATGTTTAAAAGTGGGTCATACCTGTTTGTAGTTTCAATGTTGTTAATTTTTTTGGTGACTTTTCTTAGCTCTCCTGAAGAACAAGGCCGTTTTCTTCCACTTCCCATTCGTTGTTCTCCTCAATAGAGGCAGAAGGACCTGCCTCTTGTAGCAGTTCCATACTTCTGTCTTCTTCGGGCATCATAGCCCCACAATACTTATATCCACTAGTATAAATGTTCACTATTAGTAATTTTTCACTTACAATCACTGATCCTATTTATAAACAAAAGTACCGTGCACTGTTTTGAACAACCGAACATAAAAGAAATGGTTCTTAATTATTTATCCAATTTAACATAACACTGTATGGGTTGCAGCACTATAACCTTCCACCACTTCACATTTTTTGCACTTTTTTAATTGTTACTTACATATAAATCCTATAACTTTTATAACTTTCTGAACTAGATCAATAGCTGGTCCTTTATAGATAAGAATCACACATAAATATCATTTATAAAAAGAATAAATCATATTTCGAACAGACACATTCAGAGCACATGCTTATTACTACACTGTCATCACCTGTTTTCTAAAATAAAGAATTGTTTAACAGTCCTTTGATTAATACCATCCACTATCATAACAGAGATATAACCTCCCTTGGTAAAATATTAACATATGACAATGAAATCAAGAATAATAAAATTCTTGATTTTACACATATTAATTTAAATTATTTTTTTAAACCTTTATCCTGTATACTATCAAAACGTAAACTATCAGATATTAATTTATTATAATTTTCTCTCTAGCCAAGATATTATCCATATTATGGAGTGGTGCCATCAGAGCCTGAAAAATGTTTTGAAGAGGATTCAATGGTAAGCTTACATAATTTTCCTATTGCTTTGTTTCAATAGAATAATATTTCCTTAGTTCAACACATAAAATTTATTTATTTTCTTAAACCTTTATCCTGTATTCTATCAAAACGTGAACTATCAGATATTAATTTATTATAATTTTTTCTCTAGCCAAGATATTATCCATATTATGGGGTGGTGCCATCAGAGCCTGAAAAATGTTTTGAAGAGAATTCAATGGTAAGCATACATAACTTTCCTATTGCTTTGTTTGAATAGAATAATATTTCTTTATTTTAACATATTAATTTAAATTATTTTTTTAAACATTTATCCTGTATACTATCAAAACGTGAACTATCAGATATTAATTTATTATAATTTTCCCTCTAGCCAAGATATTATCCATATTATGGGGTGGTGCCATCAGAGCCTGAAAAATGTTTTGACGAGGATTCAATGGTAAGCTTACATAACTTTCTTATTGCTTTGTTTGAATAGAATAATAGTTCTTTATTTTAACATATTAATTTAAATTATTTCTTTAAACATTTATCCTGTATACTATCAAAACGTGAACTATCAGATATTAATTCATTATAATTTTCTCTCTAGCCAAGATATTATCCATATTATGGGGTGGTGCCATCAGAGCCTGAAAAATGTTTTGAAGAGGATTCAAAGGTAAGCTTCCATAGCTTTCCTATTGCTTTGTTTGAATAGAATAATATTTCTATCGTTCAATACATTAATTTTATTTATTTTCTTAAAATATTAATCATTACTGAGACTCTGTTTTTTTTAAAATATGTTAATGATATTTATCATCATTGATAAATGGTTATTTAATTTCCTTAATTTGATTCATTCATATCTAAAATTATAAAATTGTTTTTTGGCTAGGTTTCGAAAATATAACAAAAATAGCTGCCGACTTTTTTGGTTTACATTGTCTTTATATGAATCATGTTATCATATAATTTTAAATATATTTTTAATTTTAGATTTGTTCGAGTCACGTATTGGTATTATAATTAGATCTTGAAAACTTTATGATGTAACTTATTTAATTTGAATTTAATTTAACTTACTTATCTATGATGATAAACGATAGAATAAATAATAATAATAATAATTAATTATTTTTATAATGCCCAACTTTCGAGCAGCACCACTCGCTGGGTAATCTAGACTAGAAGGTCTCGAGCCATCTTTAAAGAAAGTTAAAAAATAATAATTTTATATCTATATTCCTATTAAGGAAAGGACGAAATTAAATAAAAATAAAATAGAAAAACCGTAAACTAATAAAATAATTGGAACAGTAAACATTATGATGTAATATTAATAGTTGACATAATGATTAGCAATAAAAAGAACACTGAAAAGTGTGAGTAATCTCAAAACGGGTGTAAAATAATTTGAATTTGTTGAATGAGCCGATATAAAGAATGTTCTTCACTATCCGAGTGACACCGTCGACGGCTCGATCATTATCGCTTAATGTCTCAGAGACTTAATGTGGTACGCTACATTTTACATATTCCCTACTGTAACGAGGACCTCTTTAAAAATATGACTTACTGTGAGAGTCACATTACACATTTGACATCAAGGATGATCCCTTCGTGCCATGAGGTGCTCATGAGTGATGAGGCAGTGTCCTATCCTCAGGCGGGCGATAACTACCTTCTCACGCCTGCATTTTGTGAATAATGAGACCCAGCAATTTATGGTCGGTTTGTCGCTTTTCAATTTGTTGTTCTCCAGTGCAGTCCATGACTGTTGCCAGTCGTTTATGATCTTCGCGTTTACTGGCTGAAACAGTTCGGATGATGAAATAAAATAGGGCGTTATTTCTACTATCGTATGTGCCTCTGTTGCTGTTCTGTCAACTTCTTCATTCCCTGTCATCTCTAAATGTCTGGGAATCGAAAAGTTTTTTTTTTTTTTGTACAGTCCTATCTGTTTGATTGCGAAGTGGACCTCCTGTACAACTGGGTTTGATGAGAATGGATTAAAAATGGCTTTAAGAGCACTGAGCGAGTCAGAACAAATGATCATTGTTTTTTCTGATGTTGATCTGACTAGATGAACTGCTTTTAGAATAGCTGTCAATTCGGTAGTGAAAACACTACAAGTACTATTAAGTTTGTACTTGTGAATTTGGTCGCCGTCTATTACAGCGCATTACTTCAACTCAATTCTTTTTAGAACAATCGCTATAAATGATTTTGGCATACTGATATTTATTAAGTTCTGTGAAGTTTGAGATATTTCTTGTGGGGAATACTTTTTTTACTTGGATACTTTTAACATTTCACAGTTGGCTTAGAGAAGTTACACTGTCCATAAAGGTAGCCTTTTCTCTGTTTTGTAAACGGGTACTGCACTAATTCAGAAATAACCCATCACATTCGGTACGAGAGAGGAAGACAGAAATGTTTCAATCTTTCATATTTTTCAGCATTTTTTGTTGAAATAAGCAACTGTACGCAGGATTTTCTGGTTGAGTGTACATTTTAGTGATTTATATAGCAGCGAGATTTTGGCGGCTATAAGAAAAAGGCAGAACTCCTGAATCAACGCAAAGACTGTTTACCGGGCCATTTCTAAAAACTCCGGTAGATATGCGTGTATCAGCATGGTGGACTGCATCTAAATTTTAAATCTTATTTTGAGTAGTAGAGAAAATATGAAGCAAACGTGATCAGTTTAGTGAGTATCATTGCCCATAGATGCGGAGCTTTGTTTTCCTGTCTGAACCTCATCTGGTGTTTTCCAATTTCTTCAGTATTTTTAATCTACTCTCGGTCTTAGAGTGAAGTTGTTTCATATGGACAGACCAGGTTAGCTTACTATTAGAATATAGAACTCAAAACTGAACCTGATCGGTCTCGACCTAAGCAATATTATTTAAATTAATTTGAGGTGGAATGCCTGGATTTCTTTGTCACCTGAATTGTAGGCAACACGTTTTACTAGTGGAGAATTTACACGCTGTTCTTTGGGACTATGAAGCTAGTTTATCAACTGTATTTTGGAGACCCATCTTGATATTTTGAAGATCATGCATTTACAAAGAAAAGCAAAATAGTCAGCAAATAGGTAGCCAGTGGCGGTAGGAGCTAAGCAGTCAGCGATTGTTCGGATTGCGATAGAGAACAAGGTAGTACTGGATACAGAACCTTGGGGTACACCGTTATTAACAAGTTTTAGGGCAGATGTGGTTCCGCCGCCATTACCCTCTAGAACTTTGTGCTGAGAAGCCTTTGATGAAGTTGGCTGAACTTCCTCTTACTCCTCATCGATCTAGTTGTTAAAGATATTGGACGGACGGACGGTGTCAATAGCGTTTTTTATGTCAAAAAATTTTCCACTGCATGTTCCTTGTAACAAACTTGGATTTCTCTAGTCATACGAACAAGGTTGTAGGTGGTGGAACTTTCTTGCGAAAACCACACTAAGTTGCGTTGTGTTTTGCTTTCCTCTAATAACCATATAAGTCGTTTGTTTTACATCCTTTCTAAAATTTGCACATGCAATTTTTGAGGGAAATAGGACAGTGGCTGCTTCATATAAATTTTTGGTTTGGCGGCTTTTAATGTTGGGATAATTATGGTGTCTTTCACTGGATAGGGAAAGTGCCACTTGTCCATTTCTTGAAGTACAAGTTTAAGATTTAGTTCAAGAAATTGAACAGGAAGTTGTTTAATCATTTGTAAGTCACAACATCAAGGTCCAGGTGACTTTTAGTTCAGTGAGAGTTACTTTGAGTTATCGCATATAAAAAGTCATGTTATAGATTTCTTGATTTTGTAATGTAAATACTTTCGTTGTTTCTGTTTGGAGAAGGATGGTGTTCTTCATCATCACTCCAACATTAAGAAAGGTTACAACTCATTTGCGGTTTCTTTATCACATATAACGGTCTCCAACTTTAAAGTAGATTGGTCAAAGCAATCGTTTAACTTCAACAGCTCTGATATTCTTCCAGCTACTGATTTGGTGTATTGAGTTTGTAGAAGAAACTTACAGTTTCAGGATTTTTTTTTTTTTTTTTGTAGCATATTACTCTTATGCTTATTGCTTTAGCTTTATTATAATTAGTAAAATTTTATTAGGTCATATGACTTTTGAATATCCTGTCAGATTTTCTTTTTTATGTACAGCATCTCTACTATCGGTGTTAAAACTTTTACGTTTTAACGTTTTGGCCTAGGTGATGTTTTGGGGATTGATCATTAGAGAGCAGCACTCCTCAACTTCGTATGAAAGGTAGGAGAGAGGTTAGCATTTGCTGTAAACCGTTGCCAATTCGCCTTCTCGTGAAACCAGTATTCATTAAAATAGGGAAGTGATCACTGGAATATTGATCAGTGATTACATTGGCGTCAGAAAGTAAACTACTTGAGCAAAAAGTGACGTCTATAAGGGAGAAGTTATATTAGGAACATGTAAGGTTGTAGGCTCCTGTAAGTTTCCAATTTGTTGTCCCCTTCTTTCATAACTTTCAGACCGAGATGGCATCTGGCATTTAGATCACTAACAGTAGAGTGGCTAGGGAGTTGAGAACACAGGGATCTAACAGCTGTAGGTCTATGAGATGAGATAAGAGTCCGTTACAGTTTCTTTGGATTAATTTTGTGTTGACATTGGTAAGGTAAAGATAAATCGTTTTATTGGTTCTTCTGGTTATAACGTCTCGAATTTCGTAGTAGGGAAGAGGTGATTATTTTTTAGTTGATAACTAAGTTTTATAATTGAAAATAATAAAAAAAAGCATTCATAATAGACTGCGTTACAATTTCCCTTTTTTTTTTTTCGATTTTCATTCAAATAATTTGAATAAAATGTCCGGAATATAATACCTTACATTTTTTTATCAAGAAAAAGATATTCATGTTATCCTAATTTTCTGAAAATGTTTAAAATACAATTTAAAAAAATATTTTTCGTGATGCCTTTTCTTTTATGTATAAAACTGAAATATATTATGTGTATGTTATCCCAAAATATGCCCTTATATTACATGCAAGAAATAATAGAATACAATGATAAATCGTGACGATAATCATACAACTGATAGCCTGTAAATATAGAAAAATTGAGACAATTAATTTCTTGTACCTGTGTGGTTTTCAATCTGCATTTATTTCGTATGGAACCCATTTGCCCTTTTATAAATAAATAATGAACTTCATTACTTATATTCCTAAAACTCTATTGTATTTGATAAATCCCAATCTAAACTTCAATGTTTTTTGTTATAGAAAATAAATTTGAAGAAAAATATTAACAAGGCTCCTGGTGCAAATAGACCTAAAAGCAGCAAGCAGGTGATCGACTATTCGAGATATTACTGCCCGAAGGGTATGGAAAAAATTCCTGCCCCAGTGGGGCGCAGAGCTGGCTGGACCCCTGGAAATCAACATGGACGACGCGGAATCAGTACCCGTGGATGGTCGAAGAAAACAACAACAAAAGCTAGAAGAATAAGTGAATAAGAGTAATTAGTACCGCATCTCATCAGAAAGGTGATTATCAGATCATGTTCTGTCATTAATTAAATATTAATTTTGATTATTCTATATATCATATTATCATATATATATATTAGGCATTATTGAAAGTTCTATCAATGTTTGTCTAACGACTATATAGTTATGTCTTTAAAACACATTTCGAAAGCTCAGCTAGAAAAAAATATCTTTTATACATGCATTCGTTAATTTACCAAACTCAGTTCTCTTAAAAGATTTTGTCAGAAATTTGAGCTAAGGTTATTTAAAGAATATTCAGTTACTGAAATTAACCAATGTATAATAAAAACATTAGCAGATTAATTTAACGAAAATAGTATTTTTTAATGTGAAATTTCTTATTAATGATGACCATTGTATAATTTATTTTTATATAAATATTTAAGTTGTAGCTGAGATGGAACGTAGCTATATTTTAAATATCAATTGTTACAGAGGACTTGGTGCAGGATCCAGGGGTTTCTCTGCCTACAAGTATTATGGCGCGATTTAGAAAGCAGCTGAATCAAAGAAGCGGCAACTCAGTCCTCAAGTCAAAGACAATATTTCAAGCCATACTTAGTCCTCAAAACAATTAATATAATTTTTCGTTCTAGACTTTTAACTTACTAAATTTAAGTTTAGACATTAGTCAATTTATTTATTTAATATTAGGTACCAAAATGTAAATAACGATATATTCATTACTTGTACGTATATATAATGTATTTTTTTATCTGTATTTTTTAATTGTATAATGTTTATTAAAAAGTTTTAAATTAAAATTTTACCTTTTTTTTCTGCCTTGCCTAATAAAGGATGCAAAACGGGTTTTTAAATTCCAATTCGACCAACTCCATCTAAATTATAAAATATTCAATTAAGTTTATTATAAAATATCACCTAATTCGTAAATCACAGGTGGAGATAATCAGTTTTCTCTTCTCTTCTCCCTCTATTCAGGATGCATGACGATGTACTCAGTTTATGCTTGGCATAGCTCAATGCTGGCCTGATTAGTAATCCTTAGTTTCAGCTAAAACGTTGGAAGAATTAAAACATATTTTAACAGACTGACTCCTCATTATTATAAAAATTATTTAACAAGCCATTGATTCTCCTAGAGCGGCTGTTCTACTTCATGGTGTTCTATTATATTCTAACTTTAATGCAGTATGATCACTTATTTATGGCAAACCTTATAATAGTCACAACCTCTTCTTATCTTTGGTTTTCTCTGATAACACTTATTCAGTAGTTTTTGTTACATTTCTTTATTCGTAATTAAGATAAATCTTAGCCCAAATAGACTCCCAGTTATTTAGGATTCAAACTCTTAAATATTGTTGGCTTCACACTGTAGAGGTAGAATATTCATAAGAGTAGCTTCTTAACTCCTTTTTCTGCTGGCTCCTTTAATGGTATCCCGAAATGCTCTTGGGTCCAAAGAAACTTTACAGCTTTGTAAAAATTGTAGTGGATATAATTAGTCGACCGTTGTGAATTACTAAAAGGTATTAGTCCAGGTGGCGGTCGGTGAATGAAACAATTGAGTAGTTTAAAAAGATTAGTTTTTACCAACGTTTCGACCCCCATTGTGGGTCATCGTCAGGGCTAAAAAGATTCTCTTCTTCGGTTCTAGTCCAGGATGGAGATTTTTTAAGGAGAGGGTGATTAAAATCTTTGAAGTTTATTAATTCCTTAGTATTAGTCCATAGTGATTAGTCGGTATTAGTGAGGTTTTTAGTCATACTCGCTAAATTTTGAATTTCTGATTTTAGTTGGTTAATCAGTTCGGTATAATATGTCTTATCTCCTGGATATCTAGTCCTATGCAACTTCGATCTTGCTTTACGTTTTTTCCTTAATAAGATACGAATGTGCTGTGGAAGGTTTGTTTGTTGTGGGTTGTTGATGTAGGTGTTGATGGTTGTAGTCTTATAGAAAATACTGATACGTATCGAGTCTGTAAGTTTTTATACGCCACAGTTAACATCTATTTTAGTCTTTAATAGAATAGTTAAGTCCAGTTTGGTTTCCAAGTCTGTTTGAAGTCCGTCCCAGTTCACTTGTTCAAAGATAGGTCTAGGAGAGCTTGGAAAAGGAATAAAGTTCTAATGCAAGGAAACCAGAACTGGACTGTGGTCTGATGAGAGTTGTAAGCGAGGCGGAAAGCTGGGAGATGATAAATATGTCTTGGATATCCGGACGTTTTTTGAGGCACGTAGGCAAGTAAGTGGGGTTCATGGACAAGAGGTAACAATAACTATTGGAGGTTGAGACGTTAAAGAGGATATTACCACGGGTATTGGAGTTCGACAATAGCACAGTTGGTGCTTAGCGTTGTAGTCTCCTCCTGCAATAAAGCGCGGACCAAAGGATAACAGAACCAGTTTATGTAGGCCATTAGCGTTCCACAAGAAGATAGCTAGGGGCTTTACATTCATCGTGGGGTATTAAATGGGATTTCAGAAAGGATTCGAGTGAGTAAGATAATAAGAGGTGTTGGGATGAGTGACAATGTAGACTCAATCCCGTTTCGAAATGAGCTGGTCTTGAGTACTTAATCATTCAAAAAAAAAAAAAAAAAAGGTAATATTAAATAAAAAGATAAAATTGAACGTAATGAAAATAAATAAAAGTTTAATAAAAAAAAAATGAGGAAAATTTACAATATATAAAATATGAAAACAATTTGGTTTATAAACAAATAAAAAAAAAGGTTCTTCTATTAAAACTTAGCTTCCGTACGACGGGTAGGCGACTCTCCATGTAAGGATGGTGATCTTCAGAAGTCAACGAAATGAAGTCCTGATCGATAAATTGGTGAAGGCGCCAATCGATAAACAGGTACTCTAAGCTAGCTGGTTCCAACGGTACTGCCTTGAGGGCAAGGGGGGCACTGTTATCAGTCTAATCCCTAACTGCACTTGAATAATATATAAACTAACAAAAAAAAAATATTTTCCTCATTAAAAACTATTTTTAATTTGATTTGATTTTTAATTATAAACAAAATATATACAGGTAAAAAAAAAAAAAAAAAAAAAAAATTATAATTTCCAGGCTCAAACACACCGCCCACCAAAATTTATCATATTAAATTTTCAAAATTGTGGTTAATCCACATGAGGGAATAAGGGAGCTAATTTTGAAACCGGTCTTAGGTATTCTCCAGTAGCTGTTCTGACTTTTGCTACTCTAATTACCCCATCGTCTCCAGGAAACACACCAACGATACGACCCTTTGGCCATCGATTTAATTGCATGTTTGCATCCTTCAACAATACCATGGTGCCAGTTGTTACATTAGGTGTATCTGTAGTCCATTTTCCACGTTGTTGTAGGCAGTTCAAGTAGTCGTGTCTCCATCGATTCCAGAAATCTTTGATGCTACGCTTTAAGAGTTGCCATCGAGTGAGACGATTAGATGAAATGTCATGAAGGTCTTGGTCTGGTAATGCCAGCAATGGTGCACCAATAAGAAAATGTCCTGGTGTCAATACGTCAAAGTCCTCAGGAGAGGAAGACATGGGATGTAGAGGTCTGGAATTAAGAATAGCTTCGATACGCGCTGTTATAGTTGACATTTCCTCGTAAGTTAGACTTTGATCTTTTACAACCCGGGTGAGACTTTAGCGATTTTACTCCTGCTTCCCAAATACCACCAAAATGCGGCGCTGAAGGAGGGATAAAACACCATTGAATGCCACGTGTTGTAAGATGGTCTTCAATTTTCTGCTTGGCTGGCTGAAGATTCCACCACACATATAATTCTTTTAAGCGTCGATGAGCCCCGATGAAATTGGTCCCATGATCGGACATGATTTTCTGCGGTAGACCGCGTCGAGCAATGAAGCGATCTAATCCCGCTAGGAAGGCTTCTGTTGTCAATTGAGAAATAATCTCCACATGTATTGCCTTGGTACTGAGACACACAAAGAGAGCTACATATGCTTTCTGAACTGCAGCTTTGCGCTTGAGCGAGTCTCTTAACAGAAAGGGGCCTGCGAAATCTACTCCTACTACGATGAATGGTCTTCCTTGCTGGAAACGAGATGGCGGTAAGTCAGCCATGCGATAGGTGTAATTCTTCGCCGACAACTCGTGACATCTTAAACACTGGTGAACTCGTTGTCGGACTAAACGCCGACTTGATAATATCCAAAATTTTCTTCTGAGTAGTGACTGCAAAATTTGAGGACCTGAATGTAGATATGTCGAATGGTAATAGTCTACAAGCAAATTGACAAAGTGTGATTTACGAGGGAGCAGTATTGGATATTTAGAATCTTCAGATATTGGTGCATTTCGCAATCTACCGCCCACCCTAAGGATACCCACCGAATCAACAAATGGAGACAACGATTGTAGACTTATTCTGTCGGATTTTTCAGTAGGTATGGCATTAGGGAAATGGTAAGTTTGAATAATTTTTATCAGCATAGTAGTGGTGTCTCTAACTTCATTCAACTTTAATGAACCAATTTTTCTTTCATTCTTGTGGGGTCTGACGTTATTACAGAATCTGCGAATATAGCTGAAAACTCTAATGAGTTTGGTAAATGAAGAAAACTTGTTAATTTCTTCTATGACTTCCAGAGTATTTTTACTATGTGTTAACATAACCATTACTTCTGATTTAATTTCTGGTAGTGGTGGAGTATTACAAATATCTATTTGATCTAAAGGCCATTCTGCCTTAGGAAGTCGCAGCCAATCAGGTCCTATCCACCAAGATGTATCATGAATTAGGTCTGTAGAATCGACACCACGAGAGGCGACATCAGCTGCATTATATTGGGAGCGAATATGGTGCCAGGAAGCTGACTTAGATAAATCCAGAATTTTCCCAACCCTATTAGCTACGAATGTCTTCATTTGATGGAATGGCATTTGAAGCCAAGCTAACACAGTCGCTGAATCAGACAGTAAAATTACTGGCATGTCCTGGAATTGTGATAACAATTCTTGAAGAGCCTTTAAGATTTTCACTAATAGTACTGCGGCGCAGAGTTCCAGCCTCGGAATGGTGACTGGTTTCAAGGGAGCCAATTTCGTTTTAGCAAAAACAAGATTTGTTGTGACATGGCCTGTTTCACTCTCACTTCTAAAATAAATGACTGCTGCATATCCAAACGACGAAGCATCAGAAAACCCAACTAAGCAGTTCCGTAATTTTCTATTTGAAATTATTCTCCTGGGAATGCTTATTTCGGCCAACTTAGGTAATTCCGTGAAAAACGTGTGCCATCGTTTCTGAATGTTCATAGGAATCGGATCGTCCCAACCAATCTTGAGCCTCCAGAGTTGTTGTAAAAGTGTCTTCGCTCTAAAAACAACAGGTGCCAAATATCCCAATGGATCATACACACGGGCTATAGTAGACCTGAGACCTCTTTTTGTATAAACGATGTCTCTTGGTGTGACACGGTACGATAACCGATCATGGTTTGGTTCCCACTGCATACCCAAGATTTTAATTGCTTTGTCTTCCATGTTACTAAATGATACAGTGGAATCAATCCCTTCAGATACATTTCTTGTAAGCTGATGGTCGTTGCTAAACCACTTCTTCAGTGTGAAACCACCTTTATTTAGCAGGTCAATAAGCTCTTTTTGTAGTTTCAAGGCCTCTTCTAGTGTTTCAGCACCAGTCAACAGATCGTCGATATACATATTTCCTAATAAAGCTTGTGAAGCAAGTGGATATTTATGTCCTTCATCTACGACAAGTTGGTGGATTACCCTTATGGCTAGGAAAGGAGAACACGATAATCCAAAGGGAAAGCGATTAAATTTATATTCCTGAATGGCATCAGCATGGTTGAAACGAAAAAATAGGTGTTGGAACAATCGATCTTCGGGGTGAATCAAAATTTGTAGAAACATTTGGCATATATCGGCGGATATTACATATTGAGGTAAACGGAATTTTAACAAGATATCCTTTATATCGTGCTGTAATTTAGGCCCTGTTAGAAGATGACTGTTTAATGACCCCGATGCAGTAGTTGCAGAAGCATCAAAGACAATACGCAGATGTGTGGAAGAGCTATCCTTGTAAATTCCATGATGCGGAAGGAAGAATTTTCCTGGTCGAGATGTAGGCGAAAGGTATTGTTTGCTGAGGTACTCTTGAAATACATTATCATATTCAAGTCTCAGGTTAGGGTTCTTGGTCAACTTCTCCTCTAACTTCAAGAAACGATGGATGGCATAGTCTCGAAACTTGTAAATTAAACGATTTGCTTTTGAATGGTAGACTAACTATATATCTGCCATGATCATCCCTCGTGTGAGACCTTTTAAAATGTTCTTCAGCCTTAATATCTTCAGGATTCGACTGTGGAACTGTAGAGACTTCCTCGATCTCCCAAAATTTACTCATAATACACGGTAATGTTTCCTCTTCAATATCTGTTTCGGCTACAGTAAACATCGCTGTAGAGAATGAGTTTGGCGGCCCATTAGGAATTGGTCCAACTAATATCCAACCAAATACCGTATTAAGAGCATTAGGGAACCCTTCTGAGGTCTTTTGTATTTTACCCGTTAGTACATCACCAAATAAATCGGCACCCAATAAAAAATCGATAGGACCTGGTAAATGGCATATTGGATCGGCCAGTTTTAAATCTCTAAATTTATCCATCACCTGGCTGGGAATTGGATTAGAGGGCATGTTTGAACTAATTTGGTCAATTACAATAGCGCAAGTTTCCATCTCCGGACCATCTTCTGTTTCAGGTATGAGTGAACATGAAACTCGGTATTTTCCCCCCGAAATTGGTTGGTTCCCAAAACCTACTATTTGATGAGGATTTCTAAATTTTGATAGCCCCAATTTCTTCACAAGTTGTGAGGTGATAAATTACCTTTGGGACCCACTATCTATTAGTATCCTCAAACGATAATATTGTCCAAAATTGTCCTTTATTATTGCTTGAGCTGTACCAAGTAGAACATTAAGATTTCCAGAAGTTGATGACGAAAGAATAGTGGTATTATTTGATAGTGAAGGTTCATTGGAGTTTGTCTGAAGCTGAGGCGGCTGGTGGGAAATACGTGGAACTGAAGATTGATTGGTAATCTCGTTGCTTGGTCCAGGGTAATTGGTTTTCCTACTATTTTGATTATTATGAGTAGGTGTTTCGAAGGTCGAAAAATGGAGTAAGCTATGATGCCGGCGGCTACAATACTTACACGAATGTTTTGATGGACACTTAGCAAGAGAATGACCTAATCCGAACCAATTCAAGCAACGATTTAAAATTTTCATCTGATCGAATCTTTGTTTAGGATTCATTTTTCGAAACGAAGAACAATCAACAATGCGATGAGAGCTATTACACATTGGACAAACAATATTACAATTTATATTGGACATGAGGACTCGTTTTGGAATTTTCCTGTCATCAGTGTACGACGGAGAACATCTGGAGGTCGAGGTTAAAGCTGTCGATTGCAGCTCCACTATTTGTTGAGTAATAAATTCAGAAAATTCTTGAAAAGTGGGTAATTCGGGTTTCGAACTAAATTTCATCTCGAAACGCTCTCTAGTTTTATGATCCAACAATCGAAGAATGTATGTGTACAATATAAAACCAGATGGATCTGGGAGCTTCAATTTAAGAAATGCCGTCGCGCTCTCTAAAACAGTCGATGACAAATTTTCTAAAGAAGACAACGAATGTTTGGCCAGCGTTGGAAAATTAAAAATATTTACTAAATGATGGGTTGCCTGAATTCTTAGACTGTCAAAACGCTTAGTAAGGGCCTCCCAAGCTGTGGTATATCCTTGTTGTGATATTTGAATAGCCGATATTGTTTGTGCTGCAGCGCCTTTCAAATTCGATTTTAGGTAATGAAATTTTTGGACTTCACTAAGATCCTCATTTTCATGAATTAGAGAGACAAAAGTGTCTTTAAATGCAGGCCATTCCGATATATTTCCTGAAAACGAAGGGATATTAATTATAGGAAGTCGCAGATGAAAATTAGAATCTCGCGCATGGGTATCACGTAGAGATGCATCAGTAATGGCGGATTCCTTATTAGACCCGGGCGAAATATCAACCGATAATGCCTCATAAAATTTGTTTCTTATTTTATCTTTTAATTCTTTGTACTCTTCGGTAGGTTCCCCCATTACTTTTGATATTTTCCTAATTTCATTATATTTATCAATAAATTTCTCGTGGGTGGAATCTAGTCGAGAAATTTTTGCCCTAAATAATCCCTTTTTACTAGGATCGGAACTCGATGCGCGCCCCAATGTACATGTTTCTAATATATCATCGGCGAGATCTTTAAATTCCTCAACTAAAAGTTCTAAATCAAAATCCCCCTTAGAAGATGGTGTTTTAGGTGGCATTATAGAGCTGTTAATAAAAAAATGGTATTGGAACGAATAATAAAATATTTAAGCCTGAAAATTACACAACAAAATTTTAAAGAAATATTTAAAGAAAATCTAATATTTCAATAAATAATAATTAAATAAATGGTTAAATTTATTTGGTTAATATACGATTAAACTGATAATTAAGTACTCAAAATCTGGCCGCCGGAGGACCAAACTTATGTTGGGATGAGTGACTATAAAACTCAATGAGAAAATGTAGACTCAATCCCGTTTCGAAATGAGCTGGTCTTGAGTACTTAATCATTCAAAAAAAATTAAAAAAAAGGTAATATTAAATAAAAAGATAAAATTGAACGTAATGAAAATAAATAAAAGTTTAATAAAAAAAAAAAATGAGGAAAATTTACAATATATAAAATATGAAAACAATTTGGTTTATAAACAAATAAAAAAAAAAGGTTCTTCTATTAAAACTTAGCTTCCGTACGACGGGTAGGCGACTCTCCATGTAAGGATGGTGATCTTCAGAAGTCAACGAAATGAAGTCCTGATCGATAAATTGGTGAAGGCGCCAATCGATAAACAGGTACTCTAAGCTAGCTGGTTCCAACGGTACTGCCTTGAGGGCAAGGGGGGCACTGTTATCAGTCTAATCCCTAACTGCACTTGAATAATATATAAACTAACAAAAAAAAAATATTTTCCTCATTAAAAACTATTTTTAATTTGATTTGATTTTTAATTATAAACAAAATATATACAGGTAAAAAAAAAAAAAAAAAAAAAAAAAAAAATTATAATTTCTAGGCTCAAACAAGAGGTATTATCTATAGTATAGGTATAGGTTTCTTGAAGGTCGTAAGAGAAGGAATTCAAGATGGATTATATTTCAGGTGAATTAGGATTAGTGAAGGGCTGTGTATCAGAGGCTTCATGATTATCATTCGTTGGGGAATTAGTGATGTTTGCGGTCAGGGATCGTTGTGGGATACGAGAAACAACATTCGTTGATAATAGGGAAGGAGGATTTTGGTTTTTACGGGACATTAGGACAGGACGGGTCTTGATGAGGTTGCTCTGGTGGTAACTTGACCCACAAGGGATGTAGGAGGTAATTGATTGACTTGGTTGCGGTTGGGAGCTCTGGTTTTTGGATTAAGAGGTCGGAGGCGCCTGACGACGGATATGTAGATTCTTTGGGATGAAAGATGTCTTGGAGGTTTGAGGACTTATAATTTTATTTGTTGAGGTAGAAGGCTGGTGAGCATTATCTGCTTGACGTTGCTGAAGTTCTGGAAAACTTTTTGAATCGTTTAAAGGAGCTTGCGCGATTATCTTCTCCTCTATGCTTTTTTGTTTTACGTTGTGAGGTCTCTGCTTAAAAAGATTTTTATAAATCACAGAACCTTTCCAGATCGCGGGTTGTGCCTCACCACAGAGAGTACATTTATCTGGCTCAATAGGTGATTTTGGACAGCTGACAGATGAGTGCAGGCCGGTACGTTTGACGCACCTGGCCTGATGAAAACAATAAGACTTGGTGTGGTCTAAGTTTGGCCATTCATTAAGGTAGAGGCTATTTTTCGGAGGGGTTTAAGACGCAAGAAACTTGTCTAACACTGTGCCGATTAATTTGACGTTTTCTTGTCCATAAAGCTATCAATGTTACTAAAAAATATGGGAGAGGTTCTAAATCAGTAAACCATTGTGGCTCCGGGATCGCTTTAGAAATATTCATTGCACCTGTTTCGTTACTGGCAGATGTAGATGGAAGGGAAGAAGTAGGAGGTGTAGTAGAGGAGGATGGGGCGGTTCAGATAGTCGGACCTCTTAGCTCATATTTGCCTTGTAGTGACATTGAGAGTTTTAGGAGGTGAATCGTTTTGGTTTTATACCAATTTAGTTTTGGACTTTTTTTTTTGGGGGGCCAATTCCCGTGCACGGGATTTGAGTTTCATTGTCTTTGGTGTCGTGTAAGCTGTAAATATCGCGAACCCGACTTATCTCTTAGAAGGGTGTTTCTTCAGTCGAGTCATCCCAAGTTGTATTCACATCATGATTCATGAATACAACATAAGCAGTAAAAAGAGAAAAAAAATGTAAATATACTTTTAAGAATTTTTTTTTTCCATTTATTTATTTATTGAGATTTATTACAATTTGTTTCCTAATAAAATGTAGTAATAGAGATGTGATACATATTCATATAATATATACAGAAAATAATGATAAAGTCAACAAAATTAACTACTAACATTAAAAAGTACCTAAAACCGTAAAAAATATCGAAACTATTTACAATACTGTCCGAATTCAGAAATAATAATGATGAAGCAAATATACCAATGGTTCAAATATACTCCTAACCACATAGTCAGATTAGAGACAGGAATTTCAAGTTTAGCAATTGAAGTAATCAAAAGAATGTTCAGATGGTGGATTGCTCTATTAAAAATGCCAGATGAGAGGCTACCCAGGTATGTTTTAACAGATTAAGAGAACTCAAAGGCAATACAAATATATTGAACTGGTAGTTACAATTAAAAATAAAACAATAAAAAGTAGATTTGTCAATGATTTTAAAAGAAGATAACCTAAAACCAGAAGAACTCCAAGGAAACCTCTAAGATATAATCAATAGAAATAAACTTAATTCCCTCAGTATTGATATTGACGCAGCGTTTAACTCCAAATACAATACTGAGTTCAGAAATATTAGCAGCTTTCTCCAGGGTGAAGAATATCTGAATTTCAGAATACCATCTAGAAGCAGAGAATAGTGAGCCTGCTCCAGACCAGTAGTGTATAGTGAGGAAAAATCATACAAACTGGAGAGGGAAGAAAATTGCACTGTATGGAATTTACAAAAATCGGAAAACCTATATCACTTTGTAATAGAATGCCCAGTGTATAAAGAACGTAGGAATCATCATATTCACAAATATATAAATGATTCTGTTCAATAATTCAATTTTGGGTAATTTGCTAATAATTGATAATGTGCAGAAAATTTACTAAACAGAGGGCAGTCTAAAAATTAAATCATTTATAATTAACGAATAAGACGTCGATTTTCCGCTTAATGCCTCATTAATTATTATAAAAACTGAAGTGAAATAAGTTTGTTTTGTTTTTTTATTTACTTTGTAATTACGTTATTTCTTAACTTATTTATTTATTTAACGTCACTTTATGCTACTATGGCTGATCGGACGAGTGGGAGTCATTTTGCCTACCCAGGTTTTATTAGGATAGGGATCTTTAACGAGTATCTGACGTCGCACAGGCTAGGGACCACCTTTTAACATCCCTAATTTCTTAACTTATAATATTAGTTTACATTGTTTAATCTAATTTATATTAGGTTATAAAAATTGAAAGATTAATATATTGTTAACTGATTACTTTAAATTCCTCTAATGTTCAACTTTTTACTTTATTTTGTTGGTTTTTCGTTTGTTTTGTTTGACATTTTTGTTTATAATTTCAAAAAATATGCTTTATTTATTTTATAACAATGATGTCTGTAAACAGTCTTCAGTAGTATTTATTTTGTATTTTTGTGATATTGTTAATATTGTCAATATATGAACTGTAATAACCAACTCCTTATTTATGGGGATTACACCGATATAATATTATTATTCACTGGAATTAGGTATTATATACTTTCACTTTTAACATTTGATGTTATGAACATTTTTTTCCCTTATATTTACTTGGAATATAATTATTTCAAAAAATATGCCAAATAACAATTAAATTAATATTTTATCCGATGGACTCGCTGACCAACAATGAGAGCGGCCCCCCAGGCTTGCTGGAGGGTGTGACGTAGGTTCGAACGCCCTACTCACATATTTTAGTTCACAAAATATCACCAAAAGTCAAGAAATAAAGTCCCGGTTAAAGGTGGGAAATGCGTGTTATTATTCAGTTGCTAAGTTACTTAGTTCGCGGCTTCTATCTAAAAACTTAAAGATTAGAATTTATAAAACTATTATTCTTCCAGGGGTTCTTTACGGATGTGAAACGTGGCCGCTTACTCTAAAGTATGAACAGCGGCTTAAGGTTTTCGAAAATAAGGTATTGCGTAAAATATTTGGTCCAAAGAGAGATGAGGCCACTGGGGAGTTTAGAAGGTTGCATAACGCGGAATTGCGGAGTTTGTACCCTGTGAATATAATTGAGTTGATAGCATCGCGGAGACTCAAATGGGCGCGTAAAGTTGTTGGGCTTAGTGAGGAACGGATTCCGAGAAAGTTGGTATTCGCTGAACCGACTGGTAGGCGTCCGAAAGGTAGGCCGAAGCGTCGATGGGAGGATTGCATTAAGGCTAATCTCGGGGGCTTGGGCTTGACCGGTGAACATTGGACGAGTCTATGCAGGCGAAGTTTGGTGGTATCGGCATCGAACCTTCGGGTTCGGTAAGCCTATTATTATTATTAATAATTTAATATAACATTAATAAAAAAAAAAAGTCTCTAGAAGAAAAAAAAATTGTCTTAGAGAAAGAAAACTAGAAAATATATATACAACTATTTCGTTACGATCTCGTAGCTGACAACAGTGTTGACCGTGACCTTCCTTACACCGTACACAATAACAGTGTACGGAATGATGATAACGGTGTACCAAAGGGATTTATGCTCTCCTATTATCTAGTCAAAGCTGCCAACAATCTATTATGTGGGTTATTAAACTAAGTGCACTCACCTCTCTATGTGGGATTGTTAATGTGTTTATTAGTTTAATAACTCTCTAATAACGAATTTTGACATATGAAACATCAGTAACACCGAAATGGCAAAGTAATAGTCAAAAAGCGATATGTAAGTAGTACAGTAGTAGCGGCCATGACACTTTGAATAAATAACATTAAACTGTTTTTAACTCTTAATTTATTAAAAGACAAAAGCAAAGCGAGATCGAAGTGGCATAAGACACGATACCCAGCTGACAAAACTTACTATACCAAACTAACTAACAAACTCAAATCAGGAATAAAGACATACAAAGTTCAAAATTTACTCAACTTTACTGAAAACCTTACTACAACAGACAAACCGTTATGGGCAACCACAAAAAAACTTCATAAGTTCAAAGACTTTAACCATCCACTCCTGACTGAAAACAAAACCTGAACAAGATCTAACAAAAAGAAAGCCCAGATATTCGGACAACATCTTTACAATACTTATACTCCCCATCCAGATATCCTTAATCCCGAACACCTCCAAAGGATAGAAGAACACCTAACTATTCCCCTCCAAATGACCCTTCCACCTAAAGCTTTCCATCCTTCAGAAATATCCAATATCATTCATAGATTACCTGCTCGAAAAGCTCCTGGCCATAACCAAATCACTTCCCATATCTTGAAACATCTCCCTCAAAAAGCCTTCCTATTCCTCACCTACATCTACAATGCCGTACTACGTACTACTTATTTTCCTGCCTCCTGGAAATTATCCATAGTAAAAATGATCCCTAAGCCCAAAAAGTCACCTGAAAATCCTTCTTCCTGCCGTCCCATATCTCTTTTATGTATTATGGGAAAAATTCTGGAAAAACTCCTTCTGAAACGAATCTACCCAATACTTGATTCCCATCATATTATTCCAGATCATCAATTCGGTTTCCGTACATCTCACTCCGCTATCCAGTAATGTCATCGTGTGGTGGATGTTGTCTCCTCTGCGTTGGAGCGCGGATCGTACTGCACGGGAGCCTTTCTCGACGTAGAACAGACCTTTGACCGAGTCTGGCACCCGGGATTGCTTTACAAATTCTCCCTCCTACTTATTTTCTTATTATACAGTCCTACCTTGCTGATAGATCTTTCCAAATAAATCACCACAGCTCCTGTTCCTCCCTTTTTTCGCAATCTGCTGGTGTTCCCCAAGGCAGCATCCTAGGACCTGTCCTTTATACAGTCTATACAGCTGATATCTCAACCCATCCTAACACTTTCCTTTCTACTTATGCTCATGACACGTGTGTGCTATCGGTAGATAATGATCCATTTACTGCCTCCCACACTCTTCAATACCACATCCGAGACCTTCAAGTATGGTATCAGAAATGGAGGATTAAAGTTAATTCTAACAAATCCCACCAAATAACCTTTACCCTTCGCCGTAAACCAATGACTTCCTGCCCCACAGTATCCTTTAATGACACTCCACTAGCCCCTGTTGAACAGATTCGATACCTCGGACTCCACCATGACAAACGTCTGACACGGAATCTCCATACAAGACTGAAAAGACAAGAAACTGCCCGACGTTTTCGACTACTCCAACACTTACTGGACAAACGCTCCAATCTTTCACTTAATTACAAAAGACTTATTTATATGACCATCAGGAGACCGATATGGACTTACGGAGTAGAGCTATGGGGCTCTACCAAACCATCAAATTCTTCTCGTATCCAATCCTTACAATCCAAAATCCTTCGTAAACTCCATAACGCTCCTTACTTTGTCACGAATAAGCTCATCCATAAAGACCTTAATATCCCATATGTTACTGAATTAGCCCGAACCAGATATCAATCATTCCACGAAAAACTCCATTTCCACTCTAATCCACTAGTTTCTATCCTATCATCCTCTTTGATTCCTGATAATCCTCCGAGATGTCTGAAAAGAAGATGGCCCCGAGACCTTCTAGTTTAAAATATATCTAGAGTGCTGAAGATGTATTTCATGTTAGATTACTATATCCATCACATTTACTTGTTGTATATAATTATACAGTTGTAAATATCAATAAATAAGCTTAAAAAAAACACTCTTAATTAAGAGACTAACCAACCTATGATTTCTTTTTAGCGATTTACTTTTTTAAATAATATTCACCCATATTTAAGGCTCTACGTTCCCTGAATGTAGGATTAAACAGTAAATACAAAATAAGGCTTTTTTTTTAATTAGATCATTTATCTAAATTATACCTATTTATTTATAATAATAATAATAATAGGCTTAGCGAACCCGAAGGTTCGATGCCGATACCACCAAATGCCGCCTACACAGAGTCGTCCAATGTTCACCATTCAGGCCCAAGCTCCCGAGATCAGCCTTAACGCAATCCTCCCATCTCCGCTTCGGCCTACCTTTCGGACGCCTACCAGTCGGATCAGCAAATACCAACTTTCTCGGAATCCGCTCGTCATCAAGCCCAACAACTTTACTCGCCCATTTGAGTCTCCGCGATGCAATCAGCTCAATTATATTCACAGGATGCAAGTTCCGCAATTCCGCGTTATGCAACCTTCTAAACTCCCCAGTGGCCTCATCTCTCTTTGGACCAAATATTTTACGCAATACCTTATTTTCGAAAACCTTAAGCCGTTTTTCATCCTTTAAAGTAAGCGGCCACGTTTCACATCCGTAAAGAACCGTTGGAAGAATAATAGTTTTATAAATTCTAATCTTTAAGTTTTTAGATAGAAGCCGCGAACTTAGTAACTTAGCAATTGAATAATAACACGCATTTCCCACCTTTAACCGGGACTTTATTTCTTCCTGGATTTCATTTTTTCTAGTTATAATTGAACCTAAATACTTTTATAATTTCTCTACGTGTTCTCTAATCATATACTTCGTTTTATCGGTATTTAATTCGAGTCCTATTTCTTTACCGATTTTTATTAACACACTTGTATTTAGTTTTATGGTTTCCGTGTCTTCACCTAGCAGTACCAGATCATCGGCATACCCCAAAACCGGAATCTTGTCACCCATATTTAAGCCTTTCTCGGTACACATCACCTTTTCTATGACATATTCTAAAGCTATATTAAATAACACAGGTGAAAGGGAGTCACCCTGTTTCAAACCCGATCGCACCTCAAATCTCTCGGAGTAATTATGACCGTTTCTATCTTTATGGAATGTTTCCGACAAACACATTTCTACTAGGTTTACTAACTTTCTAGGTATTCCCTGTTCAATCATGATGTTATATAGCTTCTGACGGTCTATTGAATCATAAGCCTTTTTAAAATCGATATAAAGTTAATGGACTACACCGTTGTATTCCAATTTTTTCTCTAATATTTGACGTAAGGAAAATATTTGGTCAATAGTCGAACGATTTGGCCTAAAACCACATTGGTAATCTCCGATAATTTCCTCAGCGTATTCCGTAATTCGACTAGTTAGAATTGACGAGAATATTTTATAGCATACTGGGAGAAGAGAGATCCCACGATAGTTGTTACAATCCGACCTCGGTCCTTTTTTGTAAATCGGAATAAGTATTGATTCTTTCCATTCTTCGGACATTTTTTCAGTTTCCCAGATCTTTTTAACTAAAAAATGTATTTTGGAAAACCCCGCTTCTCCACACGCCTTGATTAATTCACTCGTGATATTATCATTTCCTGCGGCCTTATAACGTTTTAATTTTCCTATCGCCATTTCGACTTCCTCTTTACTCGGTGCGTCTATCCAGGGTTCAGCGCTCTGATATTCAGAGAGAGGAGATTGATTATTATTTTCCGTATTTAAGATGCCGTGTTCAAAGTGTTGTTTAAATTTATTTAATATCCCAGAAGGATCCGCAATTATATTGTTATTTGCATCTCTAACCGCATTCAATAGAGGTTCAAATATTTTACGCGATTTGTTAATACCTTTGTACATCTCAATTACGTTATTTTCGTTTCTGTGTTTTTCTATTTCTATTATTTTGCCTTTAAGATACTCTCTTTTCTTATTTCTTAAGAGTTTTGAAGTTTCATTCTTTACTAACCGAAAATAAGCCACATTATTATCGCTTGGATTATTTAAGGAATTCAGTTTAGCGGTTTTTCTTTTTTCGCACATATTTTGACAATCCCTGTCGAACCAAGGTTTGTTCTTTTTATTTTCAATTTTTCCAAGACATAAATTACCGACCTCTTTGATATTATCCCTGATCCCTTCCCATAGTTTGTTTACATCTTTGTGTTCCTCGTCTGAAGATTCCAAAGCTTCGAACCGATTTTTTACTTCTATCGCGAATTGTTTTCTAATTTCGAGGTTGTTCAATTTAACTAAATCAAAATTCTCGGGACGAATGTAGTTCGGTGTTCTCTTTTTTATATTTAGTTTTGTCGAAGTTTCGCGATTACTAATTCATGATCAGAACCGCATTCTGCACCCCGATACGATCTCACGTTAATTATGCTACTTTGCCATCTGTTTTGTATTAAAACATCATCGATTTGATTCCGTGTTTGTCCATCCGGCAATGTCCACGTATACTTATGAATATCCTTATGTTTAAATGTAGTACTTTTGATTACTAGGTTTTTCGAAATGGCAAAGTTTATTAGTCGGGTCCCATTATCATTACTATATTCGTGCAAACTTTCTTTACCGATTGTAGGACGATATACTTCTTCCCTTCCAACCTTTGCGTTCGCGTCGTCTAGTATTATCTTAATGTAATTTCGCGGTAACTTATCGTAAACCGACTCTAGTTTATCATAAATTTCGCATTTTACTTCATCATTACTTGGAAAAGGTTGAATTTGACTTGGAAAAGGTTGAATTTGACTTGGAAATGCTATATATCTTACCTTGAAATCGTATCCTGTTCTGTCGTATCTAGTTTTACAATGTTTTATAATAATCATTGATTGTATTTCATATTTTAAATGGTATTACTTATCCAAGTTGTATAAGATATATTAGATTATTAAAATAAATGGTTTTATAATATTTAAAAAGCGTTTTGTTAATTTTTTTAATTAATGTGCTAGTAATAACATTTCTTTTAATTATTAGATTAATATCAGTTAATCATTTCGAATTAATATTGATAGATAAGCAGAAAATTCGCGTTCTTTCTCAAAATTGGGGTCGTTAAAATCTCTTGTGAAAAAGACTTTAACGCCTTAATTACAACTTTAAACTGGAATTTATGTTATATTTTTTTATATTATTCTCACTTTATGCCGACATGTCAAATTTAAAGAGTAGTACGATTGACTTAAATTTTACTTCGGAGACTATATTTAATATATTTAAAGTGGAATTACTGTCACTTAATTATATATCAAAATTCTTATTTCTGCGATATATTTCACTATGAAACTTATTGATGAAATCATTTTTAAAAGTAAATTATTTTATTGCTAACAAACTTTATCTTTATACAGTTGTTCTTTTAATATTATAGGCTTTATTATCATTTACGAGTGTAGTATAACATAGTACGCAATAAATATAGTCAAATTAAATCATAAAAACAAATAGACAATAATAAGCAAATATGCAGGCATAAAACCAATTCTTGGGTGCTCACTTTATAGAAGCTGGTTTTGCGCAGGAACTTCTATAGACACGTATATTTTACTATTGTGATATTGGTGTTACAAGTCAAAGAGTCTGTTATGTCTGACTGTGTTTTGAGATTAAATAGGCACGTGGGCGATTTTAATGTATTATAAAAGGAATAATGCATCTGGTAAACTTGTACAATTCCTATTTAAGGCTGAGGTACTTCCCTAATGCATGGAAGAATGCACTAATGTTTCCCCTCCTGAAAATTGTCAAGTCTGAAAATGACACTTCTCACTTTCGTATGTTCTTATTATTACATTGCATTAACGAGTATCAGCTCAAATGCCAGCAAGGCGGTCAATCAATCTCATAATTATTGTCAAAGTATAGTTAATTTGCTAAAATATCGAAGTGAATACTGAAAAAACAAAGGGTATAGATTATTCTTAAAAAAAAAAAAATAATAAAATAAAATGTTTAGAGTAAATAACCATAGATCATAGAGATATCAGAAACCAAATTAAAATAGGGGCTAGGTACAAAAAAAAAATTATTTATACGAAAATCTATTGGCAGATTGTGGACTCAATGCAACAAGAAGTTCTACCGCACCAACCATATTCTCCCGACTTGTCTCCAACAGATTACCACCTGTTCAGGAATTGAGACAACTTCGTCAAAAAAAAATACGTGTAGAAAAAAATGATCAAGTGAAAAGTGCGTTTTCAGATTTTGTTCACTTCAAAGCTAAGAGTTTTTCAGTTCGGGATAAAAAAGTTATTGTCACGTTGGGATAAATTTGTAGATAAAAAAAGGTAAAAACTTCAAATAAAATTATCTTGTTTTCATATCCTATTTTTAATAAAAATCCTTTACCTTGAAAACGGACATTTCATGTGACACAATCCAATAAAAAAGGGGCTAGGTACAAAAAAAATATTTATACGAAAATCTATTTGCAACAAGAATTCTTAATCATACGAAAGTAAATAATCACATAATATAATAATAATGTGAACCAGCGGAGGCCAATATGAGGCGTAATAGCCACAAACATACATCACATGAGAGGGGATGTCCGAACTCCAGTATAAATATTTACCAAATATCTCGGGGCCAGTGCCGTTTAAATCTTTCATAAGGATTATAAGGTGGGTGGAGCTGGATATGGATCGCGATAAAGAACTAGGATGATGAATAAGATTTTGATGGAAACTGGAAAATTGGAATGGTACGAGGTCTAAAATAAATGGAATATTAAGGTCGTGGTGTAGGGTATAGTTGATAATTTCGTTCCCCTAAATACGCCAAGCATTACACCAGTCTTCGACAAGCAAGCCAAAAAGTTCTGAAACTCTCACGTTGTATATAATGTAGGATCCAGACAAAATGATATCAATATTTCACGAACTCTGGCTTAATGGTTTGCAAAAATAAATGCATTACAAGTAATTTTAGTACCAGAAATAAAGGGTAATATAAAGTAACTATATTTATTGGTATAAATAAATAGGTCCTCGTGCGGATCTCATTACCGCGTATGGGGAGCGTCCCACGGGTGGCGGATGTGGGGATGGTCGGTGGAATTTCCTCGGAAGCTCCTCTATTGTGAGCCTAGTATCCAATAAATACGAAAAAGTTATAATAAACCCATATTTGAGCGAGCGCACGAATAATTAATAGAATGGTCGGGAAAGAACCCCCCGTAACTCAGCTACTGTGCCTAGTATCCAATAAATTTAAGCCACAAGGGTTAAAAACACAAGGTGTAATTAAAATAATCATTAAAACATAAAATCATGTTGATTTGATTTTTATTATTTTATTGAAATCGAAAAAGGTTGAATTTGAAATGGAAAAGGTGGAATTTGACTTGGAAAAGGTTGAATTTGACTTGGAAAAGGTTGAATTTGACTTGGAAAAGGTTCAATTTGACTTAGAAAAGGTTGAATTTGACTTGGAAAAGGTTGAATTTGACTTGGAAATGCTATACTTATTTAATAAAATTATACTAACCAATTGAGACGTTGATTTCCAAGAAGAAATTTTACAAAAAGCACACAACTATGTCATTAATATATTATTAAACCACCTTATTTCATTATTTATGGTATTAGAACCTTTATTATCTTAATAACACTATTTTAAAATCATGGAATCAAACGTTGGTGTGATATGAATAGAAACTAAATGCGTAATTAGTACCTTAAAAATCAACTGCATTCCTGAATCATGTTTTAATACTACTTCATTAATAGACGATTTAACCAAAACTAAATGATTAGGACACAAATATGTAAAAATATCAACTTCATAAAAATGTCCTTTAGTGTCAAAAAAGTCCTTTTGGAAACCAACGTCCCAATTATATAATAATAGGTATTATATTTTAAAAATAATCGTTTACTATTATTCTTACATTAACTTTAAGTAAATTTGTTAGAGTATGTGAAAAATATACAGACATTGATAAAACAAAATTAATTTTTATGTGCAAAAATAATAGAATATACTTTTACCATATGTTTATCTGTACATTTTTAAGTTGAGGTCTCCTGATAGAAAAAGTTTTAAATCTTATGTTTATCTTAGCCAGGTAGATCAGGTACCCCGAAACATAAATCATGTAAAATTCATGACAGGTTTATTGAAGGAAGATATCCTGAAAAAAAGAAAATATTTCGGTTTTTCCTTCAGAAACTAATCCTAAGCAATAAAAGTTGCTATCCTTGGAGCCCTCAGGTAGCTTAAGGAAGGAAATGGCGACTGGTTGGCTGCTGACCTCTCCATAGGCGGCCGCTTTGAACTGCAAGTTCTTGCAGGAATAGAGAACAGAATAATATTCCTATTATTGGTAAATATCATTTCTAATAGTTGTGTTGTAATAATTAAAAAATATCTTACTTATTCATGGTATATTCTAAACCTTACGACTTATTATTTTTCTAGCCTGTCTATGTTGTAGTTCTAATTATTTTATTTAAGATAAGAATAAATAAAAAATAGTTTTCGTCCTAAACAAGACTTTCTATTTCTATTATTCTAAATATTTTTAGATAGTAAGGAGAGATAATATACTTACACTTTAAAACTTCATAGAATTGTGGTGCCTTTTTCGATTTCGAAAGGCTATTTAATATTTTAATCTATTGTAGGAACATTTCTAGTCTTATATTTAAGGAGTTGTTTTTGTTAGCTAGCATGGCCAGATTTAAATGTTGCAATGTACATTTAACAGACATACTAAAACTTCAACTTTACTTACAGATCATGGATGTTATAGAGTAAATTTCATACCTTAACAGCAATTTTAATATTTTTATGAGCAAGCATATCCCACAATTATTATTTTAAAGCCTATTGGTTTCTTACTATATATCATTATTGAAACAGTTTAAACATAAATTATTTAATACCAATTTAAAAGACCATGGAACTCAAAAAGTTTCATAGAGGTATATATTTTCTTCAAAACCAACAATAGTAATAGTGATATGAGGCTATATTCATACAGTATTTTCAACAATAAATGATGAAGTCGAATTATATTAAAATAAAAATTAATATAAAATTCATATATATACAGAAGGAAAAGAAATTTAAAAAACAACAACCTATAATTAAAATAAATTCAATTAATAACAACTTATGTTGTTTGGTTTTATTAGTATTATCAATTTTTTTATTAATATATTAACAATGTTTATATAACCTTGATGAATATATAAACCATTAATATTATAGGGTTTTATACTTTATTATCGCGTATTCACTTGAATTTGACGGACTGGTAATATTGCGGAATGGTAACCTATATCGGAAGTACCTTACAGTTCTGTCAATATAATTGCAGTCATCATTATATGCATTACACAATAAAGCAACAATAAGTTTGATCGGACGCGGTTTAGCCCTATCTGGGGTATGGTACAAAAATTTAAATTGTATGGTATAAAATGGTATATTCGGTTGCACAATTTTCATTATATGATGGGTTTACACCCTTGATAATATACCTCTATGAAACTTATTGAGTTCGATGGTCTTTTAAATTGGTATTAAATAATTTATGTTAAAACTGTTTCAATAATGATATATAGTAAGAAACCAATAGGCTTTAAAATAATGATTGTGGGATATGCTTGCTCATAAAAATATTAAAATTGCTGTTAAGGTATGAAATTTACTCTATAACATCCATGATCTGTGAGTAAAGTTGAAGTTTTAGTATGTCTGTTAAATGTACATTGCAACATTTAAATCTGGCCATGCTAGCTAACAAAAACAACTCCTTAAATATAAAACTAGAAATGTTCCTACAATAGATTAAAATATTGAATAGTCTTTTGAAATCGATCAAGGCACCACAATTCTACATAAAGTTTTAAAGTATAAGTTACTATCTAAAAATATTTAGAATAATAGAGATAGAAAGTCTTGTTTAGGACGAAAACTATTTTTTTTTTTTATTAATTATTCTTATCTTAAATAAAATAGACAGGCTAGAAAAATAATAAGTCGTAAGGTTTAGAATATACCATGAATAAGTAGGATATTTTGTAATTATTACAACACAACAATCAAAAATGATATTTATCAATAATAGGAATATTATTCTGTTCTCTATTCCTGCAAGAACTTGCAGTTTAAAGCGGCCGCCAATAGAGAGGTCAGCAGCCAACCAGTCGCCATTTCCTTCCTTAAGCTACCTGAGGGCTCCAAGAATAGCAACTTTTATTGCTTAGGATTAGTTTCTGAAGGAAAAACCGAAATATTTTCTTTTTTTCAGGATATCTCCCTTCAATAAACCTGTCATGAATTTTACATGATTTATGTTTCGGGGTACCTGATCTACCTGGCTAAGATAAACGTAAGATTTAAAACTTTTTCTATCAGGAGACCTTAACTTAAAAATGTACAGATAAACATATGGTAAAAGTATATTCTAACTTTGATACAGAATAAATAAAAAATGGATTTATATAAATAATAAAAAGGTGTATAAGCTGAACAATATCTTTTGTTTGAAATTATTACAATACGCCTAAAATACTAAAGCTATAATAATCAATCCTTTTTTTATTTTTGCACATAAAAATTAATTTTGTTTTATCTATGTCTGTGTATTTTTCACATACTCTAACAAATTTACTTAAAGTTAATGTAAGAATAATAGTAAACGATTATTTTTAAAATGTAATACCTATTATTATATAATTGGGACGTTGGTTTCCAAAAGGCACTAAAGGGCATTTTTATGAAGTTGATATTTTTACATATTTGTGTCCTAAGCATTTAGTTTTGTTTAAATCGTCTATTAATGAAGTAGTATTAAAACATGATTCAGGAATGCAGTTGATTTTTAAGGTACTAATTACGCATTTAGTTTCTATTCATATCACACCAACGTTTGATTCCATGATTTTAAAATAGCGTTATTAAGATAATAAAGGTTCTAATACCATAAATAATGAAATAAGGTGGTTTAATAATATATTAATGAGATAGTTGTGTGCTTTTTGTAAAATTTCTTCTTGGAAATCAACGTCTCAATTTGTTAGTATAATTTTATTAAATAAGTATAGCATTTCCAAGTCAAATTCAACCTTTTCCAAGTCAAATTCAACCTTTTCCAAGTCAAATTGAACCTTTTCCAAGTCAAATTCAACCTTTTCCAAGTCAAATTCAACCTTTTCCAAGTCAAATTCCACCTTTTCCATTTCAAATTCAACCTTTTTCGATTTCAATAAAATAATAAAAATCAAATTAACATGATTTTATGTTTTAATGATTATTTTAATTACACCTTGTGTTTTTAACCCTTGTGGCTTAAATTTATTGGATACTAGGCACAGTAGCTGAGTTACGGGGGGTTCTTTCCCGACCATTCTATTAATTATTCGTGCGCTCGCTCAAATATGGGTTTATTATAACTTTTTCGTATTTATTGGATACTAGGCTCACAATAGAGGAGCTTCCGAGGAAATTCCACCGACCATCCCCACATCCGCCACCCGTGGGACGCTCCCCATACGCGGTAATGAGATCCGCACGAGGACCTATTTATTTATACCAATACTTTAAGTTAATGTAAGAATAATAGTAAATGATTATTTTTAAAATGTAATACCTATTATTATATAATTGGGACGTTGGTTTCCAAAAGGCACTAAAGGGCATTTTTATGAAGTTGATATTTTTACATATTTGTGTCCTAATCATTTAGTTTTATTTAAATCGTCTATTAATGAAGTAGTATTAAAACATGATTCAGGAATGCAGTTGATTTTTTAGGTACTAATTACGCATTTAGTTTCTATTCATATCACACCAACGTTTGATTCCATAATTTTAAAATAGTGTTATTAAGATAGTAAAAAAATTTTAGATTTTAATACGAAAATAATAAAATAAGGTGGTTTAATTTTCACAATTTTACAATTTTCTTTAAACTCATATGAGGCTTAGATATTAAAAATCTGTTAGGTCATTGATATATGGCATACTATTTAAAAAAAAAATCACATAAGGTGATGGTAAAGTATAAAACCATACAATATTAATTGTTAAATATTAGTCAAACTTAAACTAAACATTGTTAATATATTAATGCAATATAGGTTAAAATAAGTTGTTATTAACCATTGAGTTTTTTCCAAAAGAATGTATATTAAATATTATAAAAATATCCTCAATGAATATTCTAATGCTAAAATCATTAAGGAATAATAAAAGAAAACAAAATAATTCTGTTTTCCGCGATTCTCTTCCTCACCGAAAACTATGCAACATGAAATAAATCAAAAAAAATATTTACGATAAACAAATATTGTTTATTTCTTGCAATTAACGTCCAATGTGTTATGTTTCGTTAATAATTTATACTTTATGATCATTTGGTAGAAACTCATATGGGGCATAAATATTAAGAATCGGTTTGGTCATAGACAAATAAATCACAAAATACAACAAGTTCACATCCAACTAATCTAGTATAATATTGCAATTGTATTTTTAGCTATAGATTAACAAGATCAGAGCCACTCGTTGAGTATCCAGTTCACTCCGCTTCTTGTCGAATTCATCAGACGAAGACTCATACTCTTATAATTTTTATTTGTGATTCTAATTTTTTTTTTAATTCATAAAGCATATTAATTTTATGAGAGAAGTTGGTTGAGAGCGCAGCCAATTTAACACACAATTAGGCGTAAACTTAATTGAGTGTTAAATTGACTGCACCCTCAACCAACTTCTCTCCTATATTATATACACACAGTCAACCATTGTCACTTCATATTAATTTTAGATTGCCTTTTGTGGTTGTCTTCTTGTTTAATAAAAAAAGGTCTATAACTCAAGCAGATAAGCATAATGCCATAGCAAAAAATTGAACATAGCAGGACACAACTTACACTTACTCACCCTAATAAAAACAACGTCTAAGCTTTTAAATAAAGTTAAAATTGAAAAAAAAAATTAATTGCATTTATTTTAAATGTTAGTATGGTAATGAACTAGTAACCTTAGAAATAATTATGTTTATGCACTATTCGGAACCTTAAACACTAAATAAAACTTGATTCTAAAATATCTAGCCATTCAACGGTATTTGATGTGCATTATTACTATTGGGTTGCAAAATAAATTCTTAAGGTTATTCAATGTTTCAATTAAATCCTTTCTGTGTTTATGAAATCATGTTTACAAGGTCAATAATGTTTACCAATTCCGAAAAATGACTAGTTTGGATGCTTTTATGCATTACATTATACGAGATTCTTTATCTATAAGTGGTATTTTGGATTCTCGAAATCAAAGAGAAAAAAAATACCAAAAACGGAAATTTTTATAATAACAATACCTTCTCTTAACTAGCAAAATTTGAAAATATCTTCATGCATTTCGAAGCAGATTCCCTAATATCCTCAGAGAAATTTAAATTAAAAAAGCGCCTGTCAAGTAAAAATTACTTATTCGTTTGTGAAATAATTATAATTTCTTATAAATATAAATTAGCACAAATATTAAATTAAAAAGCAGAGCGGTGGGGGGGGGGGGGTGGCGAGAAGAGGGGAGGTCGTCAACCAATGATACGGCCGGGAAGGAGATGGCTGGAGAGGGGAGGACGACAGCCAATGGGAAGGAGGCCGGACCCCCACCACCAGCCCCACCATCCCTTACTGCCCTAACAGAACCACTGCTTAGTTACAATTTCTTACTTGTTTGAGCAGCATCCCTTGAGCTATCTTCTCCTTCGAGACATGGATTCTTGCAACCTGTTCGCTCCAAAGCAAAGTACGTATTTTATTTGGTTAAAATTAATCATTAAGAATATACATCTTAATCGTAACTAAAGATAATTAGACACATTTGTTTGAATCTTCAAATTATTCTTATTACTGATGTCTGTATGAATATATTTTTCTATTTTTCAGAGTGCCCGAAAGAAATCGTCATTGAGATACATATCGATCACATTGTGGAAGAGGGATCCAACGTACACCAGATCATCATGAATGGTCACAAGCTGGAGAAGAATGTAAACTCCAAGCTGAGTTCTCAATCAATGCTGGAGAATCCTGGACTGGTAAGTACCTATCGTCTATTGTTTTGTTAGGATTTAAAAAACCAGGTTCTATATTGCCTTATTTTCGATTGTGTTATCTGACCCATTCCTTTTGTGAGCCCTGTCTCTAAAAAATCTATAATTTAATTAATTACGTTTTAAAAGTTTTCCTTAAATGTTTTAACTTCGGTAATCTTCCTTCAAGAAATTTTCTTTTCTTGATCCTTGTTCTTAAGCTTTGAAATTTGATGTACCTTTATAAAATTTTATTCCGCTATAAAAATATCTTTAGTGTTAATTCTTAATGTTTTCTCAAAATTTGATAACTGGTCAGGTGCAAGATCTAAGCTAATTTTTCGATCAGCATGGTTTCTGCTCTGTTCTTAAGATATTTGTTAAATATAAATGTTTTGTTATTTTAAGTATCAAATGGCATAAGTGATCTGATTAAATATGTTAAGGCTAAGTTTTTAAAATTTTCCAAAACATTAGTCTTATATCGGAATCGTTTCTATGTTCGGATAAATAAATAGCCTAAGTTTTTTTTTTTTTGGAACAATATAATTTTTTTTTTTTTTTTTTTTTTTAGAAGGGAATTTAGAAGGGTTGATTACCTTCTTCAAACACCCAAATAACTTTTTTAACTTTCTCAGTTTGTAACCTGTGTCTTTTGTATCTCTTGCCTTGATAACTTGATCAAATTAAATGGATATATAGCTTAGTAAAACCAACAAACAAAATCAATTCAATTATTTTCTCTATTCATAGAAAACTTTAACATAAATATAGTAAAAACAGTATCGTATGTTTTTGATAACTTTTTAAATATCTAATCTCTGGTGAAATTGATTTTTTTTTCGTATTAGCTAATTTTGTTAAGTACCTTTTGGATCTTTTGTATAATAGTCTGTCTTATCAATATTACGTAAATCGTCTTTGATGTTGATTTCTTTTGTATATTTTCCGAAATATATTCCAGGATATATTTTTAACGTTGAAACTCTGAAGGGGGCCTTTCCCGTTAAAATACAGACAAATTTACAACTTTTATTTGGAAAAAATTTTTTTTATAGTTCTTCTAATAACGTCGGTGTTCATGAATAGAGTTTCTAGTGTTTGCCAATAGTATTCAGGGAAGCAAAATGTTTCACGATTTTTCAACATCTATAAGGGTAAAATCGCTAGCGATATTAATGAACTAATCCTTTACAAATTAATATTAAGGAGTATCCCTAAAAATGTTTTTGATTCATTTTCCAAACGGTTATGTACCTAAAAGTTTGCATTTAAAAAAATGTATTTTATTATATGAATGAGGCTTATGTATCATAATAAAATTTATAAGTAACACAATGATTACGAACATTTAAAATTTTTGGTTTACCAAATTTTACTCGACAAACCTAAATTTTTATTGGAAGGAATTAGTCCGGGTGGCGGTCATTAAATGAAACAACTAAATAGTTTCAACTATTTTATTGTTTGCCAACGTTTCGACCCCCTTTGTGGGTCATCATCAGGGCGCATGGTGGGAGAATGGAAACTCAGTTTCCATTCTCCCACCATGCGCCCTGATGATGACCCACAAAGGGGGTCGAAACGTTGGCAAACAATAAAATAGTTGAAACTATTTAGTTGTTTCATTTAATGACCGCCACCCGGACTAATTCCTTCCAGTAATTCTCAACGGTCAACTAATTACATCCACAATAACTAAATTTTTATATTCAGTTTGATTTGTTGTAATATAAATAATTTATTATATCTGTAACATGGCGTATTTATGTGAAAAATATTAATTTTGTTTGTTTTATTTTTTTCTCTTTTATATGATTATTCGGGTTTTGTTGGTTAAGAAACACTAATTAATTATTTTTCTATCTTCAAAAATAACTGAGTTATTGAATAGAATCCTTTTCTTCGGCCGTCATTTTAAAATTAACCAGCTGATATCAACGTCTAGGTGTTAGGATCATCGTTGAATGGACTAGTATTTTTGTGGCGAATTTCAAAAAAATTGGTCTAATAGTTTCGGAGAAATGCCGTTGACAACGGACAAACGGATTTTTTTTATTCGTTATTCGGATTCTACTTTTCTTAATACGTAAATCCTCAAATTTTGAGAAGGGATGTTTTCATTTTCTTTTTTTTTTTTTTTTTTTTTCTTAGTTAATTACAAAGGTTGATTATTGAAAGTAATAAACCAGAAACAAAATATATAAATAAATAAAAAGATAGCAAGCAGGAAAACCAAAAACCGCAAAACGTTAAACACTTACTTTATCATGATTACTTATCGTTATAACCTGCAGTTCAATCCAACAACATTCTTTGAGACATGAAATATATTTTTTAATTTGTAATAAAATCCCTTTTTATCATTATTATAAAATAAGATTGGAAGAATAAAATTATTATTATAATTAAATTTTTTTTTCTAATTTTTTAAAATGTATCTTATAAATAAGGAAAAGCACATATTATTTTAATAATAGAAAATTTACAATTTTTTTGCAAGTAAATTATAAAAATATATAAATTTTTTTTTATATCAGAAATATAAAGGATTAACAATTTTTATTTAATTTTATTTTGAGGTAACGTTCGTTGATGTTATCATAAATTATTTCATTTTCTATAAAAATTTTAAGTAAATATTAGTGGGTATCTTTACGAATTTTTCATAATTTGTTTCTTTCTCTATGCAACCAACAACGGCTGTTTCAGTTTTTACATTGCCCGTAGAAAGGTAGTTATTAATTAATTTATTTTTTTTAATTCTCTACTAAGGCCCGGTTGCACTAACAACGTGAGTTAAAGATATCATTTACTGTTAATTAACACATGCTAAAAGTTATTCATGATTAAATTTTCAGTCCAGTTGCAATAGACAGTTTTTAATCCGGTCAGTTGACATGGATTAGCGTGTGAGGTCATCTTATTCGGGACGTATTTAACAACTCCTAACCCTCTACACTATTAGGTTATGTTTAAATGATTCTTTTACACCACCAAGTAATGTATATTAATATCCTTCAAAACAATTTAATGAAAACCCACAATAGCATAGTTACTTCTGAGTTATTTTAACATAATATGAGTACTATAAAATAAGATGAGTTGTATTTTGACGCCTTCCAACCCTGGTAAACAATTACCAAGGCAAATACTCTTCACAAACACTTTGGCAAATTGCTGCAATTTTTTTGATATACCTATACATTTTTAGTCAATTTTGCTTCACGGTCTGTTCTTAGACAAGGAATTGAATTTATCTATACTAATACCTATTGGGAAGTGTACCTAGTACCCAATAGGTTTGGTCACCGGGAAGTTAGACCATCACCTCCGTAAGGAGAGGCCTGTAGGGATAACATATTGTAAATATCTTAAGCAACTAAGGAACATTAATTATATGGTTTGTTTTTCATTTAACAAGTATTTGCATTATTATTATTTTTTTCACTTAGGATCATATCATATATCTTTTTCAATTATATGAGAACTTTTTATTAGATTATATTAGGAATTATAGTAGATTATATTAGAAATTATTTTAGAACTAAAAGTAAATATTATAATTTTAAATGTTATCCTTGCAATAAAGGCTTTATTCATTCATGCTAATACCATTATAGGAATCGCGATAAATATCAATTAAAAATGAAGAATTTGTTACTTGATAAAGCCTCCTACATCACAATGAGAAAGAATAGATGTATGGAATTAGCGGGAAAATGTTAGGTGAATAACACAAAAGAATAGACTTTATTGATTTATCTAAGTAAATTACCCCTTGAAAACAAAAGAGAAGATTGATTTAAAGTGTAGATCTTACAATGAATACATAATTACGTCATTCCCTTTCATCTTGAAAAAAAAAAATGTGTTGATTAGTGCTCTAGCATTATATAAACCTCTTACTACAGTAATATTTCTGTTTTTTTTTTGTTACATTCGAATTCCATTGGCAAGGCAAGAAAATCTTCTTTTCATAACACCAAATGCTCTCACAATGACATTACTTGTTTGGATTCGTGCACCATTATATTTTTTTCTTTTCCATTTGTCGGGTTTAAAATTGTAACTACAATTTTTAAATAAGGTTTGCAGCCATATCCACTATCTCCTAGAAACCACTGTCATTGTTTTTTTATATTAGGTTCTATTATAGTGCATTATAATAAAATCCCTACACTTCCTGGATATTAATTCTGATATGCCTTGTTTTATATACCGCCCCACCCTCATCATTAAAGGGATTCCTCCCTACTCTGTAATCATTGTTTTTAGGAAGTATATTGATCAGTTCATCAGATGATTATTCATCTAGAGAGATAGTATTCATTTTTCCTCGATGTATTGGAATAATTATTACGAAATAATTTTATAAAAATATTTAAATTATTATTGAATATTTAATCGATGTCGGAAGGTCAATTAGCTACTTAATTCAAAATTAGCTAACATGGAGGTAAGGCTAACAATGGTCGCTACAACGCAATCTCATTTTACACGTGATTAACTTATCCAGGTTAGTAAACTTTTAGTTAATCACGGTCGGTGCAACTGGGCCTAATACTAAAAAATAACGATAATAAATAGTAAATCGAAGTTCATCCTCAAAATCTTTATTTTTGCCTCATATTATAATAAACGTACTGTAAAACCATATTTTTATTCTTTTGAAAAAAAAAAAAAATTAATATCTAAATTTATCCTTACTCAAAAACAGTCAATTTGAACTTCTTCAATCACTTCATAAGGATTTTAGGAGATGTAGAGGCCAGTGTACGGCGTTAAGGGTCAACAGTTCCGCAATACATCTACATTATGGAGTAGAATCACAATCTGGCCAATAATTAATCTGATTATTTTTATTATATTAATTGTTATTTTAGTACAATGAGATAATTATAGTAAATAAATTAACACTAATTCAATAGTATACTGGATTTTATTAAATAATATGACATTCAAGCAAGTTTTGTTGGTACTTCCCTCAAAATAAGACTTCGGCCATCTCATTTCCTTATACCAATGTGGCTTGTAATCCAGAAAAAGGTAATATTTCAGCATTAAGTACGTAAAGTTTGCAGAAGGCAGTATATTTCATGGACAAGCTAATTTTCCGTAAAGGGCTTACTTTGAGTTTGAAAAGCACATTGTGAATCCGAGCACATCACTATTGTTCCCACTTGCTAATGCTAGTTGAAGGGTTTTAGTACAGCAGTTAATTCAGTTGTAAAAATTTAGTATATGTTACTTAGTTTCTATTTTTTATATGTGTTATGGTAGACTAAAGCACAAGATGTAGGTTCAGCTGTTTTAGATCCGTCGGTGTAGATGACTAGACTATTTCGGTACTAACGTAAGGTATCAGCAAACGAGTGATTTATATCGTGGATCGATTCGTATTTTAAATCTTCTTTTTGTGTTAATTAAAGCAATTCTGTGTTAAAGGAAAAAGGGGAGAGAGTTCAGGGGGTATTTTTTTTTTCATTTATTATAAGTTTGTTATTTTTTAATTCATTTAGGAATTCGTGTAATCTGAAGCCATTAATGTAGAGATGAGTTTTTCGCTTGCTCGTAAAAAAATTATGTTTTGAGGGTCGATAAAGAAGGGATGTGTCAGATTATCAAGCTGGGTGAATAGCTTAACTAAATATTTAACTCCAAGTTCTTGGTGACGAAATTTTACTGTTAGTACTTCTGCTTCTGAACAAAGGCTTAAAGCTGGGGACGTACGGAATGCTCCAGTTGATAAACATACACCAGCATGGTGCACTGAGTCTAGTCTACAAAGTACTGAGTTACTATCAGAGCTATATACGATGCCTCCGTTGTCAATTTTGGTTTGAATCATGGTTTTATATATTTTCAGTAACGGATCCTTGTCGGATCCACATGTTGTATTACCTATATTTTTGAGGAACTTCGTTCTGTCCATACACTTATTTTTTATTTGATTTACCTGTAACGACCAAGTCAACTTGTGTGAAGACCAAGGACCTTAATCTTATCTACATAAACAAGAGGGAACCCAATTAACATTATTGTGGGGAGATAATTTACATTTCTTCTACGTGTTAATAATAGGCATTATGTTTTTTCTGTAAAAAAAAGGAATCCAATACTCCGGGACTAATCTTGCAGGTTGTTTACAACAGTCTGTAATTGATGTTGTATGTACTCTATGTCTTGAGAGCTACAGTTATGGCGAGGTGATCTGCGAATAGGAATCCATGCACATCTGGCGTAAAGCGTTCAGGTAAGTCAGATAAAGAGATAGAGAAAAGTGTGGAGCTTAAAATTGATCCTTAGGGTACACCGCAGTCAATTGTTATCCAGTTTGACTGACATGCTCCAACGCAAACTCTGGACTAACAGCTTCCTAAGAATCCTCTTATGGATTGAGCTTAGTGACCTTTTATTCCCCATTCCTTAAGTCGTTTTAAGATGCCACGTCACCACACTGTGTCAAAGGCTTTGTGGATGTTAAATAATATGGCAACCGCGAACTTTTTTCTGAATAAATGAGCAAATTATTTTTACGAGCTATCAGTATGGTCAATATGTGACGTTCCTTCGATCGATTTCGGAAAATTCTTCCATATTTTGTTGGAAAATATTAGTAGTTGGTTCATTGATTTTGTAGAAATATGTTCAAACATATCGTAGGAAATATTTGAGCGTCATATTTTTCTTAAAAAATCTATATGCTTTACTTCGATTCATTATTATGTTTTTGGTGTTGGAATTGGGATTTATATCGTAAATATTATTTTATACTTATATTATATTTTATACTAAATCTGCTTTTATATATTCAGTAAGATTATTTTAATTAAATGTAAATATTTATATCAAATTCAATACTTGCAGGAAAATCCAGTTCCGCAAACTACGATGACTCATTACACATGGGTAAGTAATTTGTCTTAGAATTTTTTTATTTAAGTTATGTTACTTTCTTTTTCATATAGATTAAAAATAGTAGTGATAAAAGATTACATTCATACCTTTTTAAAAAAAATTAAAAATTAAGAAGTTAAAATTAATAAGTAAACATTTGAAACACAATCATACTTATATCTTAGGTTTTAAAATAAGTTCGTGGGGTTTCATAAAAGTGATTTCAATAAAAACTTCTGATTCTTGTAAAAAATTTTTAATCGTTTAATACTCTTTGGTTATATAATCCAAAATTAAATAATTTTGATCAATTGTGCTTGAATTTGGTCATTAACAATTGAAGAATGAGATGGGTGCTTTGCGTCTTCCAAATCTAAATTTCTGTTTATGTACAAAGCAATTCACTTACGGACAGTGTTTTACTATCAAATCATAAAATGAAGCAAATAATTTTTTTTCATCTATTTAGAACAAAATAAATACCACAGAAAGACAAGAATTCCCGGTTAAAAATAGTGAATAAAAGCAATTTAACTAATCTTTTTTAGAATATGTAAAATTTATAATAAAGTATCCATGATTTTATAGAATCAGAGAGAATTAAATTGAAAAAATTAAAAAACACTACAAACATATTTGACAACCCAATAAACTTTTTATAATCAGCCAGAGCTGTATGCTGCCAAAACTTAGGCTATCATATATTAATATACTATGATTTCCTTTCTAGCCTGCATTTTATCCAAGTATTGGGGTGGTATCATCAGAGCCTGAGAAATGTTTTGAAGAGGATTCAATGGTAAGCTTACGAAACTTTCCTATTGCTTTGTTTGAATAGAATAATAATTCTTTATTTTTACATATTAATTTAAATTATTCTTTTAAACCTTTATCCTGTATACTATCAAAATGTGAACTATCAGATATTAACTTATTATAATTTTCACTCTAGCCAAGATATTATCCATATTATGGGGTGGTGCCATCAGAGCCTGAAAAATGTTTTGAAGAGAATTCAATGGTAAGCTTTCATAACTTTCCTATTGCTTTGTTTGAATAGAATAATATTTCTTTATTTTTACATATTAATTTAAATTATTCGTTTAAACCTTTATCCTGTATACTATCAAAACGTGAACTATCAGATATTAATTTATTATAATAATTGATACATAACATTCCTATTGGTTTGTTTGAATTGAATAATATTTCTTGCTGGAAGGAATTAGTCCGGGTGGCGGTCATTAAATGAAACAACTAAATAGTTTCAACTATTTATTGTTTGCCAACGTTTAGACCCCCTTTGTGGGTCATCATCAAGGCGCATGGTGGGAGAATGGAAACTAATGGAAACTCAGTTTCCATTCTCTCACCATGCGCCCTGATGATGACCCACAAAGGGGGTCGAAATGTTGACAAACAATAAATAGTTTTTTTTATTTTTTTTTTTTTATTTATTGGAATTTACAACTGTATACAGGAATACAACAAGTAAATTAGATGAAATATATAAAGGCATGAAACACATGTAGAGAAGCTTCCCAATGGAAGCACTCTAAAAATGATTTAAACTAGAAGGTCTCGGGGCCATCTCCTTTTCAGACGCCTCGGAGGATTGTCAGGAATCGAAGGGGAAGAAAGGTTTGAAACTAGAGGATTAGGGTGGGAATGGAGTTTGCCATGAAAGGAATGGTATCTAGATCGGGCCAAATCAGCAACATACGGAACATTAAGATCTTTATGGATTAGTGTATTCGTGACAAAGTAAGGAGCATTGAGGATTTTACGAAGGATTTTGGATTGTAGGGATTGGATACGGGAAGAATTCGATGGTTTAGTAGAGCCCCAAAGCTCTACTCCGTAAGTCCATATCGGCCTTATGATAGTCATGTAGATGAGTCTTTTGTAGTTAAGTGGAAGATTAGAACGTTTGTCTAGTAAGTGTTGAAGTAGTCGAAAACGTCGAGCAGTTTCTTGTCGTTTAAGTCTTGTATGAGGGTTCCAAGGGAGACGTTTGTCAAGGTGCAGTCCTAGATATCGGATCTGTTCAACCGGGACAAGAGGAGTATTATTGAAGGAAACAGTAGGGCAGGTTGTCATAGGTTTACGACGAAGGGTAAAGGTAATTTGGTTGGATTTGTTGGCATTTATTTTAATTCTCCAGTTCTGAAACCACACTTCAAGGTCTCTGATGTGGGATTGGAGAGTTTGAGAGGCAATAGTTGGATCAGTATTGACTGATAACACACAAGTGTCATCAGCGTAGGTAGAAAGGAAAGTGTTAGGATGGGATGGGATATCAGCTGTATAAACTGTGAAAAGAATAGGTCCCAGGATACTGCCTTGAGGAACACCAGCAAACTGATTAAAAATGGATGAATAGGAATTATTATGATTTACTTTGAAGGATCTGTCAGTGAGGTAGGACTTGATGATAAGGAAGTATGTAGGGGGAAGGAAATTGCGGAGTTTGTAAAGCAATCCCGGGTGCCAGACTCGGTCAAAGGCTTGTTCTACGTCGAGGAATGCTCCCGTGCAGTACAACCCGCGCTCTAATGCAGACGAGACAACGTCCACCACACGATGACATTGCTGGATAGTGGAGTGGGAGGTTCTGAATCCAAACTGGTGATCAGGAATTATGGAATTAGTATCTAGGATGGGATATAAGCGTTTCAGTATAAGTTTTTCCAAGATTTTACCCATGATTGGTAAAAGTGAGATGGGACGGTAAGAAGATGGATTTTCAGGCGGTTTCTTAGGTTTGGGTATCATTTTGACAATGGATAATTTCCAGGAAGCAGGAAAGTATGTGGAACGGAGTACGGAATTATATATGTAAGTAAGATATAGGATAGCTTTTCGAGGAAGGAGTTTTAAAATATGGGAACTTATAAGATCATGTCCAGGAGCTTTGCGGGATGGTAAACTCTGGATGATGTTAGATATTTCAGTAGGATGGAACGCTTTTGGAGGAAGAACCATTTGGAGTGGGATATCTAGTTCTGCTTCTATAAACTTAATGTGACCGGGATTATGAATATCTGGATGTGGATTAAAGGTTTTAAAAAGGTGCTGACCGAATATCTGGGCCTTTTCTTCATCAGATCTTGTCCAGATATGGGATTCAGTTAGGAGTGGATGATTACATTCTTTGTACTTCAGTAACTTTTTTGTGGTCATCCATAACGATCTGTCTGTAATAGTTAGTTTTTCAGTAAAGTTGAGTAAGTTTTGAATTTTAACTTTTCTGATTTCTGATTTTAGTCTGTTAGTAAGTTTGTTATAATAAGTTTTGTCTGAAGGGTATCTAGTCCTATGCCACTTCGATCTTGCTCTGCGTTTTTCCCTTAATAAGATTCGAATGTGCTGTGGCAGGATAGTCTCCTGTGAGTTAGTAGTGTTAATGGTTGTTGTGTTGTCAAGTATACTACTGCTGATTAAGTCAGTCAGTTTTTCAACAGCTTTATCTATATCATGTTTAGTCTTTAGTGGTATTTTTAAGTCAAGTTTGTTTTCCAAGTCATATCTGAATCCGTCCCAGTCTACTCGTCCTGTAATCAGAGTGGGAATGGTGGGCTTAGGAACAAGGCTTGAATGCAAGGAAAGCAGAACCGGACTATGATCGGATGACAGGTCATTTAGGGATTTGATTGTGGATTGGGAAGAAGATATCTGAGAGGAAACAAATATGTCTAGGATATCAGGACGTTTTTTGAGGGATGTAGGCCAGTATGTCGGGTTCATTGGCGAAAGGATTGTATAACAATGGGTGGTGGAGACTAATAAATAGTTAAAACTATTTAGTTGTTTCGTTTAATGACCGCCACCCGAACTAGTTCCTTCCAGTAATTCTCAACGGTCAACTAATTACATCCACAATAATATTTCTTTATTTTAACATATTAATTTAAATTATTTTTTTAAACCTTTATCCTGTATACTATCAAAACTTGTACTATCTAATATTAATTTATTATAATTTTCTTTCTAGCCAAGATATTATACATATTACGGGACGGAATCATCAGAGCCTGAAAAATGTTTTGAAGAGGATTCAATGGTAAGCTTACACAACTTTCCCATTGCTTTGTTTGAATAGAATAATATTTCTTTAGTTCAACACATTAAATTTATTTATTTTTTTAAACCTTTATCCTGTATACTATCAAAACTTGTACTATCTAATATTAATTTATTATAATTTTCTCTCTAGCCAAGATATTATCCATTTTATGGGGTGGTGCCATCAGAGCCTGAAAAATGTTTTGAAGAGGATTCAATGGTAAGCTTACACAACTTTCCCATTGCTTTGTTTCAATAGAATAATATTTCTTTATTTTAACATATTAATTTAAATTATTATTTTAAACCTTTATCCTGTATACTATCAAAACGTGAACTATCAGATATTAATTTATTATAATTTTCTCTCTAGCCAAGATATTATCCATATTATGGGGTGGTGCCATCAGAGCCTGAAAAATGTTTTGAAGAGAATTCAATGGTAAGCTTACACAACTTTCCCATTGCTTTGTTTGAATTGAATAATATTTCTTTATTTTAACATATTGATTTAAATTATTATTTTAAACCTTTATCCTGTATACTATCAAAACTTGTACTATCTAATATTAATTTATTATAATTTTCTTTCTAGCCAAGATATTATCCATATTACGGGGCGGAATCATCAGAGCCTGAAAAATGTTTTGAAGAGGATTCAATGGTAAGCTTACACAACTTTCCCATTGCTTTGTTTGAATAGAATAATATTTCTTTAGTTCAACACATTAAATTTATTTATTTTTTTAAACCTTTATCCTGTATACTATCAAAACTTGTACTATCTAATATTAATTTATTATAATTTTCTCTCTAGCCAAGATATTATCCATTTTATGGGGTGGTGCCATCAGAGCCTGAAAAATGTTTTGAAGAGGATTCAATGGTAAGTTTACACAACTTTCCCATTGCTTTGTTTCAATAGAATAATATTTCTTTATTTTAACATATTAATTTAAATTATTATTTTAAACCTTTATCCTGTATACTATCAAAACGTGAACTATCAGATATTAATTTATTATAATTTTCTCTCTAGCCAAGATATTATCCATATTATGGGGTGGTGCCAATCTAAACTAGAAGGTCTCGAAAAACCGTAAACTAATAAAAAAATTAGAACAGTAAACATTATGATGTAATATTAATTGACATAATGAGTAACAATAAAAAGTAACTCTGAAAAGTGTGAGTAATCATAAAACGGGCATAAAATAATTTTAATTTGTTGATTAAGCCAATATAAACGAATGTTCTTCACTATCCGAGTGACACCGTCGACGACCCGATCACTATCGCTCAAAGCCTTAAGGTCTTTACGTGGTACGCTACATTTTACATCTTCCCTACTGTAACGAGGACACTCTTCGAAAATATGACCTACTGTGAGAGTCACTTTACACATTTACAGGATGATACCTTCGTGCCATGAGGTGCTCATGAATGATGCGGCAGTGTCCTATCCTCAGACGAGCGATAACTACCTCCTAGCACCTCCATTTTCTGAATAACGGGAACCAGCAGTTGATGGTCGGTTTGTCGCTTTTCAATTTGTTGTTCTCCAGTGCAGTCCATGACTGTTGCCAGTCGTTCATGATCTTCGCGTTTATTGGCTGAAACAGTTCGGATGATGAGATAAAAGAGGGCGTTAATTCTACTATCGAATGTGCCTCTATTGCTGTTCTGTCAACTTCCTCGTTCCCTGATATCTCTAAATGGCTGGGAATCGGAAAGATTTTATCTTTTTACAGTCCTCCATCTGTATGATTGCGAAGTGGGCCTCCTTTACAGTAGGGTTTGCTGAGAATTGATTAAAAATGGCTTTAAGAACACTGAGTGGGTCAGAACAATTGTTTTTTCTGATGTTGATCTGGCTAGATGAACTGCTTTTAGAATAGCTGTCAATTCGGTAGTGAAAACACTTCTTCGTTCTTTCAGTGGCGCAATAGGCCGTGTAGACCCTGGGCCTCGCGGTGTAAACTCCTGCAAGTTTACACTTTCGCTTCACGATGCTATTTTTAGTGTAGGGTCATCACTCCCTACGACTAATTTTGTGAGTGGCCACCCTTTGGCTGACGGGTCTCACATACCCGGGGGAGAGGTTGTGAGTGAATCCCCATTTTTTTTGACATCCTTATAAAAGCCCCGCCGGGCCTGGGATTCGAACTCAGAACCTGTAGCATGAGAGACTAGCGCGCTAGCCACTCAGCCACGGGCTCCCCCCATGTGAGAACACTACAAGTACTATTACGTTTGTACTTGTGAATTTGGTCGCCGTCCCATACAGCGCATGACTTCGATTTAATTTTTTTTAAGAACAATCGCTATAAACGATTTTGTTATACTGATATTTATTAAGTTCTGTGAAAGTTTGAGATATTTCTTGTAGGGAATACTTTTTTTTACTTGGAAACTTTAAACATTTCACAGTTGCCTTACGAAAGTTACACTGTCCATAAAGGTAGCTTTTTCTCTGGTTTTGTAAAGGGATACTGCACTAATTCAGAAATAACCCATCGCATTCGGTACGAGAGAGGAAGACAGGAATTTTTCAATCTTTCATATTTTTCAGCATTTTTTTTGTTAAAATAATTAACTGTACGCAGGATTTTCTTATTGGGTGTACATTTTAGTGATATATTTAGCAGCGAGTTTTGGTGGCTATAAGAATGAGGTAGAACTTCTGCATCAACGCAAAGACTGTATACCGGGCCATTTCTAAAAACTCCGGTTGATATGCGTGAACAAGCATGGTGGACTGTAACTAAATTTTAAATCTTATTTTGAGTAGCTAAGGAAAAGACGAAATAATCGTGATCTAGTTTAGTGAGTATTAATGCCACATAGATGTGGAGCTTTGTTTCCCTGCCTGAATCCCATCTGGTGTTTTCCAATTTCTTCAGTAATTTTAATCTACTCACGTTCTTAGAGTGAAGTTGTTTCAAATGGTCAGACCAGGTTAGCTTACTATTAGGATATAGAACTAAAAACCGAACCTGATTGGTGTAGAACAAAGCAATATTATTCAAATTGACTTGTGGTGGAATGCCTGGATTTCTTTGGCACCTGAAGTGTAGGAAACACGTTTTACTAGTAGAGAACTTACCGCAGTTCTTTGGGACTAAAAAGTTACTATATCAACTGTATTTTAAAGACTCATCTTGATATTTTGAAGACCACGCGATTTACGAAGAAAAGCAAAATCGTCAGCAAATAGTTAGCCAGTGACGGTAGGAGCTAACAACTCAGCGATTGTTCGGATTGCGATAGAAAAGGCAGTACTCGGTACAGAACCTTAGGGGTACACCGTTACTTTTAGTTCAGTGAGAGTTACTTTGAGTTATCTCATATTAAAAGTTATGTTATAGATTTCTTGATTTTGTAATGTAAAGTCGAATACGTTTCTCGTTCTTTCCTGTTTGGAGAAGAATGGTGTTTCTTCATCATCAGCTCCATTCATTGAGAAAAGGTTGCAAACTCATTTGCTACGGTTTCTTTATCACAAATAACGGGTCCTCCAACTTTAAAGTATATTGGTTAAAACGATCGTTTACCTTCAACAGCTCTAATTTTCTTCCATACTAATGAGTTTTGTGTATTTGAGTTTGTAGAAGAAACATACAGTTTCCAGGATTTTTTTTTTTTTTTTGGTAGCATATTACTCTTATGCTCATTGCTTTTGCTTTATTATAATTAGTAAAGTTTTATAAGGTCATATTACTTTTGAATGGCCTGCAAAATGTTCTCTTTTTTGTACAGTATCTCTATTATAGGTGATAAACTTTTTACGTTTTAACATTTAGGCCTAGGTGATGTTTTGGGGATTGATCATAAGAGAGCAGCACTCCTTAACTTCGTATGAAAGGTAGGAGGAGAGGTTAGCATTTGCTGTAAACTGTTGCCAATTCGCTTTATCGTGAATCCAATATTGATTAAAATGGGGAAGTAATCACTGGAATATTGATGAGTGATTACATTCCAATAGGCGTCAGAAAGCAAACTACTTGAGCAAAAAGTGACGTCTATAAGGGATAAGTTACCGTAGAATGAGCTTAAGGAGGTTGATTTGTCGCTATTCAGAACATGTAAGCTGTAGGCGTCCTGTAAGTTTCCAATCTGTTCTCCCCTTCTTTGATATCTTTCAGACCCGAGATGGCATTATGGGCATTTAGATCAACTAACAGTAGGAGTGATAACGGTAGAATTTTTTTTTTCTTCCATTTATTGAGATTTACGACTGTATTAGTAAATACATCAAGTAAATTAGCTGTCAGATAATATATATGAAGAGAAAATGCCCATTAGCATTACTCCACTATGAATCTAAACTGGAAGGTCTCGAGGCCATCTTCTTTATGGGCATTTAGATCAACTAACAGTAGGAGTGAAGGCGAGCCCGTGGCTGAGTGGCAAGCGCGCTAGTCTCTCATGCTAAAGTGGTGAGTTCGAATCCCAGTCCCGACGGGGCATTCACTCACAGACTCTCTCCCGGGTATGTGGGACCCATCAGCTAAATGGTGACCACTTACAAAATTAGTCGTGGGGAGTGATGACCCTACAATGGAAAATTCATCACGAAACGTGAGTGTAACTTCCCAGGAGATTACACCGCGATGCCCAGGACCTGAACGGCCTATCGCGCCACGGAAAAAAAAACAACAAAAAAAAACACAGTAGAAGTGGCCTAGGGAGTTGAGAACACAGGGATTCAACAGCTGTAGGTCTATAAGATGGGTTAAGAGTCCGTTACAGTTTCTTTGGATTAATATGGTGTTAGACATTGGTAAGGTAAAGATGAATCGTTTTTTTTCGTTCTTCGAGTTCAACGCATCCTGAAACGTAAGCATTCCAATTTTGAAGGAGGGAAAGAGGGATGATTTTTTTTTTTTTTTAGTTGATAACAAAGTTTTATAACAGAAAATAATAAAACAAAAGAATTCATAATAGACTGCGTCACAATTCCCTTTTTATTTTTCGATTTTCATTCAAATAATTTGAATAAAACTTCCGGAATACAGAACACCTTACATTTTTTTATCGAGAAAAAGATATCCATGTTATCCTAATTGTTGTTAAAATGTTTTAAAATACAATTTTAAAAAATATTTTACGTGATACCTTTTTCTTTTATGTGTAAAATTAAAAATATATTATGTATTTATTATTCCAAAATATGTCTGAGTTACATTACATGCAAGAAATAATAGAATACAGTAGATAAACCGTGACGGTAATGACACAACTGATAGCCTGTAGATATAGAAAAATTGAGACAGTTATTTCTTGTACCTGTGTAATTTTCAATCTGCATTTATTTCGTATGTACCCATTTGCTCTTTTCTAAATAATTAATAAAGAACTTCATTACTATTTCTAAAACTCTATTGTATTTGATAAATCTCAATCTTAACTTCAATATTTTTTGTTCTAGAAAATAAATTTGAAGAAAAATATTAACAAGGCTCCTGGTGCAAATAGACCTAAAAGCAGCAAGCAGGTGATCGACTATTCGAGATATTACTGCCCGAAGGGTATGGAAAAAATTCCTGCCCCAGTGGGGCGCAGAGCTGGCTGGACCCCCTGGAAACCAACATGGACGACGCGAAATCAGTACCCGTGGATGGTCGAAGAAAATAACAACAAAAGCTAGAAGAATAAGTGAATAAGAGTGATCTAGTACCGCATCTCATCAGGAAGGTGATTATCAGATCATGTTCTGTCATTAATTATAAAGTTTTATGAATGTTTGTCAACGACTATATAGTTATATCTTTATAAACACATTTCGAAAGCTCAGCTAGAAGAAAATATCTTTTATACAGCATTCGTTAATTTACCAAACTCAGTTCTCTTAAAAGATTTTGCCAGAAATCTGAGCTAAGTTTATTTAAAGAATATTCAGTTACATAAATTAACCAATTTATAATAAAAACATTAGCAGATTAATTTAACGAAAATATTATTTTCTTATTAATGATGACCATTTGTAGCTAATATGGAACGTAGCTATATTTTAAATATCAATTGTTACAGGAGGACTTGGTGCAGGATCCAGGGGTTTCTCCTGCCTACAAGTATTATGGCGCGATTAGAAGCAACTGAATCAAAGAAGCGGCAACTCAGTCCTCAGTCAAAGCCAATATTTCAAGCCAATTCAGTCCTCAAACAATTAATATATTTTTGTTCTAGAATTTTATAACAACTAGATTTAAGTAAAGACTATTGACTAATATATATTCCTTTATGATTAGGTACCAAAATGTAAAAAACAATATATTCATTACCTGTACATATTTACAATGTATATTTGATCTGTATATTTTAATTGTAAACTTTTTATTAAAAAATAATTTAAAATTTTACCTTTTTTTTCTGCCTTGCCTAATGAAGGATGCAAAACGGGTTTTTAAATTCCAGTTCGAGCAACTCCATTCAAATTATAAAATATTCAATAAAGGTTATTATAAAATATCACCTAATTCGTAAATCACAGGTGGAGATAATAAGTTTTCTCATCTCTCCCCCTCTATTCAGGATGCATGACGATGTACTCAGTTTATGCTTTGCATAGCTCAATGCTGGCCTGATTAGTAATCCTTAGTTTCAGCTAAAACGTTGGAAGAATTAAAACATTTTTTAACAGACTGACTCCTCATTATTATTAAAATTATTTAACAAGCCATTGATTCTTCTAGAGCGGCTGTTCTACTTCATGGTGTTCTATTATATTCTAACTTTAATGCAGTATGATCACTTATTTATGGCAAACCTTATAATAGTCACAACCTCTTCTTATCTACGGTTTCCTCTGATAGCACTTATTCAGTAGTTTTTGTTACATTTCTTTATTCGTAATTCAGAGAAATTTTAGCCCAAATAGACTCCCAGTTTTTAGGACTCAAACTCTTAAATATTATTGGCTTCACACTGTAGAGGTAGAATATTCATAAGAGTAGCTTCTCAACTCCTTTTTCTGCTGGCTCATTTAATGGTAACCGAAATGCTCTGTGGTCCAAAGGAACTTTACAGGTTTGTTAAAATTATTTAAAATTACGAAATAAATGTTTATTTTATTAAATATGGGGCTGGTATAATTGAAATAAGTAGTATAATAAATAAGAAGTAAAAATAATGTGATGTCTAATTTTTGTACACTTTAAATTATTGTTTCATATAATTGAAATTAATAAATCTTGTCGGATTTCGATAAGACCCACGCAAATGGGTTAATGTGGGAGTGGAGTTTGTCATAGAAGGAATGATACCTGGTACGGGCCAAATCAGTAACATATGGGACATTAAGATCTTTATGGATGAGTTTGTTGGTGACAAAGTAAGGAGGATTGAGGATTTTTCAAAGGATTTTGGATTGTAGGGATTGAATACGGGAAGAATTCGATGGTTTAGTAGAGCCCCAAAGCTCAACTCCGTACGTCCAGATAGTCCTTATGATGGTTATATAGAAGAGCCTTGTGTAGTTAAATGAAGGTTAGATCGTCTGTCCAGTAAGTGTTGAAGTAAGCGAAAGCGCTGGGCAGTTTCTTGTCGTTTCAGTCTTGTGTGCGGATTCAAAGTTAGTCGTTTGTCAAGTAGGAGTCGTGGATAACGAATCTGTTCAACCGGGACAAGCGGAATATTGTTAAAGGACACTGTAGGGCAGGATGTCGTAGGTTTACGACGAAGGGTAAGGTAATTTGGCGGGATTTGTTGGAATTGATTTTTATTCTCCAATTCTGACAACATACTTGAAGGTCTCTAATGTGGGATTGAAGAGTATGAGAGGCAATAGTAGGATCATTATTGACTGATAACACACAAGTGTCATCAGCACAGGTGGAAAGGAAGGTGTTTGGATGGGTTGGGATTTTGCTAATTATAATAACATATTTATTAGGATTTGAATATATATGTTCTCCTAAATATTACAAAGGATACACTTCAAGGGACATAGAACGGCAACTAATTTAATAACATGATTTTTTTTTTTTTTTAATGAAATTTTAATACAACAAGTAAATATGCTGCTTAATGATAAAATACACGAAACAAAAAAACATGAAGAGTAACTGACCATTGGTAGCACTCTTTAGTAGTGAGTCTAAACGAGAAAGTCTCTAAGCTATCTTCTTTTTAGACACCTCGGTGGATTATCAGAAATTGAAGATTTTCATAGAAGGAGTGACACTTGATACGTCCAAATCAGAAACATATCGAACATGAATTTCCTCTTAGATCATTTTATTCGTGGCAAAGATAGGTGCGTTTATGATTTTGCGAAGGATTTGGAAGAGTTTTATGCTTTAATAAAGCCCCAAAGCTCAACTCCAAAGGTTCTGACAGGCTTATGATTGTCATGTAAATGAGTCTTTTCTAGTTTAGTGAATGATTATAGCGTCTGTAAAGTAAAGATTTAAGTAACCGAAATCGGCGAACATTTTCTTGTCGTTTCAGTCTTGTATGCGGATTCCTATAAGACGTTTGTCAAGGGGGAGGCCTAAATTACGGATTTGTTCAACCGGGACGAGCGAAATATAGTCAAGTGTGCGTTAAACCGAGTTGAGTTTTTAAAAAGTGATTTATTATGATAGCAACAAAGAACAGTATACTTATACAGTAAACAGCCCTTAGGTCTAATTACAACTGCGACTAAGGACGGAGTGACGCGATAAATTCTTCCTGGAAGTAGTGGGGAGAATTTATTGTTTCCTGATGACTAAGGGCTTGGAGCTTCCTTAACTCTTCCTCGGCGAAGATGAAGCCGCTCCTGAGGCGCAATTTTCATAAAGTTTTTGAAGAATGATCCTGTGATCTTATATTCTTAGATAGAGGCTGTAGTTAATTGATTTGTAGCACAAGGTTTCATTACAGTTTTATAATATTTATTTTTATTTTTTTTAACCCCAATTTAGATACATGTTTTGCTAAAATATTTTCTGAATAGTTTCCTTTTACTGTATCTAGATACATTTTAAGGCTGTTTCTGATCATAGATTATGTTTTTATGCTATCATTGATTTGCTATTTCTCTTGGTGGTGGGGATCACTTCTATCCTAAAGCTAATTTTAAACTCTACCTTACACAATATTGCCACCTCTGAGGAGCTGGTGGAAACCTAGGCCTACTAAAAATTTGGTTTAGAAGCACTTGTAAGGAATTATAAAAGTTATGTATTCTTTTCTGAAGGAATTCGCTCACTTTAGGAATATTAAATAATAAATGAAGCCTCTTTGCCTTTTTTTTTTCAAAAGTAGGTTTATAAAGATAAATTATATTAATTAATAATATAACAAATAGGATTGTTGGAATAAGAAATAGATTGTTAATGTTTAAAATTTCATGAATTTCAGCAAAATCGGGTGGGGATAACAAATTAATGCTGTCTAAAATATGAGTATAAAAAGGTTGTAGAACAATTTGATAATTATGTCTATAAATTTGATTAAATTCAATGAAACATTCTTTTGTGCTAAAGTTACTAAAGCTATGTTATATAAAAATACGGAATTATTATTTAGTCGTTAATCTTACTTTTATTTATTACAATATATTGATTCAGAAAGTCATTAAATCTAATTTGGTTAATATTACTTCATTTGATACTACAATTTAGAGCATGACCATATTAGATTATATTTTTGATACATAGATCATGATTAATAACTAATTAAATCCTTTTTTTTTTTTTAAACTATTCGTTTCGGTTTATATTTGTATACATGATATTTTTTTCATAGTTATTGGAGCGTCATGGATTAATTATTTATTTATTATAGAAATAAACATAGTTCCCTTCATATAATCTGAATTTTTCATGCTGTTTGATTGAAAAATAACGGTAGTACAGTTTTATTTCTTTGAGTAACCCTGCGTCTCTGAGAGCGCAGAGGTTATGAAAACACCGAAGCTTGGGTGGCTCTAAATTGAAAATTAGTTAAGATAGAATACTAAAATTTTGTATAACATCATTACTGCATGAAAGGATACATCGTGCTATTTCATGAAAATGTGAGAACCTAAAATTTCTGGATGAATTCGCATGGAATGACCCAATGCTTATTGGGTTCTTCTGTTTCTTATAAACATCGTATATATGTGTAACCTGTGTTAGTTTCATATTTTTTTACGCAGTCCCCTTTCAGATATTTCTGTTTAAACTTCACGAAAATCCAGTTTTTGCCGTTTTTGAATATTCATTTACAAAAAAGATTTTTTATTTTTAATTTTCAGAAGACTTGGAAAATGTCAATAATCAAAATGATCCCAAAACCTCAAAAGCCTCCTGAACATCCATCCTCATACCGTCCGATCTCCCTTTTACCTATCATGGGCAAGATTCTAGAAAAACTCATTTTAAAGCGCCTTTACCCGATCCTAGAAATGCATCACGTAATTCCTGACCACCAGTTTGGATTTCGGACATCCCACTCTACAATTCAGCAATGCCACCGTGTGGTGGATGTTATATCCTCCACATTGGAGCGAGGAATGTTTTGCACGGGTGCTTTTCTCGACGTGGAACAAGCGTTCGACCGAGTCTGGCACCCAGGACTCCTTTATAAACTCCGTCAATTCCTTCCCGCAACATACTTCCTCATAATCCGTTCCTACCTCACTAATAGAACCTTTCAAATAAATCATAACCATTCCTACTCTTCCATAATTTCTCAGTCTGCAGATGTACCTCAGGGTAGTATCTTAGGTCCCATCCTTTATACGGTATATACAGCTGATATCCCACTCCATCCTAGCACTATCCTCACAACTTACGCGGATGACACTTGTGTGTTATCTGTCCATAACGATCCAACCGCTGCATCCCAAATCCTTCAGTCCCACATCACAGCCATTGAGGAATGGTGTCGGAACTGGAGGATTAAAATAAATCCTAAAAAATCCCACCAAATTACCTTTACCCTTCGTCGAAAACCGATGACCTCCTGCCCTACCGTATCCTTTAATAATACGCCACTCATACCTGTTGAACAAATCCGATACCTAGGACTCCATCTTGACAAACGTCTTACATGGAACCCTCACACGAGACTAAAACGACAGGAAACTGCCCGTAGATACCGATTACTACAACGCTTACTAGACAAACGTTCAAAACTTCCAATTCACTACAAAAAGCTCATTTATATGACTGTCATCAGACCAATCTGGACATATGGAATCGAGCTTTGGGGCTCTACTAAGCCATCTAATTCCTCCCGCATCCAATCCTTACAATCCAAAATCCTAAATGCTCCTTATTTCGTCACAAAAAAAATCATCCATAACGACCTTAATATCCCATTTGTGGCAGACCTTTCTCGGACCAGATATACCACTTTTAATTCCAAACTCCCAACTCATATAAACCCTCTTGTCCGCAACCTATCAACCTCGCATATTCCTGACAACCCTCCGAGGCGATTGAAAAGAAGATGGCCTCGGGATCTACTTACTTAAATAAACATCGAAGTACTACCGCTGGGTAGTTTCTTCACAAGCCTTATACGCCTTTTATTATAATTCATCACTTTTACTTATTGTATTTATGTAATATACAGTTGTAAAATTCAATAAAATATAATTTAAAAAAAAAAAAATAATTTTCAGAAGAATTTGTCCAGTGACTAAGCTACGTTGGAAAAAAATAATCAAAGGTGAGTTCCTTGGCTTTTATAAACTTTTAACACCCTAAACGTCTCACCAAATTTTTCAATTTAAAGTAATGAGTTGTAAGGAAAAATATATAAAGCATATCGTTTTATTATTTTTAGTTTTTATTTTGACTTGATATCTGCCACATTGCCAGAGTTATAGATTTGCCCCATACATATGTTCAGTTGCGGAGATTACTTAAAACGGCTACAACACTAAAAGTATTTGCCAGAAAAAAAATTATCAAGGATTTTTTATTCACACAAGGATAGAGAATAACAGGCAAAGAGATCATTAAAATCAAAATGCTGAGTGGCAAAATTAATGAATTTCGGACGATTTCAAATAGATTGAAACTTATGAAATGATTAAGAAGTTCAAATTGACTTTTTTTGAGTGAGAATTTAATTATATATAAATATTTCTTTTCTAAATTCAAAAGAATAAAAATTGAGGACGATGGTCAAGCTGCGCAGCAACACAGTTAACGATAAAAATAATAATAAATTAACAAAATAATGATTTTACAGCACGTCCGTTAGAATTTAAATAAAATGCCTATTTATACTTTATTAATTGTCTAACCTGTAAACCGTTAACCTAGAAATCACATCAGTTACATTTACAACATTATATTCATATTTTTCTATATCTTTTTTTAGATCAAAAATGAGGGTAGTGTGGTGGAGATATTTCACGACTATACCGTGGTTTTTGTTTTCGGGAAGTTGATAAGTATGAAAATCAGCTTCTGAATTCTTAAGATTGCTTACTAATTTTGGATGTACTTCTGAGGTAGAGAGGTAAACAGTTACCCCGTTTAGTGTAGTTTTAAGGTAAAATGAATTTGGAGACGATTTGTTTTCTAAAAATGTGACGGCCTTCACTGGCTCTCAAGACCATTGACACGGCTGGATGAGAGACGCTGGGATCTTCTGGCATTGTGCCCTGATCTCAGGGACAGTTTGTAAATATTGTAAATAGGTATGAATGTGATCAAGATTGTTATTATTATTTTCTTTATAATATTTATTTAATTTTGTGTATATATATTTTTTTCTTTTCTTTTATTATTTGTTTAATCTTCATTAATTTTTTTTCTTTAATTTTATTTAGAATGTACATATGAGATGAATGATTTATTCTATCTGCAATACTCTTTGGCCTAGAAGGTGGTGGATTGTATTACCTCTGAATAAAATAAATTAAAAAAAAAAAAATATGTGACGAAAGCTTGGTAGTCTCGGATGCCGTTAATGTGTATTGGAGATGGTTTGTCTTTGGGAGATTTAGCATTGTCGGTAGGCTGATCTACTTCAATTAAATTTTGTAACGGAGTATAAGTATCAGTAAGTGTTACTGAGATGGGCAAACCTTTCCCACTTCCCCCAACACACTGCGTTGAGGTGGGGTGCATTTCATTGTTTTTGCTGTTGATTTTTTACTGAGTTACCAAATTACTTTTATCAAATTATTGCCATTTTCCCACACCTTTTTACTTTTACTTACCTTTATATAAAATATATAGTAAGGGAAAGTATTGCGATCGTGAAAATTTCCGAATTCCAGTTTTCAACGGAAATATACGTTTTGGGGTCCTCTTAATCAAAATGACCAATTCCCGAAAAAGGTCTTTGTATGTGTGGTAATTCCCGCGCGTAAAAGAAAAGTCCTATGAAACTGAAATTTTATATTTAAGACAACTATACGCCTGAGATGTTACAGAATCTTTTTCATTAAAACTAGCTAATTAAAACAAAGTAATAGACATGTATAATATACTGTTAGAAATGCTAATGATTTTAGAAGTATTAGGGGTACTCACGACGTTTGCTATAGCAAGCTTTTTGTGCTATTTTGCTAAACCCGTCGTGTTTCTACAACTTATTTTCTAGGGGTACTCACTACGTTTGCTATTGCGATTTTTTGTAGCATGAAAGCCAAGTTCCATCGTTCACGATAACCCTATTATAAGACTATTGTATATTGCTAAAGAGACAAGCCCGTTACCTACAGGTGGTATTTGGCAACTTTATACGTTTGTATAAAGTATATACAAATATACCTAGTAATTTAATTGTACAAGAAATATACCTAGTATGTTTCTACTGCTGGGCATGCGCAGTCGGAAGACATTTTATTTTTGTAACCTCGTTTTTTTGTAACCTGTTGGTTGATAACTTATAAAGTAGTGTTAACCTTCAATTTGCTTATTTTTCAATAGTTTATTTCACTTATTATGTCTAAAAGTTGTCAAGAAAAAAGATTATTGAACTTTTGGCATATGATTGCTCAGTAGAACTTTTAGATTGTGATTTGGTAGAAGTAAAGAATGAGATTATAGAAGACTGTGTAGAGAATATTATGCTTTAGGTCTTCTTAAGACAGATAGGAGCCGTCGGCAGGAGCAGTACCAATATGAACTTTCGCAATATTATTATTATAACAGGCGAAAAAAAGTAGTTAATAATATTATGAACGCCGACGCTCCGAAGCAATGCCCGCTGAAGGTAGCTGCTATAGAAAGCCATTTCAGGAGCCTCTTTGAGAACAAGAATCTTCGCAAGCGTGCGGACTATGAAAAGTGCGCCCCGGTACCAAATTTGACGTCCATAAATGTTCAGGTCGTTAAAAAAGCTATCAAATCAACATCGATGGACACATCACCGGGGCCAGATGGAGTTTTGGTCCGCACAATAAAATACTTCGATATATCCCATATAATTGGTATGATTGCGGAGATTATGCTGAAGGTGGCTTATGTACCCGAGCCTCTCCGTCAGGGGCGCACAATATTAGTCTACAAAGGAAAAGGGGATACAAATAGCATATCCTCCTGGAGACCTATCACAATCTATTCTATTGTGCGCCGAATCATAGAGAAAGTGTTAGACTATGAGCTAAGGAAGCAAATCACCTTCAGCAAAAATCAGAGAGGCTTCATCAGGGGTCTACCGGGAACGCATGTCAGCGCCAGAATCATTGACGCGGTCTTAAAGGATGCCAAACAAAAGAAGAGTGACTGCGCGGTGGTTTTTTTAGACGTTATTGGCGCCTTTGACAACGTTGGGCATGATCACATTATTAGCTCACTGGAGGCAAGAGGAGTGTCGTCCGACCTAAAGAACGTTATAGCAGCTCTCTTATGCACCAACAAAGTAAAGATCCATGTGGGAGAGGGCTCTACAAACCAGATCAATATACTGCGAGGAGTACCCCAAGGAGGACCCTTGTCACCTTCGCTATTCAATCTAGCCGTCGATCACTTGTACCGCGACCTGTGTGATCAAGAATTTGCCAGAAGGTTTGGATATAACCTCAGAAGTGACCAAGATAGCGTGGTCCTCACTGGCTTCGCGGACGATCAAGCTGTTACGGCACGTGACAAGGGTGCGGCTGAAAGAATTATAAATGGCGTACAGAGGGTTCTTGCGGAGATTGGTCTGGGTATAAATCCACAGAAAAGTGTTGGTGTTATCGTCAACAATGGGAAGCTGCAGACAACTACACTCTCTTTGGAGAACGGAGAAGTCATCCCCACAGCAAAAGAAGGAGAAGTCGTTAAATACTTAGGATGTACGTTCTCCGGAGAGTTGATATTTAACGAAGAGGTCGTGACGAAACTAAACACCAATCTTGATAAACTGGTGACCTCTTGTCTACTCAAGCCGGAACAAAAGTCAACGTGGTCAACCAATATGTGTTTCCCGGAATAACGTATCCTCTCCAGACCGCACCGCTTACAAAAATACCTTCTGCGATATTGGAGGTATAGATATTAATATAAGGAGAAGTATTAAGGCCATCATCGGGCTCCCTGCCAGCACCGCATCGGCAATGCTATATGCGCCGAGGAGATATCGGGGATTGGGTCTGATCCGCTGTCAATGGGAGGCTCCCCTACAACATTGGTCCATAGCTCAGCGACTGTCAAACGTGCCGGATGCTCTGTTTCAGTCTATATTTGACTATCCAGTCGAAATTTCTGAATGTGCGGGAAGACTGAATGTGGATCAGAGCCACCGAAGTGTGAGAGCTCTACGACAGTCGCTTAGAGAGAATGCTTTTGAAGAATGGGCCAATTGCAGGTGGCAGGGCGTTGGCGTTCGTCATTTTAAAGAGACCCCGAAAGCCAACAGATATATATGCGAAAAACAAGTTCTCTCGGGGTCTGAATGGTCCAACGCCCTGAAGCTGAATATCAACTATGCACCCCTGCGAGGGGTCCCAGGAGTCAGTGGACAGGCGAGAGATGTTGGGTCCCTCTGTCGTAAATGTGGCAGAGAGTCAGAAACACCAGCCCACGTGCTGGGAAAATGCCCCAACAACTCCCTCCTAGTTACTCGCCGGCACCATCGAGTTAAGCATGCGTTAATAACGCTTCTTAGGGAAAAGGAATATACCTGCTTTGACGAGGTCTACTGCGTGGACACGAACGGTTCTGCGAGGTATGCTGACATTGTAGCATTCTCCAAGAACGGGAGAACAGCATTGATCCTCGACCCGACCGTCAGGTATGAAACAAACGACCTCGATCAGGCAGATGAAGTGGATAGGGAAAAGAGAGAGATCTACAATAAGTGTATCCCTTTCCTAAAAGAGAAGTTCCGCGAGACCTTCGGAGAGAGAGAGTTCACCGTGAGAGGCCTCTGGTTCGGATCTCGCGGGACTATCCCCAGTAGAACAAGGAGCCTTCTAGAAGAACTCGGTGTTGGTAATAGTGAATTGTCCATGATGGCCGAGAATATAATATTGGACTCCCTGGGGATTATTCATCATCACCTCTATGGATATTAGTAGGTAAAGATTTTTCCTTACAAGACTTATATTTATGTTTTTCTTTATTCGTCTTATCTTTTTGCTTAAATTTTGTCATTGATTCTGTTGGTCCTATAGGTGTGCATTTTCAAATCTGTTTCTTTTTGTTTTTTTTATGCTTGTATTTTGCTTTGGATTATAGACTATATTACATATTATAAGATATAACATAGAAATCTGTTGATAAAGAAAGTAATTGTATTGTAAATTTATAATTTTTTAGGTCAATATCACATGTCATCAAGATTGATAAGTACGCTGTGTATGATAGCAACCCAATGCAGTTGGGCAGCACGGTTTTGTTTTATTGTAATTTTGATAAAATAAAGCATTTCTCTCTCTTCGAATTGGCTCTATATTAAAATTTAAAGATATGTAAAATTCAGTTTTACCAAATTTAGATGACATTTTGTTTAAAGCACTCTTACAAGTGAATTTCTTTCACCATTTAATAATATATTGAAGACGACCAAGTGTTCATTCTAAAATTGCCAATTGTTTGATGTTATTGATGGAGACACAATTAGTAAAGACACTAGACGTGTATTTTAAGCAATTATGAAAGAAAAAAAAGTAAATATCCTTTTTGGCTTAGTGAAAGTGAATGTAAACATGAAGAAATAGGAGACCCTTTTTGTTTTTGTTATCTTTCCAAACCAACAGATTAAATTGGCCCTGTAATTATAACTTTTAATACCCATTAAAATATAAATTTTAATTTAACAAATAAATATTTATTACTCTTTAAACATTCAATTTATAATTAATAAAAGTAAATTATTGTTACTTGCATTTTCATTTCTGTTCTGTGTGTATAGATATATAACGCAAAGTTAGATCAGCAACACTTCCTTATACAGATTATACATGTACTTTTGATATAATATATTTAATTAATTTTATTTATTTTTCTTAATAAACTTTTTTTTAAAAAGTATTTCCTTTATTTACTATCGTATGCCAATGCTCCATAAAAAAAAAAGTTAAATTAGAGTTTAATTCTAGGCACTATTTAAATTCTATAATTTACTATAACATGTAGGTTTGTTATAAATTTTATAATTAAGTTTTGATAGGAAATTATAATTTTGAACAAACTGTAGTTAAAATGAAAAAAGTTGCAATTATATTGTTATTATTTTATACTATACAAGTGATTCAGTGCAGAATTCACACAGTTAAATAATGAAGAATACTTAAAACCTTGTACGGATTGGAAGTTTATGAAATCTTAGACCTGTTAATACTGGCAATAACTATAATTATTTTAGATGCATTTGCAAACTCTTAATAAAGTTCTGTAATAATAAATAAATACCTTATTTTTTTAATTGAATCGGTTCTTGACCTAATTTATCCAGCATAAGACATATATTTGATGATGTTTAATTTATTTACATTTGTGACACAAATAAATAACTTCAAGAACAGAGATTTGCTGTATTCATGTGTAAATCTTAATACAAGACAATGATAACGAAGTGATAGCCTCATATGTTTTTTTTTTTAATTTGTACCAAACTAGTTTTATAATTATTAATATAGGGTAAATTGATAGAACTAGGAAATTAAACACAAACACAGGATTAAAACTTCTTTATTTTATAAAATAATAATTTAAACAGTATTAAAGATAACTTCACACTATTGTAACTAATATTACATCATGTTGAACACATAGAGTAGTAACAGAGTCCGAACTTGTGTTTTATTGAATCTATTCTAAATAAGGTAAGACTTATCATTTTACATTTAACATAAAGTAGTTGGTTTTAAATAAGTGAATCACTATACAAGATGAAATGTAAAATGAAAAAGGACTTGCAAATTCTGTTCAATTATTAATTTTAAATTTACTGAATGCTAAGCCGCTGCTTCAGCAGTCCACAAATTTCCTTATTGCAAAGGAAATGCAGATGGCAAATTAAAATTTAAGTCAAATTTCTTGTTTTTAATAAATAATAAATAAATTTACTGCAATTGTTTCTTATGGACAGTCAGAGTATATATTTTTGAGTTACCAGTTACTACTAAATATTTAGGTCAATACATATATGATATAAAATAAGTAAATTCATATTAATTTTATAATCATAAACAACAGAACTATTGAAATAAAGAACTGTGATGGGTTTAGGCCAAACTGGTTATAATAAGTTATTAATATTAATTTTGTTTTATTCACTTAACAAAGGGATTGTTCCTTCCTCGTTAAATGCTCTTTAAAAAACAAATCCTTTTTTCCCCTGTCCCATTGGAGTACTAGTTCATCCTTATACTTCTGGTATATCAATCTTTGCAGCTTACACCGAAGTTTATGTTCATCTCTTTGTTGTTTTGTATCTTATATTATGAGAAATATGCATCTTTTCTTGTGACCAAGGAAAGAATAGACAAAAGTGATAAGGCATATAATTTTATAACTTAATGTGTCTCTTCCTTTACCAGAAATTAAAATAGGAAAGCTTTGATAATTATTGTTTATGTTTATCTCTGAAAGGTTAAATATGAAAGAGTGGAGTATGATTATGTCGACTATTAATAGAGTTGCTTTTTTAAAATGAAAATTAACCCTTAACTATTGATAAATGTATATCCAGAAAAGGGACATTAAAGTAAATATCCTGTCTATTATTCTTATCAGAAGATTGTAGCAAACAGAACCACTTAAGGTGTACAATAATTTGAAAAGGACTTAACTATTTGCTCTGGTAATTGTGACTCACTTATTAAAAATCTTCATCTTTATGATAAATATCGAATCATAAATCTTACCTACCTTGATTTCACTTGTTTTTAAATTGTTTAAAACACCAGACACTCATAAACAACTTAACTTAAAGAAACTAATATCTACATAGGATCGCAACCTAGCAAAACCTTCCTTAAAAGTTGGAGGTTTTGTAGGTAGCTTAGTTCACTTAATTGACACGTCAGCAGCACACCGCTGGAATTTTCCATCTAGAGGAGTTTCCAGTTAAATGAAAGAATTTTAGTTTGATGGGGCACTGGCACAACAATAGCAATAGCAATTCTGAGTAGCAGACCTCAGCCTATGCTACAGAAGAGTGCTATTGTGCTATTGGGCACACATTTCTTACTTATGCAATCGTTATTTTCACATATTAGACTCTTTTTTTTTTTTTTAATCATTCTCGTTTAAAAGATGTTATTCTCGTTGAAATAATTATAAACCATCCCTCCCTATGAAGATGTCGATAAAATTTACAAAATAATACATCATTGTTCTCTATCAGCCTCTTAAAGAAGAAAAAACTATTTATTTTAAAAGAAACTTTCAGTAGTTGAGAGAATTTCTTTTCTAACTTAATAATTATCATTGTATTTACTAAAAACTTAGAAATAGTATTATGAAATAAAAATACAGAAAGGTAATCAAACCTTGATAGTAAATAAATATGTAAATATTACAAGAATACAAAATAAAAATATTGCTCAATTATTAAGGTTGTATTTTATAGACAATTTATATTTTTTATTTCGTTTTTCTAGTTTAAACCTTTTTAAGTTACAATTCCATGAGGATGGGTTTCTCTTCTACCAGTTTTCTACAAAAAATTTGCTCTGAAGGTTTCTAGAACTATAAAAAACATAAAATCAGTTCGATTACTGACAGAAATTGTAATTTGAGTTTACCTTGCACTACAGATAAATTTATCTGGATAGATTGAATTAATTAATAAAGTTTTTAAATTACATATTAATAATTTTTGTATTCCTATTCTAAAGAGGAAATATTATCATTGATACGTCAGTTTTTCTCATAAACTCATGAGTAAAAAAGGGATGTTGGTATACTAATTATAAAAACGACAAATACACAAGATATAACGAAATAAGAAAAAAAATGTCTCCTTATCTCACATTATCAGAGTTTACTATCCTAATTTAGTTTAAAATAACTCATGTAGTGCAAGATAATCAATTAATTTTCATATAAAATGCTTATTGACTTCAAGTAAAAAGTTACTAACCTCAATTTTGTCTCCGTTTTCTATCATTTTCTTGCAACAAAAGTTGAATGTCTTCATTTGAACTATTTATCTTATGTTTAGTCCTTATTCTGCTTTTTTAACATCTTGGTGAATTTGAGGAAATGAGAAAATCATTAAAAACACAGATACGTGTTGCGAGGTTTAGGTTTTTATAAATCAAAGCCATAGATAAAATGGCGGCCAATAGCACTATAGCACAGCCCATTGCATGCTTTTGTAGAAACTCGACGGGTTTAGCAAAATAGCACAAAAAGATTGCTATAGCAAACGTCATGAGTACCCCTATTATCTTATACATACCATTGTAGTAGTTAATGGAGAGTGGTGAAAAGCCGATATGATAAACTGTTTCTCGTAGATAAAAATATAATAAATTATTTTATAAAACACATGTTTCTATAAAAATCCAATGTAAATAATTCCTTAATAGCTTATTTCGTTTCTAATTTGTTTGACAATTATTAAATTGGTGTAAATAATGGAGTTAAGTCGTGTGTTGCGCGCACCAGATTTTTAACAATATACTATGGATATAATTCTTTTCGGTAAGAATAAAATTAGATATAGTACTTTTTGGAATAATATAACTCGAGACAAGTTGGTAGCAGTCACAATAACCTTCCTCACAAAACATTACCGATAACTAACATCTTAATAATGTTATTTAACATTGGTATGCTTTGTTACAGCAACCCAATTAAGCTGGGCATCACCATTTTTTGTTTGTTAATAAAGCGTATCTCTCTTTCCTTATTCTCCCTCTGAGAAATATCCCTTCTTGTGGATTATCTATTTTTCATAAAGGAACCGAATATTCAAAGGACTTTTTAATTTATTTATGGCACTATAGAAAGAGAGTTTTTACTTATGAAGTTTGTTCTGAACTTACAACAAGTTAAAACTCAATTACGTGAACTTACTATTCCAGCGAATTCAGAAAATATGTTTAAATTATTAAACATTCTGGGACAAGTCCCTTCAGAATAACATAACAGGGAATAAAAAGGTGGACTTAACACTAGAGTATTAAAGTAAAATGACTGAAAAACAGAAAAGAATTAAACAAATAACATGAACAAATGAAATAACTTAAAAGCTTATATAAGCATATAAAATGTACTTATATAAAAATGTACAAACCAGAAAAATAAATGTATGTTAACAGGAGAACAAAAAAATATAAAAAAAAAAAAAAAAATAATCAGATAAAAAAAATATATATACACATATACACACACCAACATATGCATGTATGTATATGGTTTTTAAAAACGAAGGAAATTACTATTCTTCTTTAAGCACATATATATAATTTAATCTTGCATCTTTGAAAAGATATTAATTTCAAATATTTGCTGTTGAATTTACCGTTGAAAATGATAAAGTAAATCTGTTCTATTATTTATTAGTCGATTCTTGAAATTAGCATCTACTTGGGATTATTTAGAAATTGGATTGATAGGAAATGGCTAAATAGACGGGATTTGAATGTGGAGAGAGTTTGGGAGTCACGGATATTAGGGGGAATGGAGTTCCATAGGGAGGCGGATCGGATTAAGAAAGATCTATCGAAAGCTGTGGATAGATGGGACGTTATATAGCATTTCCAAGTCAAATTCAACCTTTTCCAAGTCAAATTCAACCTTTTCCAAATCAAATTCAACATTTTCCAAGTCAAATTCAACCTTTTCCAAGTCAAATTCAACCTTTTCCATTTCAAATTCAACCTTTTTCGATTTCAATAAAATAATAATAATCAAATTAACATTATTTTATGTTTTTATGGTTATTTTAATTACACATTATGTTTTTAACATTTGTAGCTTGCTAAAAATTCCCAGAGGCCTTTTTACATAGAATAAGTCACGATTATAATAATAAGTATAACCGATACTTTAATTTTTAGACATTTTCGTTGGTAGTCGGATTAGCGGGTGTCCGTTTGATTTTAGTTTTATAATCGCGGGCGAAAATATTATCAATAGAGGTTTATTTTAACTTGTTCGTATTTATTGGATAGTAGGCTCAGTAGATGCGTTCCCAAAGGTTCGTTACCGATTATACTATTAATTTTAATCGCGCTCGCTCAAGTAAAGGTTTATTTTAACTTTTTCGTATTTATTGGATAAAAGGCTCAGTAGCTCCGTTCCCAAAGGTTCGTTACCGATTAAACTGTTAATTTTAATCGCGCTCGCTCAAATATGGGTTTATTATAACTTTTTCGTATTTATTGGATACTAGGCTCAGTAGCTGCGTTACGGAGGGTTCTATCACGACCATTATATTAATTATTAGTGCGCTCACTCAAATATGGGTTTATTATAACTTTTTCGTACTTATTAGATACAAGGCTCAGTAGCTCCGTTCCCAAAGGTTCGTTACCGATTATACTATTAATTTTAATCGCGCTCGCTCAGGTAAAGGTTTATTTTAACTTTTTCGTATTTATTGGATACATTCTCAGTAGCTGCGTTACGGGGGGTTCTATCCCGACCATTCTATTAATTATTCGTGCGCTCACACAAATATGGGTTTATTATAACTTTTTCGTATTTATTGGATACTAAGCTCAGTAGTTGCGTTCCCAAAGGTTCGTTACCGATTATACTATTAATTTTAATCGCGCTCGCTCAGGTAAAGGTTTATTATAACTTTTTCGTATTTATTTGATACTAAGCTCAGTGGCTGCGTTACGGGGGGTTCTATCCCGACCATTCTATTAATTATTCGTGCGCTCACACAAATATGGGTTTATTATAACTTTTTCGTATTTATTGGATACTAGGCTCAGTAGCTGCGTTACGGGGGGTTCTATCACGACCATTATATTAATTATTAGTGCGCTCACTCAAATATGGGTTTATTATAACTTTTTCGTACTTATTAGATACAAGGCTCAGTAGCTCCGTTCCCAAAGGTTCGTTACCGATTATACTATTAATTTTAATCGCGCTCGCTCAGGTAAAGGTTTATTTTAACTTTTTCGTATTTATTGGATACATTCTCAGTAGCTGTGTTACGGGGGGTTCTATCTCGACCATTCTATTAATTATTCGTGCGCTGACACAAATATGGGTTTATTATAACTTTTTCGTATTTATTTGATACTAAGCTCAGTAGTTGCGTTCCCAAAGGTTCGTTACCGATTATACTATTAATTTTAATCGCGCTCGCTCAGGTAAAGGTTTATTATAACTTTTTCGTATTTATTTGATACTAAGCTCAGTGGCTGCGTTACGGGGGGTTCTATCCCGACCATTCTATTAATTATTCGTGCGCTCACACAAATATGGGTTTATTATAACTTTTTCGTATTTATTGGATACTAAAAACGAAAAAGTTAAAATAAACCTTTACTTGAGCGAGCGCGATTAAAATTAATAGTATAATCGGTAAAGAACCTTTGGGAACGGAGCTACTGAGCCTTGTATCTAATAAGTACGAAAAAGTTATAATAAACCCATATTTGAGCGAGCGCGATTAAAATTAATAGTGTAATCGGTAACGAACCTTTGGAAACGGAGCTACTGAGCCTTGTATCTAATAAATACGAAAAAGTTAAAATAAACCTTTACTTGAGCGAGCGCGATTAAAATTAATAGTATAATCGGTAAAGAACCTTTGGGAACGGAGCTACTGAGCCTTGTATCTAATAAGTACGAAAAAGTTATAATAAACCCATATTTGAGCGAGCGCGATTAAAATTAATAGTGTAATCGGTAACGAACCTTTGGAAATGGAGCTACTGAGCCTTGTATCTAATAAATACGAAAAAGTTAAAATAAACCTTTACTTGAGCGAGCGCGATTAAAATTAATAGTATAATCGGTAACGAACCTTTGGGAACGCATATACTGAGCCTACTATCCAATAAATACGAACAAGTTAAAATAAACCTCTATTGATAATATTTTCGCCCGCGATTATAAAACTAAAATCAAACGGACCCCCGCTAATCCGACTACCAACGAAAATGTCTAAAAATTAAAGTATCGGTTATACTTATTATTATAATCGTGACTTATTCTATGTAAAAAGGCCCCTGGGAATTTTTAGCAAGCCACAAATGTTAAAAACATAATGTGTAATTAAAATAACCATAAAATCATAAAATAATGTTAATTTGATTTTTATTATTTTATTGAAATTGAAAAAGGTTGAATTTGAAATGGAAAAGGTTGAATTTGACTTGGAAAAGGTTGAATTTGACTTGGAAAAGGTTGAATTTGACTTGGAAATGCTATATACAGATCTGAAGGCCGTGAGCGGGTGTAACGGGAACGAACGGAGGATTTGAATTTAAGGAGATCCGAGATGTAAAACGGCCATCGGGATTGGATAACTTGGTAGAGGAAGGATGTCAGGATTTACTTACGGCGGTAGGAAGGGTAAAGCCACTTCAACTCTTCATAAAATCGGGTGAAAGAGGTGTCTTTAGATATCCCAAAGATGAAACGTATAAAGCAGTTAAACATTCGTTTTAGTTTTGCCTCGAGATCCCCAAAGACACCCCCCATACACCGCATAGCAGTAGTCGAAGTGGGGAAATATTAAGGAGTTTACCAAAAGCTTACGGGTTTCTATAGGAAGAAGATGACGGAGGTAATTCAGAAGTTTTAAGGTGGAGAATGTACGACGGAAGATTTCGGAAACATGATTTTTCCAGGAAAGGGTTTGATCAAGGGTGACCCCGAGGTTTTTAACGGATAGATGAAATTGTAATGGATTATTATTCAGAAACATAGTGAGAATCGGTGGAAGTGTCTTAAGGAGGGGATTGGAACCTATTACAATTGCCTTTGTCTTCTTAGTGTTCAAATTAAGCTTGTTGTCCACTGCCCAAATGCTGATTCGATTCAGATCCTCTTGAAGCATTTCCGTGGCTTGTAATAGGTGGGAAGGAGGAAAGGATAGATAGATTTGGAAATCATCTGCATAGATATGGTATTGGGAGTGATTAATCTGGAGGGGAAGGTCATTATTATAAATTTCAAATAAGGAAGGGGATAATGATGATCCCTGAGGTACACCACAGGATAGAGGCATGGTTCTGGAAGGAGGTTGACCTGGGGTCACTACATACTGTGAGCGATTGGAGAGAAAGGATTTGAACCAGGTCAGAGTACTGTTCGATAGAGGAATATTTCGTAGTTTGGCCAGAAGGATGTTATGATCTACAGTATAAAATGCTTTAGAGAAATCTAGAAGGATGAGAATGGTTAGTTTTTGGTGTTCTATAGCGAATTGAAGGTCTTGAGTTATTTTTAGTAGGCCGGATTGGGTTGAATAACCAGGTCGGAAGCCGGATTGGAAAGGGTTAATAAGGGAACGTTCCTCTAAAAAAATTGATAACTGGATTTGTGCTAGGCGTTCCAGGGGTTTGTATAAATTAAGAAAGAAGAGAAATAGGACGGAAATCAGAAGGTGAGGTAGGATTTGGAAGTTTGTTAAATGGACGAACTAAGGCAGTTTTCCAGGAATTAGGAAATATGATGTTTTAAAAAGAAAAAATGTAGTTGTGGTGTAGTATGGTATTAAAACGGGAAGACAAGCTTTATCAGTTTTACGGGAATGTTGTCGGGTCCATAATCATTGGTATGAGATTTAAGGATAGCTGTTTGTATTTCTTCATAGGAGAGGTGGGAGAAGAAGAAGCTTTATGGATTGAAACTCTGATGGCCAATATCGGCGGCAGGAGAAGAAACAGGTGCAAAGGATATAAAATGATTGTTGAGCTCGTCTGGGGTAACAGAGAGAGGAGTGTGGTTATTGGATTTTAGGATAGATAATTTTCAGACAATTTTCCATTTGGAATTGGAATCAGGAGCATCGGAGAGTGAGTTATGGATGTGGAGGGATTTAGCTCGTCGAACCGCGTCCTCGGTTCTATTGCGTAGTTGTTTAAAGTATTCGTAATCAGACGGCATACGAGTGCGTCGAAATTTTCTTCGTGCTGCTTCTCTTTTTTTCATCATCTCCTTTAGGTCATGAGTTATCCAGGGCGCGGTTGGACGGCGTAACATTCGGGTTTTCAAAGGTGCATGAAGGTCTAGTAAGGTTTTGAGGTATGAGGTAAGAGTGGATATCATATGATCTAGAGAATTAGAGGAGTATATAGTGTCCCAATGGAGTAATTCAATTGAATGAAAGGAACGGAACTGGGTGCTGGGATGATGAAAGGACCTTTAGAGGAGAGTCAGTAATGTGAAGGTCAAGCCAGGTGTCGGAAAATTGGGTATGATGGGTAGGAAAGTAAGGAACGAGATAAAGATTCATAGAATAGATTAGGTTAACTAGGAAAGATTTATCATAGGATTCCGCAAGCATATTGGTATTAAAATCTCCAGAGACGATAATATTAGTATAACTGGAGACCCATTGGACAAGGGAAGATTCAAACAGGTTATCGAATGGTACATGCGGAGGTCGGTATACCAGGATATATAGAAGAGGAGTTTTGTAAGATAAAATGTCCACGAATAGGTATTCAAGGTGGGGATAGTCGGGAGATGGAGATTGAAGAAGGATTTTGGCCTTGAGACTGCCGTGTATATACAGCCCCACGCCACCACCCCTACGATCAGATCTATCGTGGCGAAGGAAGGAATAATTGGTAAGAGATACATGGGAGGAAGGAATGTAAGGTTTTAGCCAGGTTTCGGATACTGCTATAATATGGTAAAAGTTATCTAGAAAATACTGTTGGAATTCATCATAGTGGGCAATAAGGGATTGTGCATTGATGTGACAGGATGTAAGGATCATAGTCATAACTAATGTAGGATATGGGACAGCAGTGAAAAGGTTGGTGATTAGGAAATAGGTTATAGCGAATTTTAAAGATGTGTATAATTTCAAGAGCAATCTGTGTGAAGTTATATAGTGATAGATGAAATAAATAGGTCAAAAATGTATTGATAATTTGAATGAAATGATTGGTTTTTCCAACAGAAAATATTATACTTCGGACAAATAAATCATGTAGATAGCCGCAATTAGTGTGAATATAAATAAATAGTACATTATTATTTAAATAGTCTAGATTGAAAATAACTATTATTGCTTTATAATAAAGAAAACTAATACTTAATGTGCCTTATTATTACAAAATTAATAACAAAAAAATATCCTGAGTGCAAAAAATGAAAAGAAATATATTTAAAAAAAATAGTCTTGTGGTGACTTGATCTCGTGATTAATATAGAGATGCTATAGAGAATGATTAATAAATAACTTTTAAGCCTTCGTTGCGAGTTATAAAAGAAAGTAAAAAATAATGTTATTAGGTTAGATCAGGCACGGTTTTTTTCTCATATTAAGTAAGGTCAGGGAATGCTAAGTCTAACCATTTTTATGATCTAATACCATTATTATATAAGTTAAGGTCTGATAAGGGGGGTCGCCACCTGGGGGGTCTGAACACCTGGGGGGTCGCGGTGGCGGTTTATCAGTTTATGTTGTCGCTAGGATGCCGCGGGATTATGGAGTCATTATAGGGAACGACTTACTGGGCGCGGTAGGTGCGCAGATCCGGAATCTAGGGGGCCAGTGGGATATAAGAATTGGGGGGGAAAGATATTCCTGTCCCCGCATTGTGGGGGACAGCAAAACAGGCATAGGGGTGGTAAATCAGGTGCAGGATTGGAAGGCGTCTGTCCTTGCGGAATTTGATGACATTTTTTTAAAAGAGGGGGATGTTCTTGGGACGACCGGGAGGACGGTACACGAAATTCCCCTTAAACAGGATCGGGTCACTTAAATTAAAGAACGGCGGTACCCGCAGACCCTCCGCAGGCATATTCGGGAGGAGCTGGAAGATTTACGGCGACAGGGTATTATAGTGGACAGCACTTCTCCTTATAACAGTCCGTTGTGGGCCGTGAAGAAGATGGTTAGCCGGGGGATACAAGGGAGAAATATCGGGTCGTCATCGACTACCGGAAGCTCAATGAGAATACGGTCGACGAAAAATATCCCATAGCGCGCTTCGAGGACATTTTGGACCGGTTGGGCGGTGCGCGAATTTTTAGTACCTTGGACCTAAAGGCGGGGTATCATCAGATCCAAATGCACCCTCGTGACCAACATAAGAGCGCGTTTACATTCGAGAGGGGCCACGATGAGTTTACACGGATGCCGTTTGGCCTTAAGAATGCCCCTATCACTTTTCAGCGGCTGATGGATGAATTCTTGAGGGGTCTGGATGAGTCCGTGTGTCAGGTATATATGGATGATCTTTTGGTCTTCAGTAGGTCGGATCGGGAACACGTTGAGCATCTGAGGGCTGTATTTCGTCGTATGCGGGATTTTGGTCTCCGCCTTTCTACGGAGAAGTTGACCCTGGGCCTGAGCGAGATAAATTTTTTGGCACACACCATCTCTGCGGAGGGTGTGAAACCGGATGCCCAGAAGGTTGCCGCCTTACAGCGGATTGCCGTGCCGACCGAGGTTAAGGGTGTCCGTAGGTTACTGGGCGCGTTAAACTATTACCGCCGTTTTGTGCCGGCTATGGCTGCATATCTCGTGCCTCTTAATAATTTGTTTTGGAAAGGCAATAAGTTAGTGATGACCCTCGATATCGCGGACAAGGTTCGCCGGTGCATAGAGCATCTACAGCGTGCTCGCATTCCCCGATTTTTCCAAACAGTTTACGATAACTACGGACCCTAGCGAGTACGCCCTGGGTGCGGTACTGTCTCAGGACAGCGAGCGGGGGGAGCGGCCCATCGCGTATGCCAGTAGGCGCCTCACGGAGGTGGAGGCCCGTTATACCGCCTTGGAGCGGCAACTCCTCGGGATTGTCTGGGCTGTCGATCACTTCAGGCCTTACGTATTCGGGAGACGCTTTCGGGTTCAGACAGACCATCGTCCTCTCCAATGGGTGGGGAACCTTAAGGAGGCGTCTGCGAGGGTTACGCGGTGGAAAGAACTCCTCGGGCAATGTAATATGGATGTCGTGTACAAGCCAGGTAAGGAAAATGTTGTCGCGGACTGGCTTTCCAGGGCGCTCAGGGTTAATGCCGTGGACGAGAATTGGGGCGGGCCGTCGCGAGATGTTCGTCAGTTCTTGAGGGAATGGACCCTGGGGGAGGAGCAGCCACCTTCCGCGGAGGGGATTTCGAATGAGGATGCGCCGTCGGGCGACGAGGGGTCTACTGAGGGGCGTCCAGTGACCATGGAAGAACTCGACGAAATTGTTAACGATAAGCGTCGCCAGATCGTCTGGAAGACGAGGAATTCGGGGCTGCTGAAGCTCTACTTTCAGCGGGTTGCCGGTTGTTCAGTTGTAACTATCTGGTCTCAACCTACCGTCGGGGAGGAACAGATCAGTACGGCTCTCGGCGACGCTTCGAAACCAGGTCAGACCCATCACTTATACGTCGGTAACGCTGTGGTCTGGGAGCGTATTCAACGCTTGTGGCGGACAGAACGCATCGGGATTGACCGAACGTTTATCCGTTGCTCAATGCTGGTAGAAACCGTACGCGATGAGGAACGTCAACGGGAGGTTTCACTCGCTCACCAGGGCAAGACGAACCACCGGGGGCTGACCGAAACGTTGCACGCGTTGCGCCGGCGGTATTATTGGCGGGGAATGAAGCTTACCATCCAGGAGGCTATCGGGAATTGTGATGTATGCATGCGCGCGAAATATGGTCGGCATCCACCCCGGGTGGTCCAGGAGGAGATTCCTACTGCGGCTGTTCCGCTCAGTGATCTGCAAGTCGATACCTTTACCAGGAAGGGATTTAAGTGGGTCACGGTGCTGGATCTCTTTAGCAAAGTCGCGATGGCGTATCCCATTCAGGAGCGTACGGCGGAGGCGGTGTTGCGCGCCCTCTGGATTTGGTTCCAATTTTACGGTGTGCCCGATAGTATTTCCTCTGACAGTGGTCGGGAGTTCGATAATGCCAGTATCAGGGAGGAGATGAAGCTCTTGGGGGTCATATGGCATCTAAACACCCCGGGACATCCGAAGAGTCACGGGGGTATCGAGAGGCTTCACAGCACCCTTAGCGACCACCTTAGGGTCTTTCAGTTGGAGAAAGGGTTGGAGCCGGACGTGGCTATGGAACGCGCGATCGTCGCTTATAATCACTCTGTTCACTCGGTGACCGAATTCGCCCCTTTCGAAATTCTATTTGGATTACAATGTCGTCGGCGTGACTGTCGTGGTGCGGCGGCTGGCGAGGGTGAAATCGTGAGCAACAGCCTTGCGCTTAAGAAACTTTGGGTTACGGTTCGCGATCGCATCGAGCGGGAGAAGCAGCGTCGAGTCGCGCGCTATAATCTCGGTGTCAGGGATTTGATGGGTCTCGTCAAAATCGGTACGGTGGTGTACCGTCGGGTCGGAACTAATCGGGGGAAGGAACTTCGGCGTTACGAGGGTCCCTTTCGCGTGGTTGTGATTAGGGAGCATAATTTGGTCACAATTGAGAGCTTAACTGACCCCAAAAGAGACGTACGGTGCACCTAGAACAATTAAAGCTCTCGCCTACGGAGGCATCCTAAGCCTTTGGAGTGTCCTCGGCTTCAGAAGTTTTTTTTTTCTGTTTAGTGTTCTTGTTCAGTTCTTCACAGTGTTTTTTTTTCTTTTTTGTTGTTGTGTTTCAGGTGTTTATTTTATTTTTATTAATATGTTTTTCAGCCGGTGTGGCATTTTGTATTTGTATATTTCTATCATGTGCCCTTATTTTATTATCCTTTTTGTATTAAGTGTTTTTTTTGTCAATATAGTTTACGAGGATTGTTTGTAAACTGGTGGGGGGGAGTTAAGGTCTGATAAGGCAGCCTATCAGCCTTAATTCCAACTCACCTGATGTAAACACTTTGAAAAGTATATATAGAGGATTACATGAATCAATAAAGCAGTATTTGACTAGCCATCAAGTGAGTTGTTATTGTGCCCCTTTTCCTTATTTTTTTAAAGTTTTATATTGGCCAGCTCATATGTTTTATATATATATATATTATATATATATATATATATATATATACATATATAAAAAAATTGTAATATATCTCAATAAAAAAAAAAAAAAAAAAAACCATTATTATTCAATCAAAATGTGTGTTTCTAAAAAAATTTAAACCACACGTATGTAGCAGCAATTAAAAGAATACTATGAAAAAAACTTAATTTAATTGAAAACCTACACGAGCCAAAACGACTTAACTAGTATGTTTAAAACAGCATAAAACCTGATTATTAGGTTAAAAGCATTGGTCAAAATAATAGCGGTGATTCAAAACGTGCTAAAAGAACCAATAAAAGGGCTTAAAATTAGGAAAACAATAATTATTGGAAATATATAACAAGGTCATGTGCTACTGTTGATAAGTATGAAATATAATATCTTTTGAAAGGAAAGGTTATCTCTTTACAGAGGATCTAGTATGTTTTGGAAGGAAATGTTTTTAGCACCTTTTGGAATAAAATGAAATGTGGATTTAGTACTTTTTAGAATAAACTGAAATTTTTAAATACGTTTTATAGGATTTTTGTGTTTTATATAAAATATAATGACAGATTTAAATAAAACAAACCACTAGAATACAAAAATATTTATTTTGGAAAAATGTTCTTTATTACCTTTTGGAAATCAACGCCTCAATTACAGGGTAGATTTTAATTACAATACTCACCTACTGATATATAATAATGAATGCTCTGTATCATGTTAAAATATATTTGTCTGTTTTGAAAAAAAAAAATGAATTTAATATTCGAGATATCAGCTGCTTTATATTTTGTATGAGTATATAAATAAAATCAATATTGGCAAAAATACCTTATGTATCACTGAGTGTACTAATCAAATATTTAGTATAATTTTCTGTTTTTTGATAAAACATTAATATAAATAAAGAATAAAGAAGGATTATGAAATAGTGAATGCTATTTACGATAGTACAAAATATATTTTACCATTTGTTACAATATTTAAAAAAAAAAAAAATAATACAGATTTTGAAAATAAAATAACAGAGATCTTTAAAGAAAATAATAGAAATTTTCAAAAGAAAATCGTACATATTTAAAAAAAATTATAATAGAGATTTTTATAAGAAATTAATACAGGTTTTTAAAATAAAATAATAGAGATTTTTAAAAGAAAATTATACAGATTTTTAAAAGAAAATAATTTGTGAACATTTTTAAATACAATATATTCAAACAACTGTTTACAATTGTATATTAGCATTTTCTATAATTATACAGAATAACCTTTATATAGTCGTGGTCATAGAAATGGCATCACCTATGCTTAATTTTTGAAAAATTTTTCTTATTGATTGATGCGATTTCTGATACCATGACTGTATATACAAAAAGATTAATTGTCTAAAGTCCAACTCTAGTTCTAAAAACTATACTAATATTATTTCTTTGGTCACATCTTGGATAATATCGACAAAATCGTTGAGGAACGCATGTCTCAAGGGTACAGGCAGGGACATGACGTAGTCCAGTATTGCATCCGAGTAGCTTACAGGTGCGTAGTAATGTCTGTTGGCCGGATCCTTGTAGAAATCCTTATTCTGAAAAAACAACACAAATAATAGCTGTTAATAACTACTTATATAATATATATAATCTACTTATACCCTGAATAAGAGAAATTTTTTACTGAGTTGTATGATAACTTAAGAGAATAAGCCAAAGACTAAGCAATAAATGGTAAAATAAAAATATATACCACAGTAAATCGGAATGAAAAGATGAATAAGACAGAGAAATTGAATAAAAAAATTTTAATTTCGGATAATTGAACGATGAATAATAAGAAACATATTATAAGGGGAAAAGATGAAATAAGAAAGTTTAAGTTTCAACAGAAACAGTTAAAAATGAATTGAAAGTATATAAAAACTTTGAATCATGTAGTGACTCAGAATCTGCCATAATAACTAAACAGATATTTATGTTTATGATGTTTAGTATGGTATTCAACCTGAGAGAAAAATATGTGTAATAATAAATATATAACTCTCCTACGCTCACTGAAAATAAATAGCAAATAACTCTTTTTCCGAATTTAAGATTATTAAATCCATCCTGGTACTGTCCTCACGACTTACACAGATGACACATGTGTGTTATCCTTAAATAATGACCGAGCTCTTGCTTCCAAAACTCACATTTCATCCATTGAAGAATGGTGTCAAAAGTGGAGAATAAAAATCAACCCTACTAAATCCCATCAGATTACCTTTATCCTTCGTCGAAAACCTATGTCTGCCTGTCCCACTATATTCTTTAACAATATTCCCCTCACTTCAGTTGAACACATCCGGTACCAAGGACTCCATCTAGAAAAACGTTTTACTTGCAATCCTCAGAATAGACTGAAACAGCTCGTAGATACAGTCTTGTGTCAGCTTCCGTAGCGTTCACATCGCGGTGTGTTGTCTTTGAAGTTTCGGCATCTTTGATAGTGGGACAACAATCTTCAGAAGCCGCGCCGACAGCGGATGCTATCCTGCTCCAGATAAGCCCTTTTGGATTGTTACTAATAAAAATTTCTATACTTACAGTTTAATTACTTTTTTATTTGTTTATATCAACTAACGTTAAATTTGTTACTTTAATTAAATTAATTTTCTTTTCTGTTTCAAGTTCATATTATATCTGACTTTACATTTTATTTATAGATGTATTTAGTATTAGTATTTATTTAGTTAGTATTGATATATTTAGTACCTTCTAGTGTTTTCTTGAATTTAACTGCTTCTGCTCTAAATTAATCCAACTTAATCTTAGTTTCCAAGTCCTTTAATGGATTAATTTAAATTACTTAAATTATTTAGTTTAAATAATTATTGTCTAGTTAATCTTTAATAATTATTGTTAGCTCAGTTTAGTTTAAATAATTATTGTTAATTCTTTGCATTTCATTCATTTATACATATATTGTGATCGCTACTCTATATTATCAACTTAGGTCAATTGTCATCTTTAAGTTACGTTAATTTTTATATTTAGTTTTAAAATTAGTCAGTCATTCCCGAGTTTCTTATTGCAATAAATTATTAAAATGGGAGACCAATCGCCTGACCCCATTATGACCATTAAACGTTCTCGACCCCGAGTTAAAAATTCAACCGAAAAAATCATTGCCCAATCTAACAATCAAATTATCCCTACATACTTAATAATCAAAAGAACAGACCAAGAGAGCTTCCAGAAGATCTCTCCTTTTTTTATTAACAAATTCATCTCAGGATTAGTTGGAGATGTGAAAAAAGTTAAGAAATTAAGAGACGGGACACTATTGGTAGAAACAGCAAGACGACAACAATCCGAAGTTTTATTACAATGTATAGATTTTGGAGGACAATTTCCGATACAAGTCGTCCCCCATAAAACCTTAAATTATTCCAAAGGCGTCATCAGATGCTTCGATTTCCAATACCTTGAAATAGAAGAAATAATGCAAGAATTCGGTTCATTGGTAAAAAATATTGTTCGAATTAAAATTAAAAAAGGGGGAACAGAAATAAACACTAACTCATACATTATCACACTCCCAACGCCTAATATCCCAGATAATATAAAGATCGGATATGAAACGATCAAGGTCCAGCCATACATCCCTAATCCGATAAGATGCTTCAAATGTCTCGGCTTTTCTCATCCAACAGCACTATGCAAAAAAAGCAGCCGTTTGCATTCAGTGCGGACAGGCCAAACATGGAGAAAATGTAAGGTGTGGCTTGGATCCAAAATGTGTAAATTGTGGAGGTGTGGGCCTATGCGCTAAATCGTAATTGCCGGGAATTTCTGTTACATAAGGAGATCAAAAATATTCAATTTTCTCTAAGAATATCATTTAGCGAGGCAAAAAACATTTATAAACAAAGAAATCCAACTCGTTCTAACATATATTTTGCAGAATCCGCTAAGCAAAACACTAAACCCGTAGAAACAAAAGAAATAGGAACTCAGGTTAACCTTTTATCTTCATCTGGAGAAACGCTCGAAACGTCAACTGAGGATAATACCCAAATGGCAGTAATGCATATTGCGGAATCAGAAATCAGAATGTATAATACCATTGCCTCTACCCTGTCCCCTGTACCTCTTCCTACACCCCACCCATCCCCCTCTTCTGTCAATTCCCTGCCAAATCTGTCAACTCCTATCACCTCTGTTAACCATCTTGCGCTCACTCCCAATCATCTGCCTGTCCGAACTAGAAGTGTAACAAGGACGGAAAGAATACTCTCATCATCATTTCAGCCTCCTATTGCTCAATCAACAACATCCACAACTTCCACTTCAACAACGTCTAATGAAGATACCTCAGAAAACATTTCTTGTGACGATACAGTTGACGACCAACAGTATAAAAAAGTTATATACAAGAAAATAAATAAGAAGGATCAACCGAAGTCCAAATAAAAAAAATAAATAAACAATGTCAATGATAAGAACCAGTTACATAAATATTTATTTGAATATTTGTATTTATTTTATTTCAAATATTTCGACTTGATTTGTATTAATAAACGTACTCTACTTCTTCCTTATGAACTAACATGACTCTAATTCAATGAAACTGCAATGGAGTTAAAATACATTATAATGACTTAAAAATATTATTCAGAGACATGGACCCGGTCTGTATTAGCCTCCAAGAAATTCACTTAAAACATTCAGACATATTTTTGATAAAAGTCTTCGAAATTTTAAGAAAGGACAACGATAACAGTGAACGCGCTTTTAGGGGAGTTACTCTCGCTATTGAAAAACGGTATATTCACAACCAATAGAAATAGATTCACCTCTTTAAGTTTTAGCTGCCAGAATTCACCTAGGCATTAGTTTTTCGGTTTGTAATGTATATCTTCCTCAAGACAATGCAATAAAGATGGAACATCTTATCAATATCCACCAACAGCTTCCTAAACCAGTCATCTATACTGGCGACTTCAACGGCCATAATCCACTTTGGGGATGTAAAGATATGAATGGACGAGGCCGAATGATCGAAAGCTTTATAAATTCAACCAATCTTCTAACTTTAAACACAGGAGAGCCAACCTTCTTGAGTTCCACTTATGGCACCTTTTCAGCAATTGACCTTTCTCTATGCAGCCCATCTCTATACCACACCATAGACTAGACAGTACTACCAGAACTTTATGGTAGCGACTACTTCCCTATACAGTTGAAACTGTCAAACACATTTTATACATACAAAAGGAAGGCAAGATGGGTAATTAAAAAAGCTGATTGGCCAAGATTTTCGTCTTTAGTAAATTCCCCTCTAGAATCTGCAAATAAGCTGGACATTGATAGAGGATGCCAAGCCATAACAGAAGTCATTCTCTTGGCCGCTGAAGCTTCCATACCCAAAAAAGGATTCTCCAACCGACCATCTGTCCCTTGGTTCAATAAAGAGTGCAAAGAAGCGATAAAAAAACGCAGAAAAGCTTTTTATAAATTTAGAAAAAATATGAATCCTGCTAATCTTATAGAATATAAAAAGCAAAGATCAATATGCAGAAGAACATTGAACTGTGATAAAAGGGACTCATGGAAATCTTTTGTAGAATCTATCAATTCTTCAACTCCGGCTAATATAATTTGGAATAAAATTAGGAAGATCAAAGGAATAGGTTTCCAACGGTATACACATTATTAATAAATGGGAAATTCTGTGACGATCTCGAAGTAGTAGGAAATAATTTCGCTGATTATTATTCAGAAATATATAATGAACGGCGTGCAGAGAATCTCGACTTCTCAAACTCGGATACGAATTTGGTCTACAATACGCCCTTCACGATGTGGGAGCTTCAGACTGTGTTAAAGAGTGTTAAGGGTTCTTCACCAGGGCCTGATAATATCCACTACTCCATGATTCAACACCTTCCGAACAGCACATTAACCTGGCTACTAAATTATTATAATCATATTTGGGTGACTGCCGATTTTTCTGACGTCTGGCGCCAATCAGAGGTGATTCCAATTTTGAAAAATGGTCAAGATAAGAGATACCCTACAAGCTATAGGCCAATTTTCTTAACCAGCTGCTAGTGCAAAGTTATTGAACGCATGGTAAATAAAAGACACCTGGATTCTGAAAACAATAATTACATCCAAAATTTTCAGTGTGGATTCCGTAAAAGTAGATCCACAATGGACCATTTAGTTCAAATGGAGGCGGAACCTCCAATACTCATTTATTCAGGATGAACAAGCCATCGCTATTTTCTTTAAATGCACAAGGCATTCTACAAAACCAATACTAATGTAATCCTGAAAAAGTTAATGTCACTAGGATTCCAAGGTAACATGCCAAACTTCATTTGTAAATTTTCTTAGCCATCGCTATTTCAAAGTTCGAGTAGGGATTCATTGTCCAAGAAATGGTGTCCCACAAGGTTGCGTTCTTAGCACAACGCTTTTCATTCTCGCAATCAGTGAACTGGCCACCAATTTACCTCGTGGAGTCAAACCAATGCTGTTTGTAGACGATCTGGCTATCTTTTGTCGATCCAAAGATTTGCTATCAATAAAAGATAAGCTACAAACTTCATTAAATCGATTAAACGAGTGGTCACAAAACTCCGGACTGAAGTTTTCGGAAGCTAAAAAAAATGTTTGTATTTCAGTAGAAGAAGAAATCTCCCCGACTACGACCTCCATTACAACGTCTTTACCCTACGAATAGTTGTAGATTCTTGGGATTGGAATTTGATAGACGCCTTACGTGGGAAAATCACATAAAATCCTTGAAAGAAAAATGTGTAAAAAAACTTAATATACTTAAAGTCTTAACTGGAACAAGTTGGGGTGCAGATCGCATCACTTTAATCAAGATATACTTATCAATAATATGTACAAAGATGGAGTATGGCTGCTTTGTCTTTGGCTCGGCAAAAAGGGACAATCTGGCTAAACTCGATGTAGTACACCATGCAGGCATACGAATTGCTACAGGAGCTTTCAGGACCAGCCCTCCTCTGAGTCTTTGTGCAGAATCTGGCTTACCACCACTTTTCCTATCGACGCGATAAATTGGCCATAAATTATATCACAAAATTAACCACACAACCTACTCACCCTGCTCACGTATACATCTTTAAATCCGAATATTCGGGGAAATTAAACTAAAGACCAACCTAACCTTACCATTAGCAGAAAGAATGTCGTCCGTTGTTAACGAGTTAAAATTAATCAATATAACTTCAATAGAAAACAGAACACCACATGGACATTTCTGAAACCCCATGAATATCTTGAGTTGGCTAAATATAGTAAACAAAATTCCAAATTAATAAATTTTAAAGACCACTTTGAGAAGATAATCAGCGCATTGCCCAGCCACAAATTAATTTTCACGGATAGTTCTAAATCGGACTCATCCACTGGTTCAGCTTTCGTCGCATCAGAATGCACCTACAAGTCGAAACTACATCAATATTGTTCCGTCTATACAGCTGAAGTGAATGCGATCGCAATGGCCCTTGATTATTCCAGAACACTCCCAATAGAGAATTTCACCAAGCCTCAGATTCATTGAGCGCTCTAAAAGCACTACAGAATATGCATAGCAGTCATCCAGGAATTTTAAGAATCCTGGAATTAACCAGAGTAATGGCTGAAAATGGAAAAAGAATCAATTATGTGTGGACACCGGGTCACATGGGGATAAGAGGAAATGAAATAGCAGATAAGGCTGCCAAAGAGGCTCTCACTCTCCTTGGTCGTCGTAGGGCACTGCTCACACCATCAGAGCTAGCACGCCTTCTAATAGCAAATGTATGGAAGAAATGGGATGAAGCATGGAAAAACATTTATCCAAGCAAACTGAAAACCATTAAGAAAGTAGTAAAGTATTGGAAAACTCAAGTCGCAGCAACCGCAGGGAGGAGGTGGTCTTGGCCCGCCTGAGAATAGGGCACACAAGGTTAACACATGGGCATTTAATATGTAAAGAGTTGCCCCCAAGATGTCAGCGTTGTAGGGAACCCTGACAATTACTTATGTGTTACGAGGAATGTCCCTTCTACACTAGAAAACTGGACCAAAAGTCGCGATTGCATTAGGAAACGATGGGAATAGAATTGACCAATTAATGTGCCTCCTTTCTGAAATGGACTTTTATAAGAGGATTTGACGACTTACTTTATATTTATTTATTTCCATTTATTTTTATTATTATTTATTTTTTCATGAATATCGTCTACTAATATAACTTGATAAATGTTTATTTTTTACAAATGCTGTCATATTTATTTTTATTATAGATTATTTTTTTTTATTATCTGTATTAATTATTATTATTATTTAATATTGAAAAAAATATATATATATTTGTCTAAATTAATTTTCTAAAATGAGCTATCCGGCACTATTTATGAGTGTATCATTTGTTTATTATGTATTATCTGTATGTATGTATTCATGTATTATGGGTTTATTACTTATTATGTATATGATTATTGTCTATTATGTATTATTATTTGTTCATAATGTATTCGTTTATTCTGTATTATTATTATTTGTTTTAGTGTATTATTATTATTTGTTATATTAGTTCGTTGTTTATTTTAATTAATATTATTATTTAATATTTCAATTAAAACCATAATTGTTTGTTTTCTAAAACGTGTATCTTATAGTGAGTTAGATATTATGTATCTAAGTTAATCTTATAGTGAGTCTATCTGGCACTGATGACCAAGATGTTTTGTGCCAATAAATAAATCAAAAACCAAAGCTCATAGATACCGTTTACTACAACACTTACTGGACAAACGATCAAAACATTCCAAACACCACAAAAAAATTATTTATATTAACATCATTATGTCTATTACCATCATTACCATCCAATTCTTCCCGCATTCAATCCTTGCAATCCAAAATCCTCTGAAAGATCCTAAATGCTCCTTACTTTGTCACCAATAAAATAATTCATAAAGACCTACATATACCAGTAGTCACAGATCTAGCCCGAACTAGATATACCTCCTTCAATTCCAAATTACCCGGCCAATCCAACCCACTCGTCCGCAAACTCTCATTATCATCTATTTCTGATAATCTCCCAAGGCAGCTGAAGAGACGATTGCCTTGCGACCTACTACATTAAATAAACACTGAATTGCTACTACTAGTTTCTTCCTATGCCTGTATCACGTCCACTTAATCAATTAACACGTTTAAAAATTGATTCAATTGTATAATACAGTTGAAAATTTCTTTAAAAAAAAAAAAAAAAAAAAAAAAATTATTGAAAACATGATTTAAAGAAGAAAGCTATGCGAAAGTTTTAAGATGATATACGAATGTATATGTTATGATATGTAGAATCATATTTACATCTTAAGAATGTAGTTGGAAAAATTATATTGTGTATATTTATATAATTTCGTAACCTTAGTATTTATTTTATTTATTCATCAATCTTTTTAAATTTCCGCTATTATATATTTCAATCCTACAACAAATGGTTTATACAATCACGTATGATAAAATAGCACCCTTTACATAAAATAATCATTAATATAATCAAAATAATCAGAATTATTATTGCCCAGATTGTGTGATTCTACTCCATTATGTAGATGTATTGCAGAACTGTTGACCCTCAACGCCGTACACTAGCCTCTACAGCTCATAAAACCCAAATGAAGTAATATAGAAGTTTAAAGAGATTGTTCCTGAGTAAGGATAAATTTTTTTTTTTTTTTTTTTTATTTATTGGAATTTACAACTGTATACAGGAATACAACAAGTAAATTAGATGAAATATATAAAGGCATGAAACACATGTAGAGAAGCTTCCCAATGGAAGCACTCTAAAAATGTTCTAAACTAGAAGGTCTCGGGGCCATCTCCTTTTCAGACGCCTCGGAGGATTGTCAGGAATTGAAGAGGAAGAAAGGATTTAAACTAGAGGATTAGGGTGGGAATGGAGTTTGCCATAAAAGGAATGGTATCTAGATCGGGCCAAATCAGCAACATACGGAACATTAAGATCTTTATGGATTAGTGTATTCGTGACAAAGTAAGGAGCATTGAGGATTTTACGAAGGATTTTGGATTGTAGGGATTGGATACGGGAAGAATTCGATGGTTTAGTAGAGCCCTACTCCGTAAGTCTATATCGGCCTTATGATAGTCATGTAGATGAGTCTTCTGTAGTTAAGTGGAAGATTAGAACGTTTGTCTAGTAAGTGTTGAAGTAGTCGAAAACGTCGAGCTGTTTCTTGTCGTTTAAGTCTTGTATTAGGGTTCCAAGTGAGACGTTTGTCAAGGTGCAGTCCTAGATATTGGATCTGTTCAACCGGGACAAGAGGAGTATTATTGAAGGAGACAGTAGGGTAGGATGTCATAGGTTTACGACGAAGGGTACAGGTAATTTGGTTGGATTTGTTGGCATTTATTTTAATTCTCCAGTTCTGACACCACACTTCAAGGTCTTTGATGGGGGATTGGAGAGTTTGAGAGGCAATAGTTGGATCAGTATTGACTGATAACACACAAGTGCCATCAGCGTAGGTAGAAAGGAAAGTGTTAGGATGGGATGGGATATCAGCTGTATAAACTGTGAAAAGAATAGGTCCTAGGATACTGCCTTGAGGAACACCAGCAAACTGACTAAAAATGAATGAATAGGAATTATTATGATTTAATTTGAAGGATCTGTCAGTGAGGTAGGACTTGATGATAAGGAAGTATGTAGGGGGAAGAAAATTGCGGAGTTTGTAAAGCAATCCCGGGTGCCAGACTCGGTCAAAGGCTTGTTCTACGTCGAGGAATGCTCCCGTGCAGTACAACCCGCGCTCTAATGCAGACGAGACAACGTCCATCACACGATGACATTGCTGGATAGTGGAGTGGGAGGTTCTGAATCCAAACTGGTGATCTGGAACTATGAAATAAGTATCTAGGATGGGATATAGGCGTTTCAGTGTAAGTTTTTCAAAGATTTTACCCATGATTGGTAAAAGTGAGATGGGACGGCAAGAAGATGGATTTTCAGGCGGTTTCTTAGGTTTGGGTATCATTTTGACAATGGATAATTTCCAGGAAGCAGGAAAGTATGTGGAACGGAGTACGGAATTATATGTGTAAGTAAGATATAGGACAGCTTTTCGAGGAAGGAGTTTTAAAATATGGGAAGTTATAAGATCATGCCCAGGAGCTTTGCGGGATGGTAAACTCTGGATGATGTTAGATATTTCAGTAGGGTGGAACGCTTTAGGAGGAAGGACCATTTGGAGTTGGATATTTAGTTCTGCTTCTATGAACTTAATGTGACCGGGATTATGAATATCTGGATGTAGATTAAAGGTTTTAAAAAGGTGCTGACAGAATATCTGGGTCTTTTCTTCATCAGATCTTGTCCAGATATGGGATTCAGTTAGGAGTGGATGATTACATTCTTTGTACTTCAGTAACTTTTTTGTGGTCATCCATAACGATCTGTCTGTAATAGTTAGTTTTTCAGTAAAGTTGAGTAAGTTTTGAATTTTTACTTTTCTGATTTCTGATTTTAGTCTGTTAGTAAGTTTGGTATAATAAGTTTTGTCTGAAGGGTATCTAGTCCTATGCCACTTCGATCTTGCCCTGCGTTTTTCCCTTAATAAGATTCGAATGTGTTGTGGCAGGATAGTCTCCTGTGAGTTAGTAGTGTTAATGGTTGAAGTGTTGTCGAGTATACTACTGCTGATTGAGTCAGTCATGTTTAGTCTTTAGTGGTATTTTTCAGTCAAGTTTGTTTTCCATGTCATATTTGAATCCGTCCCAGTCTACTCGTCCTGTAATCAGAGTGGGAATGGTAGGCTTAGGAACAAGGCTTGAATGCAAGGAAAGCAGAACCGGACTATGATCGGATGACAGGTCATTTAGGGATTTGATTGTGGATTGGGAAGAAGATATCTGAGAGGAAACAAATATGTCTAGGATATCAGGACGTTTTTTGAGGGATGTAGGCCAGTATGTCGGGTTCATTGGCGAAAGGATTGTATAACAATGGGTGGTGGGAAAGAAAGGAGATTGCCACGGGAGTTGGATATTCGGCAACCCCATCGCTGATGTTTCGCATTGTAGTCTCCTCCAGCAATAAAGCGCGGTCCTAGGGATCTGAACGGGGTTTCAAGTTGACTATAGGAAAGGGAGTTACCAGGAGAGAAGTATACAGCTGAAATTGTAAGATAAAAAGGACGAGTTGAAATAGTTACTGAGGTTGATTGTATGGCGTCAGATGGAGTAGAAGGAATAAGGGAATGAGGTAAGGATTTATGAATGAGGATACATGACCCAGCATGGGAAGTATTGTCTGGGTGGTCTGATCTATAAGTGATGTAGTGACGTATGTAAAAATGTGATCGTCGTGTGAAGTGTGTTTCTGTCAATAGTGCTATATCTATGTGCTTGTCCAGTTCGTCACGATGGTTATGCAGGCCATTAGCATTCCACAAGAGGATAGTTAAGGGCATTACGCTCATAGTGGGAGATTGAATGGGATTTGGGAAAGGACTCAGTTAGAAGATTGATAAGCGGTTGGATGGTATCTCTAAGATCTGAGAGAAAGGAATTTAGAATGGAGTAAATGTTGGATAGATCTGGGTTGGATAACGGATGTGGATAAGCGTCGTGGGAAGGATAACTTATTTGATCAGGAGTGTTGGCTGAGTGCTGAGCCCGCCGTGGGGTACGAGGGTGTTCAGTCCTCTGGGTCACTGGAGGTTGAGGCTTTGGTTGACTAGGAGGAAGAGAAGGTAGTTCTGGAATTTTGTTAGGGTGCTCTGGGGGTAGTTTGACACGTAAGGGCAGATTATGGGGAAGGATCGGTTGACGGGAAGCTTGTGGTTTAGGGTGGGAGGTTGGAGGCCTGATTTGGGAGTTTGGAGGCGCCTGACTAGTAGTCTGTTTCTTCTTTATGGTGGTGACGTCGGGGAAAGTTTTTCTGGTTTCTGCAGTAGAATCCCTGACTGTAGATGTGGTAGGCTGCTGTTGAGCGAAGGTAGTTGCCGACTTCTGAAGTTGAAGGAAGGCAGACAAATTGTTCAACTCTAGTCCCTGGGTGCGTGTCTCTTGGTCATCTCTTTTTACATTAATGTAGTGAGATCTTTGTCGAAGATGGGTTTTGTAGACTATATAACCCCGGTAGCTGGCTGGGTGACCTTCACCGCAAAGAGCACACTTGGCTGGCTCATCTCGAGCTTTCTGGCACGTTTCAGAGGCATGTGGGCCGGCACACTTGACACACCTAGGCGGGTGATAACAGTAGGACTTCGTGTGTCCTAAGGTTTGGCATTTGGTACACTGAACAATTGTCGTCTTTAGCCTAGGCTCTTCGAATCGTACAGATGAGTAGACCAGTCTTCTCCCCTGAAATATTTCTGGATTGTTTCTGGCTGGTTCGAGGTCGACGAAGAATAGTGGCAAGGGGTATTTTTGTGTATGGTGTGTCACTGAAGAAATGTTCCTTACGTGATGTCCAACTTCTTCCAGCCCTTCTTTAATGGCTTCAGTGGGAGTGGATGAATGGAGTCCGCGTAAAACCACGCGATATGATTTTTCTTGTTTGAGTTGATAACAATGAAAGTCGTAGTTTTTAGAGCTCAAATAACTCACGAGTTTCTTGTAATTTTCTTTCGTGGATGTGTTTATTTTTATGTTGTTTGATCGGGAGAAACATTGGAAGTTTGGTTGTCCGATTAGATTGGCGATTTCTTTACCGAACGACATAAAATTACTAATATTTGTTACAAATATTGGAGGTGGCTCGGGATCGGAAAATCCTTGAGGTCCCGGAACTTTATTTGCAGTGTTGACTGTAGCGGCATGGCTAACGAAAGATGAAGGAGGTACATTAGTAGGAGACGGAGCGGCCGAAGTAGATGGCGCTGTTGGTTCATGTTGGTTGGCTGCAGTGGTGCTGCGAGTTTTTGGTGGTGATTGTATTGTTTTTGGCTGTTGCTTGGACTTGGCCGATTTATTTTTTTTTTTTTTTGTTAGGCGAATTTCCTCCGGACCCAGTATTGTTCCTGTGGCGTTTTTGGCGTCGCGTTAAATACTGCGAGTCTGATTCGCTTGTTTCAGAGAAAGGCGTCTCTTCCCCTGATTCATCACATGACAATGTTCTATCGAGATCCATAACTCAATAGAATAAGAAAAAAAATGAAAAATAAAATAAACATATAAAGAGATCTATTTGAATTATATAGTGACCTACACTAAAAAAATAAAAATAAAATAAATTTTAAAAAATACACTTATAGAGACTTATATAAACTAATTAATAGAATTAACCTAAAAGATCTTAAAACTAAACTATTTACAATATATACATAGACAACATACAATAAACAAGCATTTCTAATTTAATAAAAATAAAGACTTAGAGAGAAAAAAAAAGTCTTAGAGAAAAAAATAAAAAGTCTTAGAGGAAGAGAACTAAAAGTTTTAAAAAGAATGTCTTGGTTACGAAGTAAGAAATGACAACACTTCCGACCGAGACCTTGTAAATAAAGAGAAGAGGATTAGCCTAGCCGTTATCTCCAGCCTGGGACGGCCACCAGTTTATAGGTGCCTATTTAACTAAACAGCACTCACCTCTCAATTTGTGTTCATCAAAGTATGTTATAGTGCTACGACTAACGATTTACAAAGTTTGATGGATATTCATGCAGTATCACACAGATAAAAAGGTAACTAACACAGAGCGATACGTAAATAGAACTGAGCTAGCGGCCATTTTTTCGGAACTAGAATAAATTTAGATATCATTTTTATTTTTCAAATTTCAAAAGAATGAAAATATGGTTTTACTGTACATTTATTATAATATAATTTAAATAAAAATATTTCGATGATGAACTTCGATGTACGATTTATTATCGTTTATTTTATAGGATTAGGCCTAGTTGAAGTGACCGTGGTTAACTACAAATTCACTAATCTTGCTAAGTTTATCACGAGTTAACAGAAATTCCGTTGCAGCGATCATGGTTAGCGTTACCTTCATGTTAAGTAATTAAATATTTAACCCATCTCAAAGTTACCTTTTTATGGTTTAATTTACTTTGAAACATTGTTTGTGTTAGTTTCAGTTTACTTTATTTCAAAATATTTTAGTAATATTTATACCAAATACATCGAGGAAAAATGAATACTATATCTCCAGATTGTGTGATTCTACTCCATTATGTAGATGTATTGCGGAACTGTTGACCGTTAACGCCGTACACTGGCCTCTACAGCTCCTAATACCCTTATGAAGTGATTTAGAAGTTTAAAGAGATTGTTCTTGAGTGAGGATAAATTTAGATATACATTTATTTATTTTTTTTTTTGAAGGACCTTAGATATTCAATGTTGCTCACTCTTATTTGACTAACGAATCTTAACTTCTAAATGTTATTATTAATTTATATTGAATGTGTATGGTCGACTGTTGAAATTATCAAAGGAAGAAATAATTCGGGAGTCAGTCGTGTGGAAAATATTGTTATTTTGCCGCTTATTTGTTATATATCCGCCATGCTTCATCCCTACCATCATTCAAGTCTCAGCTGTTCCATTACCTACTGTCATCCCAAACAGACGCTCAACAACAAGCCTGATATTTCAAATAGCCCAGTAGAATTAGGATTTTGGCTAGAAAAAGGTGGGGTAAATTTAATTTTTAGGCACGATTGGTTGTACTGCTCCCCTCATTAAAAATCCCAGTTTTCACACTTTTCATCCTTGTGCGTTTTCCGCCATCTTGGAACAACCTCTAAAAAAAAGTACTTTGTTTAGTTTTTTCCTTCTAAATCTGTTCCTCGACATTTTAGTGCAAACTTTATCATTAACAATTTTAAAGAAAAATAAATTACCTACATGTTTGGTATGTAATATGTTAGAAAATTTTAAACACCTACTGACATACGTGGTTGTCAATATTGGCCAAATAGGCAAAAAAACACAAAATGTCAGAAAAGTCGGTGGTTTAGCTTCAATAACTATTTAGGTGTGCAGTTTAATAAAAAATACATAAGAAACAATCTTTTAGAACATTAAATTTCTAACAAGTTAGATGTATAACATTTTTAATTACTTCTAATTATACGAACAAGAAATGTTGATGATAACATTTTTACTGAAAGTGCTCTGTTAATAAAAAAATAAAATACTCCGTTTTAAATAGATCTTCTAAACGTGATATTATCTTAAAACCATTATTGTGTATATTCTAGGAAAATAAAAGCGTTTTTGCAACTAATAAGAACCATTTCCCAATATATTACTTTTGTTTTAATTGATTTAAAAAAACATTTTAATGATAAACCAACAACTAAATATAATATAAAGCATTTTTGTTAGTTTTTTTTTTTTTTCAGTTTCAAATGCAGTTGATGTGTATAATGTATCATTTTGAGTGAAAGGCTGCGGATCGTCAAACTCGTCTTCTTTCATGTTATATTTAATATTTGGTCTGTTATGCAGGATTCGAATCCTCAATAAAGACAGACAATAGAACAAGTCCACCTTTTTTGCAGCTGCATTTTTGCCACATTTCTCTTTGCATCGACAGGAAAACATATTATACAATAGGAATTGCGAACGACTTTGAGAACGTTCATTTCTGATGTAAAGATGTAGTGGTTTCCTTGGAAACGTGGTCGTCACATCAATACCAGCAAAGGAAAAATATCCCTGGATCTGCTGATACCTTTCCACAGGATGATCATCGCTAAGCAGTCAAGAAAAAAATATTTCGAATATAATTTCCTCCAATTCTATTGTCACTTTTCTCAGAGGAAGTCTTTCTATAAGGGACGAAATCAATATCTCTGTTTACTCTATTTTTACCTCATTGCCAAATGAAGGAATACTCGGAAAGGATGAAGTTGATGTAGCAGATCCAGGCTATCTTCTACACAGAATACATTGAAATTCATCAACGGAGCGAACGTTTTTCTGTAATTTTTAAGAATAATGTGACATATGTACTGCGAAATCTCGGCAATAATTTTGTGGTAGTCATCGATGTATACTCCACAGAAGAAAAGATAAAAGCTACAAAAAGCTCAGAAAGTTCCAGGCTATAGTCTTGTTTAGTTCTTTTTAATGGTGAAATGTTTCCGCAGATGCCAAAGGAAAAGCTTTAATCGAATGAAAAGAACAAATCCAGATTTACATCACTGATTATAAATGATTTGGAGAGAGCATAAATGGTTGCCAATCAAGGAACTGAAGATGGAGATCTTTTAATTGTGAAAACAGTCATTTATTTGTGTTCTGAACATGATTTCGTATTTGTGATTGAGAAGACATTGACATTTTTGTTTCGGTGACGGCTATAGCGACAGATAATGTGTATTTCTGCAAACCTGGAAGACGTGGCATGGCAGATATATTATACTCCACCAGACCTTTTAAATATAAACATTTTATATTTTATATTCGTAGAAAACATTTAATTTATCCATGCTATTGAAGAAAAATTCTAATATCGGTTTATGGTGGTGATATGAACACTTCTATAGATGAGCTAAGGTATCTTCGATTTGTTAAAGCTACAACAAGCGCATTGTCACGTCTACCTCCAACTTGCAATGCAGTTGAATTTCATGGTTATCTAACTTATCTCCAAGTACCCTTGCATAGACCCTTTAAACTGGGGCTAAAAGAAGAATTTTTGTGGTCTAACATTAGTTACCATGATTAAAGAACCAGCTAGATCGACATTACTGAATATGATTTCCTGTGGATGCAAAGAGAAATGTGGTAAAAATGCAGCTGCAAAAAAGGTGTAATTGTTTTATTATCTCTCTTTATTAAGGATTCGAATCCTGCATAATATACCAAATATTAAATATAACATGGAAGAAGACAAGTTTGACGATACGCAGCCTTTCGCTCAAAATGATACATTATACACATCAAATATATTTGAGATTAAAAAAGAAAAAAAAAACAACTAAAAAAATGCTTTATATTTTATTTAAAGTTTTTGGTGTATCATTAAAATGTTTTTTTGTTTTTTTTAATCAATTAAAACAAAAGAAATATATTGGGAAATTGTTCTTATTAGTTGCAAAACAGCTTTTCTTTTCCTAGAATATACACAATAATGGTTTTAAGACAATATCACGTTTAGAAGATCAAAATTAAGCGGAGTATATTATTTTTTATTAACAGAGCACTTTCAGTAAAAAAGTTATTATCAACATTTCTTGTTCGTATAATTAGAAGTAATTAAAAAATGTTATACATCTAACTTGTTAGAAATTCAATGCTCTAAAAGATCGTTTCTTATGTATTTTTTAATAAACTGCACACCTAAATAGCTATTGAAGCTAAACCACCGACTTTTCTAACATTTTGTGTTTTTTTGACAATTTAGCAAATATTGACAGTCACGTATCTCAGTAGGTGTTTCGAATTTACCAACATATTTATTTTTCTTTACTTAATTTATTTTTCTTTAAAATTGCTAACGACAAAGTTTGCTCTAAAATGTCGAAAACAGATTTAGAAGGAAAAAACTGAAAAAAGTACTTTTTTTAAGAGGTTTTTCCAAGATGGCGGAAAACGCACAAGGGGGAAAAGTAGGAATACTTGGGTTTTTCATGAGGGGAGCAGTACCAACAATCGTGCCTAAAAATTAAATTTACCCTACATTTTTCTAACCAATCCCCTTTTTTGGTTTAATTCTACAGGGCTAAAATCAAATTTCAATTCATAAAAAAATTAATTATTTATTGTTTATATTAAACTCAGTAGATGAATATATTATTATGAACCAGTTTCAAAGTTTTATTTTATTCAATACTTTAATCTATAAGATGTTATGTATATTACTCTTTCATTTTTATTTACTCTTATATATACTTTAATCCTTTTTTTTTTCTGATATCATTGTAAATAAAAATTCATTTTAACAAAAAGGGTCTTTTTGCCAGACACATCGTATATCTTAATTGTACATATCAATTGTTCTTAAGGGACACTGTCCCAGAATAATAAAAAAATTTCTATTTCTACCATTATCAGGGCATCTGTGACCCATATCAACCATAAGTTAGAAAGACTAAATGCTAATTTTCTAGCTATGTTAACATTGGATGTTCGTAATTCTCAGTTCGAGGTTTGTATGATATATTATAATATAATTCGAATTAAGTAAACATCAAGAAACTTTTCATCAAAAAATTTTGGTGCTAAAAGTCTCACCAATATCTTACAAAAAACAAAGCTCTTCAAATATGTATGTGTTAACCTTGCTAACAATCCCAAACTACTTAATATTAGAGTAAAAAAGGCAACTTTTCTCAAATATTGTGCTCTTTTTCAAGAATAATTTTATTCTCAAAACAGTTTTTATCCCTATTGTTTCACTTTCTTTCAAAAGTTACTATAATTTTTATAATGAACCAAGGTTTACGTCAAGTATTTGTTATATCTAATTATAAGATAATTTTTTTGGAAGTATAGAAAAATTATTATTTTCTATATTTTGCCTAATGAAATATGCAATATAACCAATCAAATAACCTAGATAATAGTACATGCTACATAGTACAATACTACCAGTTGAAATTTTATTAAGAACGGATCCCCAGTCATACGGCTTTGACTTCTGCGGATCTAAACAAGAAATTAACGAATAATGGGAGTAATTCAATGTATAAAATCGCTTTTAATATAGATAAGAAGATCAAAAGCAGTTTTTTTTCAAAATATTTTATTTATAGTTTTATCTTTATAAAACATATTTTTGAAACTTGCTTTAGAAAGATATCGTTTAACCAAATATTCCTTATTTATTTTTAGGTATTTGTATTAATCATGAATATTAAGATTTAGTTTAAAAAAACGAAGCATAAAATATCATCGTAAAGAGAGATTGGTTGACTATGTGTATAAAAGGGAATCGTTAGTTTAGAGTGCAGTAAAAAGAACACAACACAATTAAGTAAAAACTTATTGCTAATTGTTGTGATGCTCTCCTTCTATCGTCCCGAAGAAGGCCTATAAATTAGGTTGAAACATCAGCACCAGTAAATTAAGTTTATACTAATTGTGTGTTCTTTTAACTGCACCCTGAACTAATTTCATAAAATATCATTCTTAAGTTGTATAATAAGTAATACATGTTTTGTAATACGGAAGGACAAATGAACTAAATATAATTCCTGCTAGTTATTTCATTTATCGACCGTGAAATAATAACTAATAATCAAACATCATGAAAAATTTGTTATTTCTAAAAAAAAAGATGTATCCGGAAAATGTTTAATATAGGTTAGGAAAATTAGCAAAACAATTTCGACATACTGATTTTTTTTAAAAATACTATTAGTGCTATCTAGAAATGAGATTTGGTTGTATAGCTCTAGATGTTAAGTTACATAAATAAAATGCACTCCAGTTATTCTTGGTTTAGCCCAGAAGTCTTATTACATTGAGGGAAGTACCAAAAAAAAAAAAAAAAAACTGATTGAATGCCATATTATTACCAAAAATCCAATTTACTATTAAATTAGTCTTAATTAATTTACTATAATTATCTCATTGTACTAACATAATCATTAATATAATAAAAATAATCAGAATTATTATTGACCAGATAGTGATTCCACTCCATTAGGTAGATGTATTGCGGAACTGTAGACCCTTAACGCCGTAAACTGGCCTCTAAAGCTCCTAAAACCCTTATGAAGTGATATAGAATTTTAAAGAGACTGTTCTTGAGTAAGAATAAATTTAGATATACATTTTTTATTTTTTATTTAATTTGTTTTATTTATTTTTTTTTTTTTTTTGAAGGACCTTAAATATTCAATGTTGCTCACTCTTATTTGACTAACGAATCTTAACTTCTGAATGCTGTTATTAAATTATATTGAAGACGTATGGTCGACTGTTGAAATTATCAAAGGAAAAAATAATCCGGGAGTCAGTCGTGTAAAAAATATTGTTAATTTGCCGAGGTTTCGGCATAAACATGCGTACCATTATCTGGGCATCTAAGAGCCATATCAAACATAAACTAATAAGACTAAATGCTAATTATTTCTAACTATGTAAACATTGGATGTTTGTAATTCTCAGTTCGAGATTTGTATAATATAATTCGAATTAAGTAAAAATCGTGCAAGAAAAAAACAAAGCCCTTCAAATATGTATGTGTTAACCTTGCTAAGAATCCTAAACTATTTTATAGTAGAGTGAAAATAGCAACTTTTTTCAAATATTTTGCTCTTTTTCAAGAATTATTTGATTCTTAAAACAGTTTTTATCCCTATTTTTCACTTTCTTTCAAAAGTCCTATTTTCTTACGATAATTTTTCGAAAATAAAACTAGGTTTACGTCAAGTATTTGTTATATCTAATGATAAGATAATTTCCGTTGGAAGTATAGATAAATGATTATTTTCTTTATTTTGACTAAAGAAATAGGCAAATAAACCTAGGTATTCATTCATTCATTCAGTGGCGCAACAGGCCGTGTAGGCCCTGGGCCTCGCGGTGTGATCTGGGAGATTACACTCGCGTTTCTTGATGCTATTTTTAGTGTAGGGTCATCACTCCCTACGACTAATTTTGTGAGTGGCTACCCTTTGGCTGACGGGTCTCACATACCCGAGGGAGAGGTTGTGAGTGAATCCCCATTTTTTTACATCCTTATAAAAGTCCCGCCGGGACTGGGATTCGAACTCAGAACCTGTAGCATGAGAGACTAGCGCGCTAGCCACTCAGCCACGGGCTCCCCAAACCTAGGTATTAGTACATTATATTAGTACATGCTACAAGTCGAAATTTTATTAAGATCGGATTCCCAACCATACGGCTTTGACTTCTGCGGATCTAAAGAATAAATCAAGGAATAATGAGAGTAATTCAATGTGTAATATCGCTTTTAATATAGATAAGGTCAAAAGCAGCAGAATTTTTCAAAATATTTTATTTATATCTTTATAAAAAATATTTTTGAAATTTGCTTTAAAAAGATATCGTTTAACCGAAAATTCTTAATTTATTTTTCGGTATTTGTATTAATCATGAATATTAAGATTTAGTTAAAAAAAAAAAAAAAAAAAAAAAAAAAAAAAAAAAAAAAAAAAAAGCATAAAATATCACCGTAAAGAGAGGTTGGTTGACCATGTGTATATAAGAGAATCGTTAGTTCAGGGTGCAGCAAAAAGGAAACAACACAATTAAGTAAAAACTTATTGCTCATTATTGTGACGCTGTCCTTCTATTATCCTGAAGAAGGCCTGTAATTTAGGCCGAAACATCAGCACCAGTAAATTAAGTTTATGCTTAATTGTGTGTTCTTTTAACTGCACCCTGAACTAACTTCATAAAATATCATTCTTAAATTGTGTAATAAGTAATACATGTTTGTAATACGGAAGGACAAATGAACTAAATATAATTCCTGCTAGTTATTTCATTTATTGGCCGTGAAATTATAATTAATTATCAAACACCGTGGAAAATGTGTATGTGTGTATTCTAAAATAAAGATGTATCAGGAAAATGTTTAATATAGGTTAGGAAAGTAACTTCCATATACTGATCTTTTTTTTTAAATACTATTAGTGCTACCTAGAAATGAGATTTAGTTGTAAAGCTCTAGATGTTAAGTTACATAAATAAAATGCATTCCAGTGGTTCTTGATTTAGCCCAGAAGTCTAATTATTTTGAGGGAAGTACCAACAAAAAAACTGCTTGAATGCCATATTATTATCAAAAATCCAATTTACTATTGAATTAGTCTTAATTAATTTACTATAATTATCTCATTGCACTAGAATAATCATTAATATAATAAAAATAATCAGAATTATTATTGACCAGATTGTGTGATTCTACTCCATTATGTAGATGTGTTGCGGAACTGTTGACCCTTAACGCCGTACACTGGCCTCAACAGCTCCAAAAACCCTTATGAAGTGATATAGAAGTTTAAAGGGATTGTTTTTGAGAAAGGATAAATTTAGATATCAGTTTTTTTTTTTTCAAAATTCAAAAGAATAAATATATGGATTTATAGTACATTTGTTATAATAAAATTTAAATAAAAATATTTTGAGGAAGAACTTCGATTTACGATTTATTATTGTTTATTTTATAGTATTAGGCCTAGTTGAAGTGATCGTGGTATACTACAAATTTATTAACCTGGCTAAGTCAATCACGAGTTAACAGAAATTCCCGAGCAATCATGGTTAGCGTTACGTTCATGTTAAGTAATTGAATATTTAACCCATGTCAATGTAATTTTTTATGGTTTAATTTACTTTAAAACATCGTATATATCAGTTCCAGTTTAGGGGATCACTTGTAGCTGGGTGGATAGCGTAACAGCCTCCCATGCCAAAGGTCACGGGTTCAAACCCGCAGGTGGTCCTAGGATTTTTTAATGGGAGTAAAAAATCCTTAGTTACGCCGTCCTTCAGAGGGGACGTTAAAAGGTGGTCCCGAGCCTGTGCGATGTCAGTTACTCGTTAAAGATCCCTATCCTAATAAAACCTGGATAGGCAAAATTTAGGACTCCCACTGTAGCATCGTCCGATTAGCCATAATAACATAAAGTGACGTTAAATAAATAAATAAAATAAAGTTCCAGTTTATTTTATTTCAATGTAATTTAGTAATATTTATCCCAATACATCGAGGAAAAATGAATATTATATCTCCAGCTGAATAATCATCAGATGAAGATATCATAGAACTAATCAATATACTTCCTAAAATCAAAGATTACAGAGAGGAATCCCTTTGATATTTAGGGTGGGGCGGTATTCAAAACAAGTTATAACAGAATAATTAGCTAGGAGGTAGAGGGATTTCATTATACTGCACTGTAACAGAACCTAATATAAACAAAACAATGACAGTGATTTCTAGGAGATAGTGGATATGGCTGCAAACCTTATTTACTTATACCAATTTTAAACCCGACAAAAACAACAAGTAACGTATCCAAACAAGTAACGTCATTGTGAAAGCATTTGGTGTTAGAAAAAGGTTTCTTTGCCTACAAATGGAATTGCTAGGTGTAGTAGAAACCAGGATTAGAAGATGTCATAATACAACCCAGCTTCTTTTATAGTAGAAATATTATGTTGTTATACCACATATTTAAATTTCTTTAAAGGATAGTAATATATATATATTACTTAATATATAATATATTAATATATTACTTGGTAGCGAACATAATCTGACCATCCAGAAGGTTAGGAGTTGCTTGTATAGAGAAAGGAAAATTGATGAAAAATTAACGTCAACTTCTCAATTATATACCATATATCTACACATTATAATAGTTGTGTAACTAACTTCCAATTAAAATTTACATGAATGTATATTTATGGTAAAAATAACAAAATAATTATTATGAATGAATTGATGGACAATTTCAAAAATAATAATTATAAAAGAGGGCCACTAATCTGTGTAGAAATAAAAAGGGAGCGTGGTATAGAAGAATGATAGAGCTTATGGAAGGAGAGAAATGAAAGCAGAAGACTTTATCAAGCTGTCAAAAAACTGAGAAGTACTAAACACATGTCACAGTAAGGAGGGTCTTCTCCTTCGAGAAGTGAAACAGATCTTGGATAGATGGGCTGAACATTTTGATGATGTGCTCGGAACTGGCCATGGTGTAAGTGTAAGTGACTTCCGCCTCAGCAGTTGATGATTTGGACACCAGGGTCTACCCGGATGCAAAACCTCTTTCATTTAAAGATTTTATGGAAGCCGTGGATCATAAAGTCTAATAGAGATCCCGGAGATGACTATTTACCATCGAAACTAATTAAATATAGAGGCGAGTACTATGTCGAAGAATTTACCATCTTATATCTGATATATGGAACAATGAGTCTATGCCAGAGGAATGGTGTTGATTATGCCGCTCTTTAAGAAAAGAGACGAGACAATATTTCAGAAGAATAGTGTCATAACCCTGTTAGATGTTATTTTTAAAATCCTGGCAAATATTTTAACTACAAGAATTGAAATTTACTCGGAACAAATTCTCGCGAATTACCAATGCGGGTTCAGGCCTAACAGGGGTGGGTACTACTAATAAAATCTTTGTTTCGCAACAAGTGCTAGAAAAATGTTATAAACATCACCTGTTTGTTGCCCTTAAATAATTTAAAGTTCCGTTTAAGCTAATAAATTTAATAAAACTGACAACGTTCCGGACACGGGCTATAGGATTAGCAATAGGATTAGTAGACGAATCCCCCATTTGACTCCGGGGTAAGGGAACGAGATTCCTTCTCTGCAGTTTTGTTACATCTTGTCCTACATAAAGCATTACAAAAAAGCTAGCAACTAGCTTATGTCAAATACTTGGCAAGGGGTATGGAGATGACATTGTGGTTCTGGAAACAAGTGAGAAGGCATTGAAGGAAATTCTTGCAAAGACTGTTCAAGAAAGTAAAAGCGTGGGTCTTGAGATAAATGAAAATAAAACCAAATACATGCCAGTATCAAGCTCAAGAGGCAAGAAGAAGAAAACAAGATTTCAGATGTTATGGCTATACCTTCAAAGCTTTTGATCGTTTCACGTACCTTTGCACTGAGATAAACAATGTAGTTAGGGTGAGTGACGAGATAATGAGAGGGATAACGTATGGTAACGAAGCGTCTCTCAAGGCTAATAAAATCGGCCCTCCTATCAATATGCACAAAACTTAAATTATATAAGACCCTTATTAGGCCGTCGTGTGTTATGGTGCAGAGACGTGGACACTTAAAGTAGCTGACCAGTGAGTCCTTAGAATATTCAAAAGGAAAATTATGAGGCGAATATTTGGTCCTATAAACGAACGAGGCATATGGCGTATTAGGCGTAACCAAGAATTAGATAACTTTATGCAGAACGAATATAGACTAAAGTTCATTAAATCGAGAAAAATGAGTTGGCTGGGTCATATCGAGGAAATGGCAAATGAATGGATGCCGAAAAAAGTTCTGCGCGAAACGTTTCCAAGAAAAAGAAAGAATGGACGTCCACGTAAATGCAGGATAAAGGACGTGGAAGAGGACCTATCCAAAATTGAAGTGACAAACTGAAGGAAGCCGGCCAAGGAAATATGGTTGGAGAGGCCGAAGTTCACCTTAGACTGTAGAGCCGAAGGAGAAGAAGAAGAAGAATTATAAAAGTGAAAAACTTTTCTGGCAGTAAAAAAAAATATGAAAGGATAATTAACGGGTTATTTGAAAATAAAGATAATATAAAAATACAAATTATTAAGGATTTATTGTTTTTCTTAAGTATAACACGAACGAAAAACAATTTAAGTCATCTATATACTTTAAGAAAATCTAAAAAAAAAAAAAAAAAAAAAAAAAAAAAAAAAAAAAAAAAAAAAAAAACGTGGTATGTATAAAAAAAAACTTTGATACTGCGACAAACATACATGAGCAATCTAGTTATCCGAACATAGAAACATTTCCGTCAGAGGAGCTGCATTTCGGAAAATAGTAAAAAATTAGCTGCAATCGATTTAATCAGATCACTTCTGCATTCATTAATTAAAAGTAACGAAATATTTATATGCATCTGAAAAATGAAATTATGATGCACATGAAAAATCTTATGAACAGAGCAAAAACCTGGCTGATCAAAAAAAATTAGCTTATAGATAAAAACCATCTGGCAACTGACCAGTATCAAATATTTGAGAAAACATCAAGAATTAATTACTAAATAGTGGAATAAAATTTTATAGAGACATCAAATTGCAAAACTTAAGAACTGGGAATCAAGAAAACGAAAATTTCTTGAAGGAAGATTTTGACTTGAAGCATTTTAGGGAAACTTTTAAAACTTAATTAATTAAATTATAGTTAAATGAAGCAAAAGAGAACCTGGTTTTGTAAACCCCCACAAAAAAAATAGACAAGGTACTCACCAGTCTATGATTCTCCAGCCGCATTAATTGAGGACTCAGCTTGGAGTTTACTTTCGTCTCCAGCTTTTGAACTTCCCTGATGATCCTGCCTCGGTGTCGGTTCGAAACCTTTTCCAGGATGTTAGCGACAAGTTTCCCATTTCTGATGATTTTAAACGTATCGCTTTCCTTCGGACACTCTGAAAAATAGAAAAACATATTCATACAAACATCAGTAATAAAAATGTTATGATGATTCAAACAAATGTGCCTAATTATTATTACTTACGATTAATATGTATATTTCTAATGATTGACCAAAAAAATACGTACGATGCTTTGAAGCGAACAGTTTGCAAGGATCCATGACTTGAACGAAAAGATGACTCAAGAGATACTGCTCTAAGAAGTAAGAAATTGTAACTAAGCAATGGTTCTGTTAAGGGCAGTAAGGGATGGTGGGGCTGGTGGTGGGGGGTCCGGTCTCCTTCCTATTGGCTGTCGTCATCCCCTCTTCACGCCACCATCCCCCACAGCTCTCCTTTGTAATTTAATATTTCTGCTAATTTATATTGAAGGGAATAGAATAACTTAAAAAGTATCATTAGGAAAGCTAGAGAAAATTATTACAGCGAAATAATTATGGAAACTGCTCATTCCCCAGTAAAATTTTGGCAAGTTATCAATCAACTATCGGGTAGACCAGCAAAAAAATCAGTTTTCCTATCCGACTTTACAGATAATCCGGGAGATGAAAATAAATTGCTTGATAAATTCAATGAGTATTTTGTGAATGTTGGTCCAACCCTTGCTGGAAAATTCCGAAAACCAACTCGAATGGGCTGTTCTGTTTATAGTTCGTTACCAGAAAGGTGGTGTGTGCTTAGGGAATTCACAGAAGCAGATCTTAGGCTTAAAGTTGGTGAGCTAAGGAGTCGTTCAGCCCCTGGTCCGGATAATATCAGTGCAGAAATATTAAAACAAAACATAGATCATATTGCTGAACCGCTCGCTCATATAATTAATTTAAGTCTTAGCAATGGGATGTTTCCAAAACATTTTAAAACCGCTAAAGTAGTCCCGATTTACAAAAGCGGGAAAAAAAATTAGTTTGGTAATTACCGTCCTATATCAATGATAAATGTGTTTTATAAATTATTAGAAAAGTTAATTAAGCAAGAGCTAGCCCATTTTTTGTTTACAAACAACCTAATCAGTCCTAAACAGTATGGCTTTAGTCGAGGCAGGGGAACGGAGGATGCTATATTGGACTTAACTTCTTATATTTGCTGTGCGCTGGATTGTGGGGACCATGTTTTGGGAGTCTTTTTGGATTTGGCGAAAGCTTTTGACAGCATAGACAGAACTATATTGCTAGACAAAATTTGGAAATTAGGCATTAGTGAAAAGGTACTGGAATGGTTTAATGGCTACTTACAGAACAGAATTCAGTATGTCTCAGTTGAAGGCAAAAACAGTGTGGAATTTCCCATTGATTATGGCGTTATTCAGGGAAGTACATTGGGACCATTGCTGTTTTTATTGTACATTAACGATGTTAGTTCTTTGGAGCCAACTTTTGGTAGAATAATTCTCTTCGCTGATGATACAGCTATATTGTATAAAGTAACATCTTGGACTGAAGTATATGAGTTGGCGAACTCTCATTTGTAATCGATTGCTAACTGGTCCCATGGTAATTTACTTACAATAAATCCACATAAATTGCCCTGTTGTTCAGAAAGTTCATCAAGTTCAATATCTTGGAATTGTTCTTGATTACCGATTAAGATGGAATGTGCATATCTCTAATGTCACTGCTCAGCTAAGGAAATATTTTTATGTATCCCATGAGTTTAAGAGGAATTTTATCGATCAATAATTAAATCGATTAATTTACTTTGCATATATTCAGTCGCTGATTCAATATTGTATATTGATTTGGGGGAATTCTTTCGCTGCACATCTTTTTCAGCTTGAGATTTTGCAGAGAAATATTATTAAGGTAATTTTGGGTATCAATAAAGGACCTCCATCAATTAATATATTCTCAGACCTTAATGTAATGTCTGCAAAAAAATTATACATGGTCTCAATTATAAAGAAGCTGTATTTTAGACGGGATGAGTTAGTCGGGAAGATTGGCCCACCGTTTTTCTACAAGACTAAAAAATTACTTTAGCTTAGTTGTGCCAAGACCAAAACATACCTGGACGACACACCAGACATGTTATTCCATTGCTACTGTGTACAACAATATTCCTCACAATTTTCAATTTTCTCACACAAATCCTCCAAAGTATTCAAATTATTACTACAATGTTAAAATGTGGGCGAAATCCCTCAGTGAAGAAAATATTGCCAAATTATTGAATCCAAATTACTCATCTTATTGAGGGTGTATAGTCGACTGTAGAAACTATTATAGGTGGAATAGTCAGGAATCAGTCATTTTTAAAAAGTTTTTAATTTTGCCAACGTTTCGGCTCAAGCTTGTGAGCCATCATCAGGGCTACAAACATCAGAACAAAAGAGATACATATTAATATAATGAAAATTTTCTTCTGAATGTAGTGACAATGATAACATTTGAAATAAAACAGAAAATATACCAACATACTTAAATATTATAGATACAAATAATGATAATATGATACATAATCTGATGATGATAAGCATAACAAATTTTACAGAACTTTAGACTTTAATATAAAAGTAAAAAAAAACAAAAAACATATATATATAAACGTACCATTACTGAGCCATGTCCAAGCATAAACTGAGGAAAACCATAAACATAGGTAGTATGGGGAGGGGTTCGTGTAAAAACCCTGAAGGTTTTCCCCTCTAAGTGTAAATACTACAGCTTATCTTTGTTTTTAAAAAGTTTTACAAAATTATATAATGGAAAAAACAAAATAATATATCCGTATGTACAATAAGGTTGAACATTTTTAACAGAAAATTATAAACACTAGAATCTGAGGTATTTAAAAGATCATGAGGTATATAATAAAAAACAAAATAAAATAAATAAATAACAAAAACAAGAACCAGAGGTGTTGTAAACAAAAAGATAAATATACAGTAAATAAATAAAATATACATTACACAAGCAATTTGTACAATAAAGTGATAGAGTTATAATTTAAGGAGACGGAAGATGTTAGCATACGAGGGAGAAATTATCTCTTTGTCAGTTTTATGATTTACGGGAACTCGATCTTTTTCCATATGGATATATATAGCTTCGGAGAGGAGTCGCTTTTTGTAGTTAGGTACGGTGGCTAGGATTTCAGGATTATCAAAATCAAAATGATGGTCAAGGGATATAGCGTGCTTTTGCCAACGTTTCGGCTCAAGCTTGTGAGCCATCATCAGGGCTACAAACATCAGAACAAAAGAGATACATATTAATATCATAATGAAAATTTTCTTCTGAATGTAGTGACAATGATAACATTTGAAATAAAACAGAAAATATACCAACATACTTAAATATTATAGATACAAATAATGATAATATGATACATAATCTGATGATGATAAGCATAACAAATTTTACAGAACTTTAGACTTTAATATAAAAGTAAAAAAAAAAAAAAACATATATATATAAACGTACCATTACTGAGCCATGTCCAAGCATAAACTGAGGAAAACCATAAACATAGGTAGTATGGGGAGGGGTTTTTGATTTTGATAATCCTGAAATCCTAGCCACCGTACCTAACTACAAAAAGCGACTCCTCTCCGAAGCTATATATATCCATATGGAAAAAGATCGAGTTCCCGTAAATCATAAAACTGACAAAGAGATAATTTCTCCCTCGTATGCTAACATCTTCCGTCTCCTTAAATTATAACTCTATCACTTTATTGTACAAATTGCTTGTGTAATGTATATTTTATTTATTTACTGTATATTTATCTTTTTGTTTACAACACCTCTGGTTCTTGTTTTTGTTATTTATTTATTTTATTTTGTTTTTTATTATATACCTCATGATCTTTTAAATACCTCAGGTTCTAGTGTTTATAATTTTCTGTTAAAAATGTTCAACCTTATTGTACATACGGATATATTATTTTGTTTTTTCCATTATATAATTTTGTAAAACTTTTTAAAAACAAAGATAAGCTGTAGTATTTACACTTAGAGGGGAAAACCTTCAGGGTTTTTACACGAACCCCTCCCCATACTACCTATGTTTATGGTTTTCCTCAGTTTATGCTTGGACATGGCTCAGTAATGGTACGTTTATATATATATGTTTTTTTTTTTTTTTACTTTTATATTAAAGTCTAAAGTTCTGTAAAATTGTTTATGCTTATCATCATCAGATTATGTATCATATTATCATTATTTGTATCTATAATATTTAAGTATGTTGGTATATTTTCTGTTTTATTTCAAATGTTATCATTGTCACTACATTCAGAAGAAAATTTTCATTATGATATTAATATGTATCTCTTTTGTTCTGATGTTTGTAGCCCTGATGATGGCTCACAAGCTTGAGCCGAAACGTTGGCAAAATTAAAAACTTTTTAAAAATGACTGATTCCTGACTATTCCACCTATAATAATTATTATAACAAATTACTCATCGCTATAGACATGTCGTCAATGCCAGCCTGCGTCACTCATTCTGATATTTATCCTGTATACAAGTGTATGTATTCATTGTTGACTTTTGATTTTGTCAATTTCTTATTGTTTACTATGTTATTTATCTTTATATTGCTTATCATGTAATTTAATCTTGTATTTACTTGCCTTAACTTTATATCTATAATATATGAATTTTTATTCTTTATTGCTTTTGGTTTCGTCAATTACAGTTTATTTCTGTGTACTGTTTAACTGTTTCTTATAATTGTTTTTTGTATTAATTAGGGATTATGTAATTCAATTTTATATTTGCATGCCTTAATTTTATATCTTGTGTTTATGTATATGTATTCCTTACAGCTTTTATCTTAGTCAATTATTGCTTCATACTGTATTACTTTTTCTTTATAATTGTATTTTATATTCCTTATGTATTATATTGTTTTTGCTCTGTAGTGTGTTACTGTTTCTTTATAATTGCATTTTATATTTCTTATGTATTATATTGTTTTTGCTGTGTAGTGTGTTACTGTTTCTTTATAATTGCATTTTATATTCCTTATGTATTATATTGTTTTTGCTATTTAGTGTGTTACTGTTTCTTTATAATTGCATTTTATATTTTTTATGTATTATATAGTTTTTTGCTGTATAGTGTGTTACTGTTTCTTTATAAAATTTTGTTAAATTATTTAAGTATTGTATTGTATCATACTGTGTACTGTTACTGTTTGTTATTGTACTTTTATTGAATTGCCGCAGGTGAACTCCTTTCCCACACACGGGCTCGCCTTAGTGGGATAGTGACTTCTACTTGCTCTGTAATATGTCTGTGTTTTGATTCGAATAAAGAAGTTTATAAAAAAAATAAAATAAAATAAAAAAGAAGTTGTGATTATTTCACCAACGAATTAGTAATTTTTACTTGACAGGAACTTTTTTAATTTAAATTTATTTGGCCTTTGAAAAATAAGTGTTTCTTAGGCAATCTGCTTTGAATAGAATGAAGATATTTTCAAATTTTGCTAGATAAGAGAAAGTATTGTTATTCTAAAAATTTGATTTCGAGAAAGCTAAACACCACTTAAAGATAAGGAACCTCAGTTAAAACTGACGCATAAAAGCACCTTTACTAGTATAGGTGGAATAATCAGGAACCAGTCATTTTTTAAAAAAATTAATTTTGCCAACGTTTCGGCTCACAAGCTTAAGCCGAAACATTGGAAATTCCTGATTATTCCACCTATAATAGTTTCTACAGTCAACTATACATCCTCAATATAATCTTTACTAGTAATTTTTTGGAATAGGAAAACATTATTGACCAGTCTCAAGTACGGGTAGTTACCGTTAAAGACTTTAAACTCCTGAAAAGGAAGGTCTATATATGTATATGTATATAAAGAAAGAAGAAAAAGTGTAAATAAAACTGTATTATGAATGTTTATATGTATATCAATAAAGACTATTATTATTATTATTATTATTTGACCATGTAAACATGATTTCATAAACACAGAAAGGATTTAATTGAAACATTGAAAAACGTTACGAACTTATTTTCCAACCCAATATTAATAAAGTACATTATATACCGTTTAATGGCTAAATATTTCAGAAAAAAATTTTATTTAGTATTTAAGGTTTTAGAAGATTATATAAAGTGCCGAGAAGTGCATAAACCTAACAATTTCTAAGCGTACTAGTTCATGACCATACTAACATTTAAACAAATGTAATTCTTTTTTCGAATTTTAACTTTAGAAGTTGTTTTTATTAGGGTAAGTGTATGTCGTGTCCTGCTATCTTAATTTGTTTTTTGTTTTTTTTGTTTTTTGTAATTGCTTTATGATTATCTGCTTGAGTTATAAACCTTTTTTTATTAAAAAAAAAGACAATCTAAAATAAATATGCTTTATGATTTAAAAACATTCTAGAATCATAAATAAAAATAATAAAAGTATGGGTCTTCGTCTGATGAATTCGACAAGAAGCGGAGTGAACTGGATACTCAACGAGTGGCTCTGATCTTGTTAATCTATAGCTGAAAATACAATTGCAATATTATTCTAGATTAGTTGGATGTGAACATGATGATGATATTACGTCTTTAAATATTTTTTTCATTTTCCTTATTTTGCTGATAGGAGAAGAACTTTTTTAAAATATTATTTCTAAAACATTTGAAATTTATAATATTTAGTATTTAATGTCACGAGAAAATTAAATGATGTTTTTTTTTTTTTTTTTTATTTAGATATTTATTGTTCTATATTAAAATCTAATTCAAAACGAACATTAGTAATAGTAATATGAGACCATATTCATACAATATTTACAACAATAAATGATGAAATCGAATTACATTAAAATAAAATATAATTCCTATAAATACAGAAGGAAAAAAATTAAAAAACAACAACCTATAATTAATATAAATGCAATTGATAACAACTTATGTTGTTTGGTTTTACTAGTATTATCAATTGTTTTATTAATTTATTAACAATGTTTATATAAGCTTGATAAATACATAAACAATTAATATTATAGGGTTTTATGAGGTATTATAATTCGTCTGTTAGCGTATTTACTTGAATTTGAAGGGTCGGTAAAAAAGCGGAATGGTAAACTATATTGGAATTACATTACAGTTGTGTCAATATAATTCAATGAGAAGGAAACCTATCTTCTAGTATTATGCCGTCATCACTATATGCATTACACAATAAAGCAACAATAAGTTTGATCAAACCCCGGTTTAGTCCCAGGGTGTGGTATAACAATTTAAAATGTATGGTATAAAATGGTATTTTCGGTTGGACGATTTTCATAATATGAATGTTTTACACACTTGATAATATACCTCTATGAAACTTTTTGGCTCCATGGTCTTTTAAATAGTTATTTAATAATTTATGTTCAAACTGTTTCAATAATGATATATTGTAAAAAACCAATAAGCTTTAAAATAAAATGAAATAATGATTGTGGGATTTGCTTGCTCATAAAAATATTAAATATTGCTAAGGTATGAACTTTACTCTATAGCATCCATGATCTGTAAGTGAAGTTGAAGTTTTAGTATGTTTGTTGAAATGTACATTGCAATATTTAAATCTGCTCATGCTAGCTAAAAAAAAAAAAACCTTAAATTATAAGGCTAGAAACGTTCCTACAGTAGATTAAAATATTGAATAGTCTTTCGAAATCGAAAAAGGCACCACAATTCTACAGTGAAGTTTTAAAGTATAAGTATATTATCTCTCCTTACTATCTAAAAATATTTAGAATAATAGAGATAGAAAGTCTTGCTTAGGACGAAAACTATTTCATTTTTAAAAATTATTCTTCTCTAAAATAAAATAATTATAACTACAACATAGACAGGTTAGAAAAATAAAAAGTCGTGAGGTTTAGAATGTACCATCAATAAGTAAGATATTTCTTAATATTATAACACAACAATTAAAAGTGTTTTTTTTTATCAATAAGTATGAATATTATTTAGTTCTCAATTCCTGCAAGAACTTGCAGTTCTAAAGCGGCCGCCTAATGAGAGGTCAACAGCCAACCAGTCGCCATTTCCTTCCATAAGCTACCTGAGGCTCCGAGGATAGCAACATTTATTGCTTAGAATTAGTTGCTCTGAGAAAACCCAAATTTTTTCTTTTGTCCAGATAGGTATCTACCTCCAATAAACCTTTCATGAAATTTTACAAGATTTATGTTTCGGGGTACCTAATCTACCTGGCTAAGACTAACCCAAGGACGTTGGTTTCCAAAAGGTACTAAATGGCATCATTTACGAAGTTGATATTTTGACATATTTGTGTCCTTATCATTTAGTATTGTATAAGTCTTCTATTCGATTTTAACTAATGAGCCCTCTTCAGATAAAATTGCCCTCTCTAACTCAATGAAGTAGTTTTAAAACATGAATGATTGAGGAATGCTAAGTTATTTTCTAAAGGTACCTACTAATTACGCATTTAGTTTCGATTCATATCACAAGAACATTCCATTTCATAACTCTAAAATAGCGTTATTAAGATAGTAAAAGAAATCCAGATTTTAATACGAAAAGAATAAAATAAGTTGGTTTAATAATATAGCAATGAGATAGTTTTGTGCTTCCTGTAAAATTTCTTCTTGGAATTCAACGTCTCAATTTATGAATATAATTTACTTAATAAATACCTATATCTTACCTTGAAATCGTATTATGTACTGTATTATCTTGTTTTATAATGACCATTAATTGTATTTGATATTTTAAATGGTATTAATTATTCAAGTTGTATAAAATATATTAGATTATTAATATAAATGAATTCATAATATCAAGAAAGCGTTTTGTCAATGTTTTTACATCATGTACTAGTAATGTAATTTTCTTTAAATTATTGGATTAATATCAGTTAATTATTTTAAATTAATATTGATATATAAGCAAAAAATTTGCGTTTGTCTTAAAGTCTCTTGTGAAGGAGACATTAACGCCTTATTTACAACTTGAAACTAGAATTTATGTTATATTTACATATTTTTTTATATCATTCTCACTTTATACTGACATGTGAAATTTAAAGAGTAGTTAGATTGATTTTAATTTCACTTTGGAGACTTTTAACTTTATTCAAAATGGCTTAACTGTTATTTAATTAATAATTTAAATCATAATTTTATTATGGATTCTTATTTCTGAGATATATTTCTCTATGAAACTTATTGATGAAATCATTTTTAAAAGTAAATTATTCATTGCTAACAATTTTACCTTTAAACAGTATACTCTTTTAATATTATATTTTTCATTATCATTTACGAGTATAGTATAACACGATAAATAAGTCAAATTAAATTAGTAAGAATAACATTAGAGAATTATTTTTAAAATATAATAGGTATGTATTATAGGTGGAATAATCAGGAGTCAGTCTTTTTTTTTTTAATATTTTTAATTTTGCCAACGTTTCGGCTGAAGCTTGTGAGTCATCATCAGGGCATTACTAAGCCATGTCCAAGCATAAACGATCAGGAATGCAGTTATTTTCTAAAAGTACTAATTACGCATTTAGTTTCGATCCAAATCACACGAACATTCTATTCCATAACATTAAAATAGTGTTATTAACATAGTGTAGCAGCGGTGTCACGTGACGTCATAGAAGTTAAGTACAGTTGCTTTGTCAATGTAATGCAGCATCAAGCATCATTCCTCAGAATGATATATTTTTTTGATAATTGTTATCAATTGATAAAAACATATGTTTGAATTTAGATTATTAAAAAAAATCTATAAAGGAGGTTATACACATTGTATTAAAAAAAATCTTTGTTTTGTGTGAGACTGTGTACATTGTTAACAAGTTAAGTGCTACTTACAGGTTGTAGATAATCACGTCGGGGTCACCACTTACGCGTGTTGCCAATAATTTAAGAATGTAGTTTGAAGACAGTTTCAAACAAAACAAAGATTTTGTTAATACGATGTGTATAACCTCCTTTATAGATTTTTTTATTATTCTAAATTAAAACATATGTTTTTATCAATTGATAACAATTATCAAAAAAATATATCGTTCTGAGGAAGGTAATAGTTGGTTTGCCGATGCGCCTAAAATAAATTTATAATTAGAAAACTAATGAATAATTAAACTGAAAACAATTATTGAAAATTTGGAGAAATTACATTAATATTAAAATTAATGCTGCATTACATTGTCAACCCAACTGTACTTAACCTCAATGACGTCACGTGAGACCGCTGCTACAATAGTAAAAGAATTTAATACAAAAAGAAAAAACTTAAGTTCATTTAATAATATAATAATATATAGTCTTGATAGTCTTGTGCTTCTCGTACAATTTGCTAGAATAAATATATTACCCCTTGGAAATCAACGTCTCAATTTTTGAGTTTTATTTATTAAATTGCACTGTAAACTGAATGCTGAGTCACCTCTTCATATCAGATGATTGCCAATAGCTAGGCTAGGCTGGTCTTGCTTAATTTTTCTTAAATTATTTTTTTCCCCCCACATCAGGTTATTATTTAATTATTTTCCATACGTGAAATGCGATATTATCATCAAGTAATGTCCTCCAAAGCTTCAACTAAAAGATCTAGACCTAGTGCTTAATCCCGTCTCTACGAAACAAAGACCCCGCCGTGATACTAATAAAAGATTACAAGCAACCCCTTTAGGTACTAATTCAGAATCTGAACCACAACCTGGCACATCATCACAAGGGATGACCGACGAATCACCGTTTTTCACCCATAATCCTTTTCAGATTTTACATAAAGAAATATTAAAAATTTCCAGTTCTTGTGTGCACAATTGAACAAAATTACCGACTCTACCAGCTACTACTGTATGAGTAGAATTTATGACACCAAAATATCTCCTACTACTGCCGAAACATATACAAAAATAGTGAAATATCTAACTGATTCCAAAGCGGATTTCCATACCTATCAGCTACGCCAAGAGAGAGCTTTAAGGGTTGTAATCAGAAACTTACACTCCTCGACATCAGTTGAAGCAATTAAAGAAGAACTAACGGAGATAGGCTATAAAGTGCTGCAAGCCACTAATGTCCTAAAGGATAAAATTCCACTACCTCTTTTTTTCGTGGACTTAGAACCAACGGAAGTAGTTGAACAAATCCATGTACAACCTAAATAAATTGTACCATACCAGTGTCAGAGTTGAAAAACCTTACATAAAGAAAGAAATAGTTCAGTGCCATAACTGTCAAGCATATGGTCATACTAAAAGTTATTGTCATCACATACCACGTTGCGTGAAATGTGGTGAACACTACAAGTCTGTGGAATGTACAAAACCAAAAACAACTCCCGCTGTATGTTCTCATTGCCTCAAGGACCACCCGGCCAACTATAAAGGATGCCAAACCTTTAAGGAACTAAGGACTAGGTTTCAAAAACCTCAAGTAATGGATGAAACAGCAAGACAAGCAAGAACCCTCAAAACTTATTAATGCCAATGTATCATTTGCCCACTTACTTGGAGATGGGGATGAAAGTACTAAAGCCCTGCCGGAACTACAAAATGTACCTCAATCCATTCCACATATACATCTTCCTCAAAATGTAAAAAATCTTAATCAACCAAAAATCTCTCATATCCCTCCTCCTTCAAATGGCCTTGAGAGAGTCTTGTCTTAACCTTCATAGAGTTAACATTGCGGTGCCTCTCCCTTTGATCTTTTCGGCGGCCCTTTGATCTTTACAACCCCCCTTTGCCGGCTTCTTTGACATACTTAAACAGGTGTGCGAGCCCTTTTTTGTGTGTGATTCTTCAAATTAGTGAATATAATTTTGTTTACAAACAATTTGACAAATAATATCAGTGATAAATAGTTAACAGTGTATAATAGTGAAATTTAAAAATGACAGGAATTTAAACGTAAGTGCATATTTACTACTATAACAACAATTCATACTACCAAAATAGGATCTCTTTTGAGATCTCAGTTTTATCCAAAAAAAACTATCTTTAACAAGAGAGTCCCTTACAACGCTCAAATGTCAACAATAGAGAGTAATACCACTGGAAACCAGAAATCTTTTGCTAATGTCACCAGATCTCAGAACCACCAAACAACCCAAAATATACCAAAAAAAGAACAGGGAATCTTAGTGCCTTCAGTGAGTGGCATCCCTATTATCAAATACATAATAGCTATTAGTGAAATTATAGGCCCCAAAAATATCAGTTTTGCTAATACAATTTCTAACAACGGGGTTGCTATGCTTCCTAGATAGTAAAGATTCTGTTGAAAAACTGACAACAAACCACAATGAAATTGTAATAGACGGGAACAAAATACCAATTAAGAAACTTGTCAACCCATCTAAGAGAATAATAATTACTAACGCACTCCCATATTTACCACATGGCAAAATTGAGTCAAAACTAACAGATATGAACATAAAACTCTTGTCGAACATCAATTATCTCAAAGCTGGGATAAAATTACCCGGATATGAACACGTCCATTCATTCAGAAGACATGTTTTTATCCAGCCCGACGAGTCAAGCGTATTACCCGAAAGCTTTTTAGTGGAATATGAGAGCGATAATTACAGGCTATACATAGGAGAAGATGAAATCCGATGCTATATCTGCTCTGAAACAGGGATATTAGCACCAAATGCAAACTAAATCCTGACTTAAAAACCCAACAACAGAACCGCAAGAAAAACCCAAAAAAACTATAAAAGCCTTCTCTGGACACTCCTCTAAATGAACAACCAAAAATTGAAAATACCCAAAATACTATAAATTCGATCAATAATGTCATAGAAACAAAAACAGAAGTCTTACAAAAAATAGAAACGAATACCTTACAGATAAACCACCAACAGAAGAAAATAACAAAGCTGATCTATTTTCAGTATTACCGGAAACCAGATTTGAATCACCTACCGACTCTGAATCAGAAACGACAAATAGTAAACCACAAACGAAAACAAACAAAAAAGAAACAAATAATACCCAAGAACAATTTGCATCGGTCAAAACGTTCATTGAAGATAACACTGATAAATATCCAATAAACTTTGAGGCCTTTTGCCTGTTGCTGGATATGACAAAGACGGAAAATAACCCTATTAACACAATTAAACAGTTTACCCCTAATGTAAGCGGCGTATTTGAAATGATAGCCGACATACAGAAAAATATAACTGGACGCACAACTAAATCAAGATGCACCAGGTTTCTGAATAATTTAAAAAATAGCCTAGATGAAAAACTAAACAATTGAACAAAACGGCAGTTTGTATACATTTATAATTAAATAAAATGGCCAAAATTATACAATGGAACTGTAACGGTTTCATAAGACACAAAGACCTTTTTAACCTGCTATTAACTAGACACAAACCCATATGTGCTTGCATTCATGAAACAAATTTACGCCAACAACACTCTTGCAACATAAAAAACTATATAATAGTAAGGAAAGATAGAAATTCAACTATAACTTGGGGTGGAGTTTCTATACTGATCAACGAAGGGCTCTTCTTTGAAGAAGTAAAACTACATACAGATTTTGAAGTAGTGGCAGTCAAAATCTACTTACCTAATCCGATCACCGTTTGCGGCATATATATACCACAGTGGAAAAAGTTTTCGGTCGAAGATTTGTACTACTTTACTAGCCAACTTCCAAAAACATATTACATTTTAGGGGACTTGAATGGACACCATCCTCTTTGGGGCTCCGATTATACAGATAGCAGGGGAAATATCCCTATCAAATTTTTAGAAACAGACAAAAAATACAGCTTTATTAAACGATGGTACAAAAACCCACATGAATTTTAGTACGAACACTCAGTCTGCCCCAGATCTCAGCTTATGCGACCAACACCTCTTACCTACAACGAACTGGAGAGTATTAGATGAACTCTTTGGAAGCGACCGCTTTCCTATTCAATCAGAAATTCCAGAAAACCGACCAAAAATACATTACAGTTACCGATGGAAGTATAACTTAGCTGACTGGGAACTTTATGGGAAATATATCAATGAGAAAATAAACGGTTTAGATACCTCCGAACCCGCAGACATCAATAAACAGCTAGAAATATTTAATCAGATACTACTTCAAACAGCAACTCTAAACATATCAAAAAACCAAAAAGGAATTGTACCGTGTTCGGGTCCCATGGTGAAATATCGAGTGCAGTAATGCTATTAAAGCAAAAAAGAGAGCGTTAAATAGATACAAAAAATCACAATTACCATGTGATTTAATAGAATTCAAAAAACTACGTGCATATGCTAACAAAAAAATTAAACAGAGGAAAAAAGAGTGTTGGAAAGATTATGTGGCTTCCATAAACAGTTCCACAACTTCCCAACAAATATGGTCGAAAATAAGAGCAATAAAAGGTCATAAAAATAATTATACGTTATCAGGCTTAAAAACACAAACAGGAGTGGTCTGTGAAAAACATGAGATGGCAAATGAACTAGGGTCTTACTTCCAAAACGTCTCTGCCACTGAAAATTACGACCAGAACTTTATTAATTACAAGAATTCCATTGAAAAACAACCTCTCAAAATCAAACACCAAGATACAGAAGGCTACAACGAACCATTTACTATTGGTGAACTTAATAATGTCCTGAAAAACAGCAAACCTAAGTCAACTCCAGGCCCCGATCAAATACCTTACTTATTTCTGAAAAAACTCTCTACTGAGGCTAAGAGCTATATGTTAAAACTATACAATAACATATGGATAGAAGGAAATCTTCCTAATCTATGGACCAAGGCAATAATCATTCCCATCCCCAAGACAAAAGATTCTACGAATCCTGATTGGTTTCGTCCAGTATCACTCACATGCTGCTCCTCAAAAATAATGGAGAAGATGGTGAACCAACGTCTAACAGACACTCTGTCAAAAAGAAATTTGATCTTTAAAGAACAATGCGGATTTCGTAAAAATCGTTCTACTTTAGACCACCTTATTGAGTTGGAAGCCGAAATCCATGCAACTTTTCTTTCAAAAGAACACTTAGTCGCTGTTTTTTTTGACATGCAAAAAGCTTACGACAGAGTATGGAGAAGAGCAATTATGGACAAACTCTTGGAATGGGGTATTACAGGAAGAATAGAGAGATTTGTAAAAAAAACTTTCTGCAAAGAAGAACTTTTTAAGTTAAAATCGGTGATGAGTTATCAAAGACATTTATTCAAGAAAATGGGATACCGCAGGGATCAGTCCTAAGCGCAACCCTTTTTCTAATAGCAATAAATGATATAGTAAACTATGTTCAACACCCAGCCATCTGTACATTATTTCCTGATGACTTCACAATACTGATAAAAAAAAAATCTCTAGCATTTATAGAATGGAAAATGCAAAACATACTTAAGAACTTGGAACATTGGTCCTCAACTTCTGGTTTTTGTTTTTCAACAACGAAAACCAAATGTGCTCATTTCTGCAGGAAAAATAAATGTGTAGTAAATCCTTTACTAAAACTTAAGGGAGAAATATTACCGTTTGTTGAAAACGCACGTTTTCTAGGGATGTGGATGGACAGAAGGCTAAGATGGACATATCATATAAAAATACTAAGAACAGAGTGCTTAAAATTATTAATGCTGTTTCAGGAATGAACTGGGGAGCTAATAGAAAAACACTTTTTACCCTTTACAAAAGTCTGATCAAGAGTAAACTAGAATATGGATGCGCTGTCTACAACTCTGCTTCTGAAAGAACTCTCAACCAATTAAATACTGTACACAACGCAGCAATTAAGACGTTGATTTCCAAAAGGTACTATATCCATTCTGGGGAACTTAACAGGGAGAGCGAAAATCTCTCATTACTATATTATTAAACCAGCTAATTTGATTCTTTTCGCATTAAAATCTAGAATAGTTTCTTTACTATATTAATAAAACCATATTAATAACAATTTTATTGAGAAAATTTTACAATCTGTCCCAATTTGGACATTAATAGTATTGCTGAATGATATCAAACATACTACATTCATACAATATTTACACAACATAAAATTACAAATATAAAATATAATTTAAATATAAAATTTAAAATAAAATATATACACAATAATGAATCAATACAAAAGTCAATAATTCACTTATACCTATATACACATACACACACTCATACATACATCACATTGAGTGGAGAATCTAGCCAGTGCTAGAACTCCAATATATTTACAAAAGGTCGCGGGGCCACTGCCGTTTCAACCTTCTAGGTGGGTTGTATGGATGAGTGGAGCTGGATAGGGATTGAGCTAAAGGATTAGGATGATGAATGAGGTTCTGGTGGAATTTGGAAAATTTGGATGGAATTAGGTCTGAAATAAATGGAACATTAAGGTCGTGGTGCAAGGTATAATTGGAGACATAATAAGGAGCATTTACTATTGTACGGAGGACTTTGGATTGAAAGGATTGAATGCGTTTGATGTTAGAACGTTTAGCTGTCCCCCACAGTTCAAGTCCGTAGGTCCAGATGGGCTTCAGTATTGTCTTGTAGATTAATAATTTGTTTTCAACTGTAAGTTCAGATTTTCTGTTGAGTAGTCGGTATAACTGTCCGAATCGTCGGTTGAGTTCTTGTCTTTTAAGTCTTGTATGTGGGTTCCAAGTCAATCTTTTGTCTAACAGTAAGCCAAGATACCGGACTGTATCTGAGAGAGGAATCGGTAATGAGTTGAAATAAACTGGCGGACAGGATTTTCGTCTAAGAGTAAAGGTTATGTGTTTACATTTGGCTTCGTTCACCTTTACACGCCAGTTATTACACCAGTGTTCGATAAGGAAAAGGTGTCTCTGAAGGTTTAAGGATGCTGTTTCAGGATTGGAACTGGATGATAGGATGGCGGTGTCGTCTGCAAAAGTTGCCAGAAAGGTATCAGGATGTGTAGGAATATCAGCAGTGTAAAGGATGTAGAGGATGGGTCCCAAGACGCTGCCTTGAGGAACACCGGCCTCAACGGGATAAAGGTTAGAAAATTCTTCACCACAGCGAACTCGGAAGGAACGGTTCGAGAGATAGGATCGGAGAATGAGGTATAGGGACTGGGGTAAATGGGTTTTCAGCTTGAAGAGTAATCCAGTGTGCCATACCCGGTCAAAAGCTTGCGCAATGTCCAGAAACGCACCAGAACAATACTCTTTGCATTCAAGAGCTGAGGAAATATGGTCTACAACTCGGAGCCCCTGTTGAACTGTGGAATGCTGAGGACGGAATCCAAACTGATGGGAAGGAAGATTTTGAGATTCTAATATGGGTAGGATACGTTTTAGAAGAAGCCTTTCGAAGATTTTTGAGAGGATGGGGAGTAGACTAATAGGCCTGTAGGATGAAGTGTTGTTGGAAGGTTTACCTGGTTTTAAAAAAAGGATGATGGTGGAATGTTTCCATAACAGAGGAAAATAGGTGGTGCGGAGGATGCAGTTATAAATATAAGTAAGGAATATAATAGCTTTCTGCGGAAGTTGTCGGAGGATCTGGGGAGTAAGGAGATCGTGTCCAGGAGATTTACGGAGAGTCAGTTTTTGGAGAAGATATTTGACCTCAGAGGGATTAATAGCTTTAGGAGGTAGGGAAAGTGGAATCGGTGACATAAGAAAGTCTTGCACTTTTGCGGTGTGATTGATGTGGGATTCCGGGTGAGGAGTGAATACTTTGGAGAGGTGTGTGGCGAATTCCTCGGCTTTATCTTCATCAGACGCAGCCCAGGAGTCATCACCACGTCGGAGAGGATGGGAAACATGATGGTATTTTAGGATCTTTTTCGTGACATTCCACAGGGAATTATCACGAGCTGATAGAGAGGAGAGGTAGGAATTAAAGGACTGGGAACGGAAGTTCGCCAACTCCCTCTTCAATTGTCTACAATAGAAGTTATAGGAGCGGCGATCTGTTGGGTGTCGGGTGCGCTGCCATAATGATCTTGCTCGGCGTTTGGTGTGGATAAGGTCTATAATAGGTTGTGGAAAATGATTTTGGTCTGGATTTATATTGGAGTGTTTAGGAGAGGAAGCAGTCCAGACAGCTTGTTGGATGGCGGTGGTAAAGGAATAGACGGAATTATCTAGGTCCTCTTGGGTTTTGAGGGTTACTCTGAGGTCAATATTATCGGTCAGGATTTGGCGGAAAAGGTTCTAGTTGACAGGGCCTCGGATGAATGATGGTGGAATGGGTTTTGGAATTGGAGTGAGAGATACTTTTAGGATCAGTGGACTATGGTCTGAGGATAGTTCATCAAGGCGAGTTAAAGACAAGTTGAGAGAGCCTAATCCGCTGTGGATAAAGAAGTCGAGGATGTCAGGATTGCGGTTAGGATCGGTTGGCCAGTAGGTAGGGGAGTCAGGAGGCAGGATATTAAAATTTTGGGAGTTGAGTGCAGATAGCAAATTTCGTCCCCGAGAATTCGTGGTTCTGGAACCCCACTGCTGATGCTTGGCGTTTAAGTCTGCACCCAGAATGAAACGATTTCCTAAGGAATCCAGGAAGGATACAAATTCAGAATTGGAAATGGAATGTTTAGGAGGGCAATATGCAGATGTGAGGGTTACCGGAAAGGAAAAAGTCTTGATTACTATGGATGTGGCTTGTAGGAAATCATAGGTGGGAAGTGGGAGTAAATGATGAGAGAGGGATTGGTGGACAATGATAGCAGAACCGGCATGGGCTTTACCGTCTGGGTGGTCAGTACGGTATGTCATGTATTGCGGTATTTTGAAGTACTGTTTAGTCGTTAGTCTTGTTTCAGTTATAAGTGCAACATCGATTGTTTTGTCTTGCAACAACGCTGTCAGTTCGTCAGTATGATTTCTAACACCATTCGCATTCCAAAGGAGAATGGATAAGGAGTTAGGTGAAGTCATTTAAGGATTTTTCAAGGCAGGGATTAGATTCGATACTAGATTTGTAAGGAGTGATATAAGCGGCATAACAAGAGATTTGATTTCGGAGATGAACGATGTCATTAGACTGGTAAGATCTGTGACGTTTGATGGTGGAGGGATATGAGAAATTTGATGTTGAGGAGTTTTTTGAAGATTAGGTAAACTTTGAGGGATAGATTCTTGTACAATAGATTGAGAATGTTGAGGAAAATGTTGTTCCGGCAGTGCCTCGACTTCATGATTCTGGTTACCACCTCCAAGCAAGTGGGCAAATGACACGTTAGAATTTACAAGTTTTGATGGTTCTCTTCTGCTTCTGGTTGGTACAGCTGTTTCATTCGGATCCTGAGGTTTTTGGTATCTGGTTCTGAGTTTCTTGTAGATTTCACATCCCTTGTAGTTAGCCGGGTGGTCCTTGAGGCACAGAGCACATACAGCGGGTGCTGATCTTGATCTTGTACATTCTTCTGTTTTATGCTGTTCACCGCATTTCACACAGCGTGGTATGTGATGGCAATAACTTTTGGTATGACCATATGCCTGACAGTTATGGCACTGGACTATTTCTTTCTTTGTGTAAGGTTTTTCAACTTTTACACGGGTATAGTACAGTCTGCTGAGGTCATCGATTTTTTCGACTCCAGCTGATGGTTCCAAGTCCACGAAGAATAGAGGCAGTGGACTTTTATCTTTTAGAACGTTGGTGACTTGCCTCACTTGGAATCCTAATTCTGTCAGTTCTTCTTTGATTGCTTCAACGGGTGTTGAGGAATGTAGGTTTCTGATTACGACCCTTAATGCTCTCTCTTGGCGCAGCTGATAAGTATGAAAGTCAGCTTTGGTCTCAGTCAGATATTTTACAATCTTTCTGTAGGTTTCAGCAGTAGTCGGAGATATTTTAGTATCATTGGTTCTACTTATACAATAATAACTATTAGGATCTGTTACTTTGTTTAAATGCGCACACATCAGTTTAAAATTTTTAATATTTTTAACAAATATTGGTGGAGGTAGTGGTTCTCTGGGTATAGGAGAAGATTCCATGGTTTCTTTTTCATTTTGGAGGATCTGAAATGGATTCGGTGTAAAAAACGGAGATTCATCAGTTATTCCTTGTGATGATGTGCTGGGCTGTGGTTCAGAACCTAATGAGGTAGCTGACGCGGTCGCTGGTGGAATCATTTTTTTATTTTGTTCACGGCGGGGTCTCTGTTTTGTGGAGACGAGTTAGAACCTGCAGATCTAGATCTTTTACTTGCAGACTTTGAGGACATGACTTGATGAAAATATCTCATTGATTAAGAAAATAATAATAATAAATAAATAATGAGATAAGAATTAAAGATAAAAGAAAGATAATTAAAAGAAAAGCAAGCCCGAGCTTGCCGAGCTAGCGGCAATCAGCTGATCAGTGACCCTTCTTTCACTTTTTCGTGATTGTACAAAGTAAATTATAACTTTGCTTACCGAAACTTCTCCAATATTCACTGCCGTAATATTCCTTAGGTCTAGTGATGTTCTCCAGACTGAATTCTAGCGAATTCCTACTGAAAAAAGCAAAAATCTGAGAGACGATGTAACGTATGACTGTTATCATCGAGCGCATCAGCTGATCTCCCAATAAAACCATATTAAAGTTATGAAATGAAGTGTTCTGGTTTGAATTAGAATGAAACTAAATGTGTAATTAGTATCTTAAGAAATTAATAGCATTTCTAAATCACGTTATTAAAGGACACGAGTGTTCATTAGAGACAAACAGATTTAAGATTTACATAAAAATAAATAAGGAGAATATAAATATGTGAAAAAATCAATTTCGTAAAAAATGTCCTTTAGTACCTTTTGGAAATCAACGTCTCAATTAGAATATGTACTGGAGCCTTCAGATCTTTCCCCGTTGAGAGCTTATACGGGGAAAGTGGAGAACCAAGTTTAAAGCTAAGAAGAACTTATCTTACCCTCTCCTACATCTCTTCAGTTGTTTCTAGACCGGATCACCCAAATCGTGATATGCTAATCAACATTGATACACAAAATAAGAATAATTTAACAGGCATTGCAGAAAGAGCTAAAAACCTTCTACAACTTTTCAACCTAAAAATAAGTAACATAATATCAATAGACGACACACTTTTCCCTCGATGGAAGAAAACATTCTTAAAAAATAGACACGTCGCTTGCTAAAGAAATACAAGTCGGAGAAAAATACACTTGTTAAAAGATGCCTCTTTGCAAAGATAACACAAAAGTACCCAGGCTACACAACACTGTATACCGACGCATCAAAAACTGGCAGTGAGGTAGGCTGTGCAGTAATTCTTAAGGATGATTGCATCAAGTTCAATTTGCCGCCCATGAACAGCGTCTTCACAGGCGAACTCTTCGCCATCTACCAAGGTTTGCTTCTCACCAAAACGCATAACATAAAACATGCTTTACTAGCCACCGACTCTCTTAGCTCACTCAAGACCATAGCAAATGGAACCTCCGAAAATGCAATAGTGCGGAAAATACATAACTGTCTCTGGGAAATGCCAGAAAAACAAACTATTGATATTGAGTACCCTCGCACTGTGGTATCCCTGGAAATGAAGCAGCTGACAGGGCAGCAAACCTTGCCAGAACGACAGCGAATGATACCACAATAGTAGATCAAACCACCGTAGGAGACTGGAGACGCTGGTGCAAAAAAGCCTTAAAAGAACACTGGCAACAAACAGGGAACCAAACTCCCAGCAAGCACAAAGAAATTAAACAGGACACTCTTCCATGGAAGACCTCTTCTAGACAGTCTCGCTCTGAAGAGGTAATCTTAACAAGACTGCGAATTGGACGCTCAGCATTCACCCACGAATACTTCATGAGAGGCCTAGAACCACCGATTTGCGAAAAATGTAAAACACCTCTGACCATAAAACACATTGTAACCACATGCAAGATATACACTAACACCAGAACACTATATACCCCTCTCTATGACCGAAGCACTCACCGACGATGAAGAAAAAATAGAAAAAGTTATCAAGTTCATAAAAAATAATAAAAATGATCCATGTTATATAAATACTATATAATATTACTATATAATATTTTAATATAATATTAATGTAAATATTGTAAAATTGTAACAGACTGTAAATGTAAGAATCTGTAAATAATTTATGTTATAAAGTAATGTCCTTATATAATGAAATGTAAAACATAAAATTTAAGCCGCTAATGACCCGCTTGGGTAGATGCGAAATATGATAAAATAAATAAATAAAATGGCCTTGAGACCTTGCCAGTTTGATGACATCCTTTATCTCCGAAATCAAATCCCTTGTTATGCCCCTGATATCACTCCATTCGAATCACGTATCAAATTTCATCCCTGCCTTAAAAAATCCATAAATGACCTCACCTAATTCCTTGTACATTCTCCTTTGGAATGCAAATGGTGTTAGAACTCACACTGACGAACTTACAGCCGTACTGCAAGAGAAAAACATTGATGTTGCACTCATTACTGAAACTAGACTAACCACTAAACAGTACTTAAAAATACCAGGATACACGACATACCGAACAGACCATCCAGACGGCAAAGGCCATGACGGTACCGCTGTCATAGTCCCCCGATCCCTCACCCATATTTTACACTTACTTTCCACCCACGATTACCTACAAGCAACTTCCATTGTAATCAAAACCTTTTCCTTTTCGCTTATCATCGCATCAGCAGTATCCTACAGGAGGGCAGTATCCTAAACATCCCATTTCCTCTGCCCAATTTGGATCCTTCCTCATCTCCTTGGGAAATCACTTCATTTTGGGTGCAGACTTAAGCGCTAAGAATCAACAATGAGGTTCCAGAACCACCAATTCTCTTGGATGGACAATGCAGTCTGCACTCAACTCCCGACGCTTTCATCTCCTACCTCCCGATTCTCCTACCTACTGGTCAACAGATCCTAACCGTAATCCTGACATCCTAGACTTCTTCATCCACAGCGGATTAGGCTCTCTGAATTTTTCCATAGCTCGCCTTGATCAACTATCCTCTGATCATAGTCTATTGATCCTAAATGTATGGCGTATTAAGGTGAACGAAAACAAGTGCTCACACTTCACTTTCACCCTTTCACTTTCACCCAAATCCTGTCCAACGGTTTATTTCAATTCCATACTGCTTCCTTTCTCTGACACAGTCCGGTATCTTAGCTTTTTACTAGACAAAATATTGACGTGGAAACCACACACAAAGAAAAGTACTCAACCGCAGATTTGGCCTACTAAACAGAAAATCTCATCTTACAGTTGATAACAAATTACTAATATACAAGACAGTACTGAAACCAATATGGACCTACGGACTTGAACTGTGGGGGAAAGATAAACATTCTAACATCAAACGCATCCAATCTTTCCAATCCAAAGTTCTCCGAACAATAGTTAATGCTCCTTATTACATTACCAACTGTACCCTACACCACGACCTTAAAATTCCGTTTATTTCAGACCTGGTACCATCCAATTCTCCAAATTTTATCAGAACCTTACTCATTATCCTAACCCTCTAGCACAATCCCTATCCAGCACCACCCATTCCTACAATCCTCCTCGAAGATTGAAACGGCAGTGGCCGCGAGACGTATTGTATACGTTTAAATTGTAATTTGCGTTTGTGCTATTGCGCCCTAGTTCGGCCTCCACTGAGTCACACCTGTGACGCGGCTGAGATAGAGGCGCTGGGATCTCTTGGATTCCGCTTTTTCCTCCACAAGTGGAGGGAAAAGGCCAGTCTGTGGTCCCTATAGCAGTTGTACATATTGTATATAGTTATGTTTGTTTGTATGATGTTTGTTAATTTCCAAACTTTTTATTTATCTCAATTATAGGATGATGTTTTGATTTGTTTTGTTTTTTATATTTATTACTATTTACTTATATATATATATATATATATATATATATATATATATATATATATATATATAATATATATATATTATAGGTTGTTGTTTGTTTTTTATTTTGTATACCTATATATTATATTTTATTTAATTTGACTTTATCATTGTATACTATATATATTGTGTGAATGGGATCTTCTATCAATATTGCTAATGTTCATATAGAAACAAATTGTATTATATCTTAATAAATAAAAAATAAAAAAAAATTTATTAAATGAGAATATCTTACCTTGTCCATTTAACTAGACTTATCTGGAGTTTTTTAAAATCCATTAAAAATTAATTATATTTTATTATTATTCTTGGGAAAATAATATAATATAATATTATTACACATTTATCTGTGTCAGATGAATGTGTAATTGCTCTAAAATATTGATAATCGTAATTTTCTAAAAATCCTTGCTGCTAGGTTCAATAAAATCTTTTGATATTTTCATATAATTAATTTTTTTTTTTTCTGTAAGTATTTTTTCTACATTCGTTATGATATCTAACATTGAGTGTATGAGGAAGTAATGCTTTGGTCAAAATCGAATTTCTTTTAACTGACGCTGTAGATTGTTTAATGAATAACCAAGAAATTATTTTCCAAGTATAATGTAATTTTAAATTTTCGCAACTTTCAAAATATGGCTAGAAAACACATAAAAACTTTTGTAATTGTGGATGTAATTAGTTGACCGTTAAGAATTACTGGAAGGAATTAGTCAGGGTGGCGGTCATTAAATGAAACAACTAAATAGTTTCAACTATTTATTGTTCGCCAACGTTTCGACCACCTTTGTGGGTAATCATCAGGGCGCATGGTGGGAGAATGGAAACAGTTTCCGGGAAACGAAAGGGGGTCGAAACGTTGGCAAACAATAAATAGTTGAAACTATTTAGTTCTTTCATTTAATGACCGCCACCCGGGCCAATTCCTTCCAGTAAAAACTTTTGTAGTTATAATTTTTGCATTAGGTAGGTAATTAGTTTTGCGATTGAGTAACTAATTCTTCACGTATATATTTCTATTATTTTGAAATCGTATTCTGTACTGTCTTATCTTGTTTTACAATATTTTATAATAATTATTAATTGTATTTGGTATTTTAAATGGTATTACTTATTCAAGTCATGTACTAGTAATGTAATTTTCTTTACATTCATAGATTAATAGCAGTTGATTATTTTGAATTAATATTGATAGATAAGCAGAAAATTCAGTGTTCTGTCTCAAAATTGTGGTCGTTAAAATCTCTTGTGAAAGAGACTTTAACGCCTTAATTACAACTTGAAAGTGAAATTTATGTTATATTTATATATTTTTTTATATTATTCTCACTTTATGCTGACATGTGAAATTTAAAGTGTAGTTAGATTGACATTTAATTTCATCTCGGAGACTTTTAACTTCATTAAAAAAGGCATTACTGGTATCTAATTAATTATCTAAATCATAATTTTACTAAGGATTCCTATTTCTTCGATATATTTGTCAATAAAACCTATTGATGAAATCTATATTGAGGATGTATAGTCGACTATAGAGGGCAAAACCGTCAGGGGTTTTTATATAAAGCCCTCCACATAATACCACCTATGTTTTCGGTTATCCTAAGTTTTATGCTTGGACATCGCTCAGTAATGGTATGTTTATATATAATTTTTTACTTTTATATTAAAGTCTGAAGTTTTGTTTTTATGCTTATCATCATATTATCATTATTTGTATCTCTAATATATGAGTATGTTGGTATATGTTCTGTTTTATTTTAAAGATTATTATTGTCACTACTTAAAAAAAAAATTATTATCACATTAATATGTATCTCTTTTGTTCTGGTGTTTGTAGCCCGGATGATGTCTCACAAGCTTAAGCCGAAACGTCGGCAAAATTAAAATATTTAAAAAAAAGACTCCTGATTATTCCACATATTATAATTTCTGTTTAAACAGTATATTCTTTTAATATTGAAAGGTTTTATTATCGTTTACGAGTGTAGTATAGCACAATAAATATGGTCAAATTAAATTATAATAGCAAATAGACAATAATAAGCAAATATGCAGGCACAAGACCAAGGATTTCCCCAATTTTTGGGTGCCCACTATATAAAAGCTGGTTTCGCCCAGAAACTTTTTTTAGACACTATAGGCTAAAAACATTCCTGCATTAAATTGAAGAAGAAGAAGGCACCAGAATGCTACAAAAAGTTTCTATGTACAAGTACATTACCTCTCCTAAAAATTCTCAAGTACGTTCAGTAACTGGGAGAGTTAATTTTAGGATTAAAACATTATTATTATTTTTTTAATTATTTCTTTCTAAAATATGATAATTGTAACTACAACATGGAAAGGACAGTAAAAGCTAAAATACTGAGCTTTAGATTATATACAAATAAGATATTTTCTAATTATTACAACTCACAGCCCTCTTATCCTAACTCTTTCATTATCACCTATACTAAAACTCCCCCCACCGTCATTCCTAAGAGGCCCAGTTAACTGGACTCTCTTCCGTGAAATCATAACCGACGCAATAGACCTCAGAGTATCCCTCAAATCTCCTCAAGAACTAGATGATGCCGTTAATTCCTTCACTACCCTGATCCAACAAGCAGCCTGGAATGCATCATCACCCTCTCCTTCCCCTCTGTACCACAAGAAGAATCCAATACCCCAAGACCTCCTAGATCTCATCCATACTAAGCGACGCTCCAGAATCCTCTGGCAAAGAACCAGGCACCCAGACGATCGGAAATCCTACAACTATCTTACCAAATTAGTTAAACAGAAATTAGATTCATTTAGATCCCATTCCTACAATTCCTACCTCTCCTCATTATCCATTACCGATAATTCTCTCTGGAGAATAACCAAAAAAGTTCTTAATCGCCATACTATCACCCATCCTCTCCGACGTGCCGATGGTTCCTGGGCTTCGTCAGAGGAGACTAGAGCTGAAGAGTTTGCCCAATACCTCTCCAACATATTCACCCTCCATCCCAACCACAATTCCACTCATACAGCTAGGGTACAAGAATTCCTCTCTTCACCAATACCTCTCTCTCTACCCCCTAAAGCTGTTAATCCCTCTGAGGTCAAATTCCTTATAAATAAACTAAAACCTCATAAATCTCCTGGCCACGACCTCCTCAGTTCCAAAATCATTCGACAACTACCTGAAAAAGCAATTATTTTCCTTACTTACCTGTATAATTGTATCCTCCGCACAGCCCACTTTCCTCTGTTGTGGAAACACTCCATTATTATCCTTTTTCTTAAACCTGGTAAACCTCCCAACAACTCCTCATCCTATAGACCGATCAGCCTCCTCCCTATCCTTTCAAAATTATTTGAAAAAATCCTACTTAAGCGTATCCTACATTTAATTGAAATTCCTTCCCACCAGTTCGGATTCCGCTCTGGGCACTCCACTGTACAGCAAGGTCTAAGAGTAGTAGACCATTTATCCTCTGCACTCGAAAACAAGCAATACTGCACTGGTGCCTTTCTGGACATTGCTCAGGCATTCGACCGGGTCTGGCACGATGGCTTGCTTTTCAAACTAAAATCCCAATTACCCCAATCCTTATATCTAATCCTAAGATCCTATCTCGCTAACCGTTCCTTCAGAGTCCGTTGTGGTTCAGAGTTCTCCACTTGTTACCCAATCGAGGCCGGCGTACCTCAAGGAAGCGTCCTAGGTCCTATCCTCTATATTTTATTTACAGCTGATATACCTTTAGATCCTAATACCTTCCTAGCATCTTTTGCCGATGATACTGCCATTCTATCAACCCATACAGACCCAGAACTGGCATCTTCCCATCTACAGAGCCACCTCTCCTTGATTGAACATTGGTGCGACAAATGGCGTATCAAAGTCAATCAATCCAAAAGTAAGCATGTCACCTTCACCCTCCGACGCAAATCCTGTCCACAAGTTCATTTTAACTCCATACCACTTCCCTGTTCCGACACAGTCCGGTATCTGGGTTTCTTACTAGACAAACGACTGACCTGGAACCCACATACTCGACTTAAAAGACAAGAGCTCAACAGAAGATACGGACAATTATATAGACTACTGAACAGAACATCACAACTTTCCATTGAAAACAAACTATTGATTTACAAGACAATTCTCAAACCAATGTGGACCTACGGAATTGAACTATGGGGAACTACTAAATTTTCGAACATCAAACGTATCCAATCCTTTCAGTCCAAAGTCCTTAGAACAATAGTCAATGCTCCCTATTATGTTACAAACAAGACCTTACATCATGACCTTAAGATCCCTTATGTTCTTGATCTCATCCCATCTAAATTCTCAACCTTCCACCAGAAACTTACTCTTCTTCCTAATCCTCTGGCACAATCCCTATCTAGTACCAACCATCCTTACAACCCTCCTCGTAGGCTGAGGCGGCAGTGGCCGAGAGATCTCCTATAAAAATGCAACTGGAGTGCTGGCAATGGCCAACTTCTCCACTCATGCCTGAGAGTGTGAGGCTCTAGCGCCCTCACTCAGTCTCCACTGGCTAGACTGGTGACGCGGCTGAATGAGAGGCGCTGGGAACTCATGGTGTTGTGCCACTGCATCCACTTCTGGGTGTAGGGGTTCGATTCTGAGTTCCCAGGGGCAGTATGTAAATAATGTATATAGGTATGAATGTGGCCAAGATTTTATTTACTTTATATTTTATTTTTATTTTCATTTGTTAGTTAAATTTCCTTATCTTATTTCATCTTATGTTATTTATATATATATATATATATATATATATATATATATATATTTTTTTTTTTTTTTTTAATTATTTATTTATGCATTATTATTATTATTATTACCTTTTATTTTTTATTTTATTTTTTATTATTTTTTATTTTTTTATATTGTTATGTCTGTTTTGTTTTGTTTTTTACTGTGTACATATGGTATGAATGACTTCTTTTAGCCCTAATACTTATTGCCCAAGATAGTGGCAGATTGTATTATTTCCCAATAAAGCAATATTATTAAAAAAAAAAAAAAATTATTACAACAATAAAATTAAAAGTGTTATCGATAATAGAAATATTATTCTGTTCTCAGTTCCTGCAACAACTTGCAGTTCATAGCGACTTACCATGTAGGCATCAACAGCCAATCAGGCTTTCATCTTTCCAGGCTAAGATGAACCTAACGAACAGTTTAAGGACGACGCTTCACGTCATCCAAGTCAAACGTTCCAGTTGTGAACCGAGAAAACATTCGGATGGTGCTTTATCCTAAGGCATCATCACGGGGGAAACTTTTTTTTTTTCTCTTCCATTTTGAGCATGCAAAGTACCACTTAAAGGGGAGAAATCTCTGTTGGAACTGATGTAAAAAAGCACCTTGACTAATCTTTTTTTTAGATATGCTAATATTATCGACCATGTAAACATGATAGAGCATAGAGTGATCGGCCAAGGACACACACGGCTTGTCGTGCCACTGGAAGGAGAGGTAAACATGATTCTATAAACAGAAAGAGGATTTAATTAAAATTTGAAAAATGATAAGAAATTGTTTACAGCTCAATAGTTTAAGTATTTTATACTAGCCGTAATTATTTAAAGCAAATTATTATGCACAGTTTATCTAATTTTTATTTATTGATTTTATCTTAGTTTTTACTTATTTTCTATTATAATAATTATTAATAATATGTATAAAATTCATCATTACCAGAAGGGCCCTTTTAATATTTCTATCTGTACATTTTCAATTTTGGGTTGGATGATAGAAAAAGTTTTAAATCTTACATTAATCTGGCAAAAATCCGCTACGCACACGGTTAGCAAAATGTTGATGATGTCTTAGAATATAGCCTGTACATAAGTTTGCTCGGTTCAGAAGTGGAAATTTTTAGTTTTCAAGCGTCAAAAACGTCGCAAAGCTTCGTCCTTAATTTTTTTCTGATGATGGAATTCAAGGACAAATTATCAAAAATATTTTTTTATATATCATATTAAGAGATAATACAATCTGCCACCTTCTGGGGCAATGAGTATTACAGATTAAGAAATCAGTCATCCCATATGTGCATTGTAAATAAAAAAATAAATAAATAAATAAAAAAGAAGAAAAAAATAAATTAATAAATAATTAATAAAGATTAAACAAAGAAGAAAGAAAAAAAATATACATACACAAAATTAAATGAATAATTGCATTGAATAAAGAAAATAACAATAACAATCTTGATCACATTCATACCTATTTACAATATTTACAAACTGCCCCTGGGCTCACTCAATCAAACCTCGAGGCACTATGCCAGAAGATCCCAGCGCCTCTCATTCAGCCGCGTCACTGGTCATGAGAGCCAGTGGAGGCTGAGCGAGGGCGCTAGAGCCACTTACGCTCAGAGCATGAGTGGAGAAGCTGGCTATTGCCAGCTCTCCAATAACATATTTACAAGAGATCCACTGCCGCTTCAATCTACGAGGAGGGTTATAGGTGAGTAAGCTTCTGATGGAAAATTGTTAATTTGGAGGGGATTAGATTAAATTTCAAATCAAAGATTCGGAACACCAAAATCTAGCTTCTTCAGCGAAGTATGAACAAGTTACCTCTGGAAACCCATTGGCCAACGATAATACACGTTCCACGACCTCCAATATCAAGATTAAATCGTTCTCCAATGTCACCAGGAACGAGATGGATAATCCAGAGGAACCAGAAGCTTCCTCTATCACCCATCAGCTTCAACCGTCCTATCTTCATTCTCAGTTTCAACAATCCTATCATCAACCACATAATTCCCGTCTACAACCCTCCAAAAAACTCCTAACAACGATTTATCCACCAAAAATGTCCTAAGGTTCAAGTTACCATTCCAGATCAATCCAAAATTGTCCTCTCCTTTATAGCCTACTTCTCATGCAATATCACCCGCAGCAGCTCTGTCAAACGTCGAACCTCCTCGACAATTCCGACGGAGTACCCAATCTTTACATAGACAGCATATCCTCCACCCAATCATGCTTGCATCTACTCGTATCCTTCACAAAATACATCCCAAATTACATAAATCCTGTTGTTCGCGTAACATGTACGCTCAATTCAATCAAGTGGTCATCTTTTGTTATAAAAACATATTATATACAGCAGAAGCGAGAACGCTACACATCATTTCCTTCTTTTCTGCGATAAGAATGTAGTAAAGGAAGAAAAGGTCGGCCTAGGCTGGACGACAAGGCGGGGAGAATAAAGAGATCAACTGAGGGGAACAGTATACCAACAAGTAATTATGTATCCCACCTAAATTGTAACCTATAACCTTTCCCATCTGTTTAAAATACACTAATATTTCATCCCAGCAGTTTTTCTTTCACTCATTTAATACAGCCCACTAGTTCTAGCTGCCACTTGGTCTAGTCCTAATCATTCTTCATAATGATGGTTAGACCAAACACCTGCAATCCTTCCTTTTAGATCTTCAAAATACAATACGATCTCTCATTACACTCCTTACCAGACTCCTATCCGAAGTTCTTTTCCATATCCCACTATGTAAAAAAACTCCCTAATCATTCTTTTTTGGAATGCAAATGGTTTACTGAATCACCGAGACAAACTGGACATATTCCTACACGACCATACCATAAACATTGCCCTTGTGACTGAAACCCATTTCACTACACACTCGCAGTTTTACATACGTGACTACATCACATACACAACAGATCATCCAGACAATACATCTCACGCTGGTTCGTGGATCCATCACAAATCTTTTTCCCATTCTCAAATTCCTTCTACTCCAACTGACACCAGTCAGTCAACCTCCGTAACCTTATCCTGACGCCCTTATAACCTAACATTCTCGGATGTATATTGCCCTACAGGCAATAACCTTTCTCTACGTCACCTCGATTCATTATTCCAAACCTTTGGTCCGCGCTTCATTGCTAGAGGAGATTACAACGCCAAAGACCAACGATGGGGATGCCGAACGTCCAATCAGGATCCTTTCCAGAGTCACAACCTCCAATAGTAATTTCATTTTTTCACCCCAGAACCTCTAAACTTGAAAACATCTAATTTCGCCTTAAAAATTCACTCCTCGACTAAAAAATCCAATAAACTATTTTTCTTATTCAATCTTTAAAGAAGAAAATTATTTACTTAACACCTTCCATTCCCTTTTCTTTCCTGACCACATTTTCTTACTAAACTTATGCACTAATAATGCCTATCTCTCTCAAAAATCAAGGAAAAATGTCAAAGAAAAAATAAATTCAAACAGCTTCAACAAAACACTAACAACAATAAGATTTATTTCTCCGGGAATCCTAATTGGGTTCATAACAACTCCTCCGTTCAACTCCCTCAAATGCCAACAATATTCGCAGTTTAGGCCCAAATTTTAGTACCCCAGTTACAAATTCTAAAAAACTCATACCATCTCTTATAACCGATCTTAAATTCATCCATCAAGACACTATTTTGATTCCTTACGAAGAAAAAGGAACGATTTTCCATACCCGGACCTCCAATGTTATCACCAATTAGCTACAGAACCCTCCGTCAACCCTTCCCCGTTTTCTTCTCAATTTACTAAAGACCTATCTTCTACTCGATCCTTTCTCAAGACCAATAATCATATAATAGTCACCCGCTCTGATAAAGTAGACAAAAACAATTATCATGGATCGTACAGAATACGATAAAAAACTAAAATCCCTCCTATCTGAACAAACCACTTACCTTCCAACCAAACGCGATCCTACATCTTCTCTCACACCTAAATTTAAACAACATTTAAAACACCTCCACGAAACTAAACAGATCAATCTCCCGATCTACAAAAACCTCATCTCTTATAAATCAGTTGCTACCCGATGTTACGGCTTACCGAAAACCCATATACCAGGAAACCCATCATTTCAAATATTAACTCACCATCCTCTAAACTCAGTCCCTTCCTTCTCTCTCCTTTACAGAAACTCAGCCAAATTCAGAACTATTTAAATAATAATCGATAAAAATTGGCTAAACTTTGAACGACATACCTCCCTCATACCTTGAATCCCTCTCTCTGTGCTGTAACTCTGGATATCTATGTTTTCAAGATAAATTTTATAAACAAATTTCTGGTTTAGCTATGGGAAACTGTTTTGCTCCTGATCTTTCCAACATCGTCCTCAATAACCTCCTTGACACCGTTGTACCAATCTTTTCCTCAGATATTTTTTTCATTAAAAAATATGTTGATGACCTTTTTCTGATCCTCAACCTCAAAGCCATCCCTAATATTCTGACTGCCTTCAACTCTTACCACCCTCGACTCCAGTTCACCATTGAAACAGAAAACATGAACTCACTTCCGTTCCTCGAACTCCTTATCATCAAAAGTCCCGATTATTCTCTATCCACCAATTGGTACACCAAACCTACCTATTCTGGACGTCTCCTTAATGATTTTTCCTTACACCCCCATCACCAGAAAATCATCGTTTCCAAAAACCTCATACACCGTTCCTTAACACTCTCTGTCACACAATTTCACAAAGAAAATATAATCCGACTAGAAAAAATCCTAAAATCCAACAATTTTCTGACCATATAATTAAAAACCTAATAAAAACTTCTTCTAATCCTCAATTCACCCACGCAATATCTCTTCAACCCGTCATAGTTCCCGAGTACAGATCCATTCCATAAATCCCATCTTTATCTCAAAAAATTAAAAAAGCCTTATCCTCTAGCTTTTTTCATCTCCGCTTAGTTTTAAAACATGATAGCAAATTAAAGAATTTATATTCAAAACTAAAAGATCCCACCCCTTTTCTACAAAAATCAAATTTAGTTTGTTGCATTCAACAACAATCTGAAAAAAATAATTTATCAGCACCAATACTCCATATCTACCCGTAACTCATTTTCCATAAAATTATCCGAACACGCTATATTCTTTGGCCATTCTATTGATTTTAATAATCCTGAAATCCTAGCCCCCCTACCTAATTACAAAAAACGGCGCCTCTTCGAAGCTATGCACTCTCCTCTCTCCCTCCTACGCCAATATCTTCCCTATCCTTAAGTTATAACATTCTTACTTAATTGTATAATTTGCTTAATGAAATCATATTTTATTTACTGTATATTTTTTTTTTCCGTTTATATAATTTCTTGTTTTGTTTTTTTTGTTTTTTAATATATATACCTCATGGTTCTATTTTATACCTCAGATTCAAGTGTTTATAATTTTCTGTTAAAAATGTCGAACCAATATTGTACATATTTGTTTTGTTTTTTCTTTGTATAATTTTGAAAAACTATTAAAAAGGCAAGCTGTAGTTTTTTTTTGTGTGTGTGTAGCTTTTTACATCCCCATCCCTCCATACCACCTACTGATATTTTCGGTTTTCCTCAGTGTATGCTTGACATGGGGTAATGGTTTGTTGGTCATATTGTTTATCATTATATTTTTGTATCTATGATATTTATGTATAATGGTATATTTTCTGTTTTATTTTAAATTTTATCATTGTCACTACATTCAAAAATGTTTCATTATAATATTGATGTGTATTTTTCTTGTTCTGATGTTTGTAGCCCTAATGATGACACAAGTTTGAGCCGAAACGTAGGCAATATTAAAATATAAAAAAAGATTGATTCACGATAATTTCTATAGTCAACTATACATCCTCAATATTGAGATTACCATGAAGTTAAATTACTGATTAAATTAATATTACTAATAGTTATAAATCTTATTTCAATCAATGATCACTAATAAATAATAACTTATAAATATATTTTTTTTATACTGCGGTGTTTTCCATGCCTGTACATAATTCAATTTGAATGGAATATAATAAAAAAATTAAAATAGTGCAGTACCGTTTATTCATTATATAAAATACCATAATACTATTATTAACAAAATTTATGTACCATTTACAAAATTCATGCTTCAAATTTCTCATCAATAATGATAGTCAGTGTTGTTGAACACGTTCAATATCTCCAATCCTGGAACAAAAATCAATCGATCATTACGATGGAGCTACAAATATGATTCTCAGATACATTAATATTATCAAGATATATATCGTAGAAAACTGTTTAAGATGGCTTAGACATAATGTATGGAATGGAAAACCATCGTCTTGCCAGGATGACATATCTACAAAGATAACGTTGGTCAGAGGAGACCACGACACACTTGGGAACATATAAGGGACTTCTTCGGAAAGAGAGTTGGGGAAGGAGAAGAGAACTGGTCGAGGATCCAGGATTGTGGTCCAGTCTCTAAAGGGAGGCTTCTCACACAGCATGAAGACCTAGGCGAGGGTAGATTAAGATAATTGCTTTCCGAATCTACTGCTTAACACCTGATGACGAAAAAATATACTAAAACGTCGTGATGCTGGAACGAATATACATAACTAACCTCAAGAGAAAAAACTTGTTTTTAAGATTGAATTTCATGTTGACTTATGGCTAATTTATAATATTGGGTTGTCTCACATGAAATGACCGTTTTCAAGGTAAAGAATTTTTATTAAAAATGCGATATGAAAACAAGATAATTTTATTCTAAGTATTTACCTTCTTTTTCTACACATTTTTCCCAACGTGACACCAACATTTTTATCCCCGAACTGAAAAATTTTGAGCTTTGAAATAAAACAAAATCTGAAAACGTACTTTTCACTTGATCATCATTTTCATAAAGTTTTAATTTGACGAAGTTGTCTAAATTCCTGAACAGATGGTAATCTGCTGGAGACAAGTCGGGAGAATATGGTGGGTGCGAAGAACTTCGTAGCCCAGTTCTTTCAATTTTTGCACGGTATGTTTTGAAACATGGGGTCTTGCTGCCGCTCAGTGAGATCATGAGGTACAGATGTATCGAGCTTTTTTACTTTCCCAATACACTTTAAATGTCTGGAAACGGTAGATGCACTTGCATTTAGTTGTGCTGAGAGTCCTTTAACTGTTTGGTAGGGGTTTCCTTCTACTGTATGTTTGAGGACATCGTTGTCTATTACGGACGGAGGTCTTCCTCGGGGCAAGTTTTCCAAGTCAGTATCCCCAGCTAAAAACTTAGCAAACCAACGGCGAATGGTCCGTTCACTAACACTCCCTTCCCTCAACGCCTTGCAAATATTTCTAGCCGCCTCAGCTAGTGAATGGCCCAGTTTATTAAACTCGTACAAAAATATTACTCGAAAATCGCATGTTTCCATGTTCATATTTGGAGGTATATTCAATTTTACTTACACTTACTGAGTATTGCGGTATCCTGTGGATTGTAAGGATTGGATACAAGAAGAATTCGATGGTTTAGTAGAGCCCCATAGCTCTATTCCGTTTTTCCATATCGGTCTTATGATGGTCATATAAATAAGTCTTTTGTAATTAAGTGGTAGGTTGGAACGTTTGTCCAGTAAGTGTTGAAGTAGTCGAAAACGTCGGGCAGTTTCTTGTCGTTTCAGTCTTTATTGGGATTCCAAGTTAGACGTTTGTCAAGATGAAGTCCTAGGTATCGAATTTGTTCAACAGGGGCTAGTGGAGTGTCATTAAAGGATACTGTAGGGCAGAAAGTCATCGGTTTACGACGAAGGATAAATGTTATCTGGTGGGATTTGTTAGAATTAATTTTGATCCTCCAATTCTGGCACCATACTTCAAGGTCTTGGATGTGGGAGTGAAGAGTGTGGTAGGCTGTAACAGGATCATTATCTACTGATAGCACGCACGTGTCATCAGCATAGGTAGAAAGGAAAGTGTTTGGATGGGTTGGGATATTAGCTGTATAAACTGTATAAAGAACGGGTCCTAGGATGCTACCTTGAGGAACACCAGCAGACTGAGAAAATAGGGAGGAATAGGAATATTGTGATTTATTTTAAATGATCTATCAGCTAGGTAGGATTGAATAATTAGAAAATAGGTAGGAGGGAGGAATAGACGGAGCTTGTAAAGCAATCCCGGGTGCCAGACTCGGTCAAAGGCCTGTTCTATCCGCGCTCCAACGCATTGGGTATATATATATATATATATATATATATATATATATATATACGTTTCAGAAGGAGTTTCTCCATAATTTTACCCATAATACATAAAAGAGATATGGGACGGTAGGAAGATGGATTCTCGGGTGGCTTTTTGGGTTTAGGAATCATTTTTGCAATGAATAATTTCCAGGAGGCTGGAAAATAATTAGTACGGAGAACTGCATTGTAGATGTAAGTGAGGAATAAGATGGCTTTTTGAGAGAGATGTTTTATGATATTGGAAGTGATTTGGTCATGGCCAGGAGTTTTTCGAGCAGGTAATCTGTGAATGATATTGGATATTTCTGAAGGATGAAAAGTTTTAGGTGGAGGGGTCTTTTGGGTGTGGAGTATAAGTATTGTAAAGATGTTGTCCAAATATCTACGATTTCTCTTTGTCAGTTCTTGTCCAGGTTTGGTTTTCAGTCAGGAGTGGATGGTTACAGTCTTTGACTTAAGATTTTTTTTTTTTGTGTTTGTCCATAATGATTTGTCTGTTGTAGTAAGACCTTGTTTTGTCAATTATACTGCAAGTTATGGAGTCAGTCAGTTTTTTAACAGCTGTATCAATATCATCGTTTGTCTTGAGTGGAGTGTTCAAGTCTAATTTGCTTTCCAAGTCCAGTCGAAATACGTCCGAGTTTACTCGTCCTTTGATCAATGAAGAAGGAAGAGGTTTAGGAACAAAATTGGAATGCAAGGAAAGCAAAACCGGGCTATGATCTGAGGAAAGGTCATTCAGAGATCTGATTATGGTTTAGGAGGAAGAAATTTGAGAGGTGATAAATATATCCAGGATATTAGGTTTCTTTTTTAGGTATGTAGGCCAATACGTGAGATTCAGGGGTGAGAGGACAGTATAGCTATGGGAAGTCGAGACACTAGAAAGGAGATTACCTCGGGAGTTGGAAGTTCTATCAGATATTAATTTAAGAATTTATCCCAACTCATTTTTAACTTGAATTAACTGTGATTAGACATACTAAATGATAAACATTTTAAGGGTGGAATAAATAATGACTGTACAAAAATTCTACACTTACAGATGGCGTTGATTCTTCTAAGTCATCGAAGTGGTGAGTATGTTGGGGATCAGTTTGTGGAGCGATATTGTCTTCCTGCAGGAGGGAAATAATTAATTAGTTTCTAATTTTAATTATAGTCATGATGTTAATTGTTAAATAATATAAATAGATAATTAAATTTATATTAAAAATTTTTATATCTTACCAGAGGATTCCGGAAAATGTACCGATTTTCATTCATCAAGACCAGATTGAGGTCGACTATAGTGTCAACATCGATTTCTTCGACTTCTATTTTTTCCTCTGTACCCTGTAGAATATATATACAGTCAATAAAAGGTTTGCACGCATTAATAAATAATTATCAATAATTGTTTATTCATTTAACGTCAATTAATGCTATTGTGGTTAATCTTGACGATGTCAATAATTTATTTAAATTTTAAATAAATAAAAAATATTTCTATCCAGATATAATAAAAATAATTATAGTGTATTTTTTCCAGTGAAAAGTCATTTCTTAGCCCTTATCGATATGAAAGCAGCTTTTGACTTTGTTCCACACCAGAAGATATGGAATGCTTAGGAGAATAAAAACGTCCCAGGGGATGTTATCACTGCTATAAAAGCAATCTATAAAAGGGTAAAAGTCGTAGTGAGAATAAATCGAAGAATGACCGACACATATAGAGAGAACCACAAATTCCATGCATAAAGGAGTTAGGCAAGGTGTTCGCCTCAGCCCTCTACTGTTTATAGGAGAACAGCACCAATTTTAATTGGAAGATGTAATATGAGTCCTGTAGTCATAATAGAAAGTGGAATAGAAATAATACCTACAATGTTAAGGAATGGAAATAAATACTTCAAAAAGCATAGATTTGTCTTCTATAGGCATAAACAGGAATAAGTACGTATGTTTTTTGAAATAATGAGGCTCTCGAAGTGGTGGGCCATTTTCCTTACTCAGGGAACATCATAAGCAGATCTGGTAAAATTAACAAGGAAATCAAATATCTGCAATAGCATAGTTGGCCTTCAAATTTGCAAGGCAGTCTACCTCCCAACGCTTACGATTTTCTTGAACTTGCTGTCTCTCCTTGTATGGAATATAATATAAGTATTTTGTAATAACGTTTTTAAAATAAACTTGCAGAATAGATAATATGTAATTTAAATGTAAATTGATATTTACCAGGATATTAAACGGCTGTACAACAGCTGTAGGCTTATTTTGGGAGTCTTCTTCACAATCCTGGCTAATGTCTTCATTTGTCTGGAAAAGAAAAATATGTGATTGGTATTATTTTCCCTAAAATCTAGTATTGAACTTTCTCAGAAAGATACAACTTCTTACCTAAAAAGAACGTTTGATATTGAAGTTTTAACATTGAATTTCACCAAAATCTTTTATTGAAAAAGTTGACTTGAGGATTACTATTAATATTGGGTTGTTTCGCATGAAATGTCCGTTTTTATAGGTTCTGAAATACATAAAGGATTTTGCAGGTCTCTCTGTGGTTTTGTTCCGAATGTTTACATATTTAAAGTAAACAGTTACTAATCCTCTACCTTTGTATTACAAACATTAGCTTCCCTATCAGTTACCCACTTTTAAGTATACCTCCAAATATGAACATGGAAACACGCGATTTTCGAGTAATATTTTAGTACGAGTTTAAACTCAGCCATTCAGCAGCTGAGGCCGCTATAAATATTTGCAAGGCGTTTGGGGAAGGGAGTGTTAATGGACGGACCATTAGCCGTTGGTTGTTGAAGGACTCTCAGCACAACTAAATGCAGGTGCATCTACCGTTTCCAGACATTTAAAGTGTATTGGAAAAGTAAAAAATCTCGATACATGGATGGGTACCTCATGATCTCACTGAGCGGCAGCAAGACCCTATGATTCGAAGCATACCATGCAAAAATTGAAAGAACTGGGCTACGAAGTTCTTCCGCACCCACCATATTCTTCCGACTTATCTCCAACAGATTACCACCTTGTTTTACTTCAAAGCTCAGAGTTTTTTAGTTCGGGGATAAAAAAGTTGGTATCACGTTGGAAAAAATGTGTAGAAAAAGAAGGTAAATACTTTGAATAAAATTATCTTTTTTCATATCGTATTTTAAATAAAAATCCTTTACCTTGAAAACGGACATTTTATGTGACACAACACAATAATAATGTTAATAAAATAACTCTTTTCTGGGACTATGTCCCTTAAGAATAACAATGTAGTAAATAGTAATAGTAAATATAAACTTCAATATATACATGTCTGGCCGAGAAATGAATAAAATGAACTTTTATTTACAAATGTGTAAAAGAATAAAAATAAAACCTATTTATATATATATATATATATATATATATATATATATATATATATATATATATATGTGTGTGTGTGTGTGCGTGTGTGGAATATAAACAAAAGAAAAAATCTGCTGAATAAAATAATAGAGCTGAACAATTCCCAAATAAATTAATTGATCCCTAACTCTAGGATTTTTATAAAATGAAAAAAAAATTGTCTTACGTTGAAAGTAGGATAGTGAATAAACAATTTTACATTTATTGTGTGTCTCTTTGGGATCTTAGAAGGAGTTGGAAAAGATGGGATTTGAATGAGAGAAGGGAAGAAGCATGGCGAATATGATTAAGTAGGGAATTCCAGAGAGATGCAGAGCTGATATAAAAGGAATTATCAAAAGATTTGGTCCTAAGGGTAGGAATGTAAAGGCCTGAATGGCGTGATCTGGTTTCAAGTGAGTGAATTGAGGATTTGAATTGAAGGATACTGTGAATATATGAAGGATGTTGAGATTTAATGACTTGGTAGAGGTATGTCCCTAGGAAATATTGTCTACGTATGGAAGGTAGGAGCCACTTCAATTCGCTGTATAAGTGGGTTATAAAACTCATAAAACATTTAAATGAGACGAGTAAAGGCGTTAAATTCTTTTCAATAAAATAGTTCTAATTAACCTTAGCAATGAACAGATTTTATGGCGTATACTAAAGCATTGAACCAAAGTTTTTCAGAAAGAGTTGATCACAAATAGTAAATTCTATACAGAACGTTTACCATGATTGTTCTTTTACGAAATTTATAAACGAATGATCATTAAAAAAAAAAAAAAAAAAAAAAAAACATCAATTAATTCTACAAATATTGGGCTGATGCGAAATTAATGCAGGTTTCCTCTATTGCAATATCTTAATTCCAATTGTGTAAACAAAGCTAATCCTAACATTGATCATTATTATACCAAAACAAACCTTATCTAATACCCTCTCTTTCACCATGAATTTGTTTAGTAAAATCGTTTTGTTCAGTGTGTTCAAAGGTCTTGAATCGAAAATGTCAAAGTGCGATTTTCGTCAAATTTATTTTTACGAATTTAAATTAGGGCGCAGCGCTGCGCAAACGGCTCGTAATATTAATGAAGTGTGGGGTCAGGGGGCTATTAATGAGTGCACGGTGCAGCGTTGGTTCCAGAAGTTTCGCAGAGGAGATTTCGACCTCGAAGACAAGGAAGGTCGGGGCCGTCATCTTGCTCTGGACAACGACCAGCTGAGGTCAAAAGTGGAAGAAGACCCAACCAAAACAACACGAGAAATGGCGGCGGAACTAGGTGTGAACCAATCCACAGTTGTACGCCACTTGGAAGCAATTGGTAAGGTAAAAAAGTTGGCCAAGTGGGTGCCACACCAATTAAACGACCACCAAAAAAATCGCCGCTTTGAAATCTGCTCCATGCTTGTGACACGCAATAAAAATGATCCATTTCTCGATCACATTGTGACGTGCGATGAAAAATGGATCTTATACGACAACAGAAGGCGTTCTAGCCAATGGCTGGGCAAAGATGAACAACCAAAAAAAAAAAAATTTTTTCGTGATTTCATTGAGTCCAGGGATTCGGATTTTTTTTCTGGTGGAATAAGAAAGCTTGTTGAACGTTGGCAAAAGTGCATTGATTCAGATGGAAATTATTTTGATTAAATATATATGGTTAAAGTAAAGATATGGCGTATTTACAATACCTACTAAAAACCTGCATTAATTTTGCATCAACCCAATACAATGAGAAAAACCTCAAATCCGAACACGAACTAATAAAAATACTGGTGCGCGCAACACACGACTTTGAATTAACTCGGTTGTTTAAATCAATTTAGGAATATTTAAATAAAGTTAGGGCTTAAAAAAAAAAAAAAAAAAAAAAAAGCTTAAGGAATCATATTCAGTTCCTTAAAAAAATATGTTTTAGGTCAAATAATATAAAAAGTTAAAATTGTTATGGCAATAAATACTTAACGTTATGCCTTTTTGCCTTGCCACATCACATTAATTTCCTCAAAACTTTGTATGAAAGATAACATGTTTTCTCTAATATTTATTTTCCCAACGGTTTATTATAAATCGGTGTTACTATTCTTATGTAAGAAAAAAATGCAACTAAACAAATTAGTTTACTCTTTTTTCTTTTATTTTGTTATAGAAATCGGTCAATATGTATATTTAGCAGTTTTTCATCAATTCTAGTCATTGGAATTCAACAAAAGAATCTTTCACTGTGACCCTTGAACATTTTTAATAGGATATTTTTCATTATAAGCTATGTTAATATGAATTCTTTTCAGATTTCTGATATATTCCTGTATAGAAGTGTTTTCTAGGATATTAATATTTTTTAGTCAAAATTTGCGAATTACGAAACGGGCTGTAAAAGAAGGTGAAATAAATACAAAATAATCTACTACATCCATTAAATAATTAAATAACAAACAATTTTGGATTACCTTTGTACTGACGTCCTTTGTTGGATCCATATTTTCATAATCTGTAAAATGAAAAAAAAAAAAGTATAAATATTAATATTTAACAAAACTTATATGAATAAATAAATATTTATATATGTTCATATGGTGTTGATTAAATTTTAGAAGACGTTGAACCAGGTATGTAAATATGTTATTGATGATTAATCAGTAAATTTAAAAAAAAAAAAAAAAAAAAAAAAAAGCAGGAAAAAATTAAGAAACTATCATACAACGGAAAAAAGAGAGCTAGGAGAATAAACATGAAAGAAGATGCGAAAATCACAGAAACTTTAAGAAATATTATACTGATCTATACATTTAGAATCGATACTTCAACAATATTTGACAAAATTTCCAACCTATTACAATAAACTCATTTACTTCACTATTGTCAGACTTGTGAAAAGCAAAGATACGACTAAATTAGAGCTAAAATCCAATATGGTATATGAAATTTTTTTTGAAGGTTACTCCTGATTTTTTCTTTAGGACCATCGGAAAACAATTTAAAAAATACGAGCGTACAACCATAAACATATTTGTACTTAGATAATGAAAAACACAGAAGATACTGCTCTCATCTCAAACTTGATGAATAAGAGACATGTTTAAATTACTGAGAAATTGATTTTTTTATATCTTTATATCATTAAATATTTTTTTAGTAAGTATTAAACTCATTATAGATGATTATCGTATAATAATATATTTATTTATTACAAAAGTAACCTAATTTAAATTTCAATTTATTATTTATTTTTATATAATCCTCACACAAGACTGAAACGACAAGACACTGATCGAAGATATCGATTGCAACAACACTTACTAGACAAACGTTCAGAACTTCCAGTATATTATAAAAGACTCATTTACATCACAATTATTAGACCTATATGGACTTATGGAATCAAGCTTAGGGGCGCTACGAAACCATCTTTCCTCCCGCATCGAATCCTTACAATCCAAAATCCTTCACAAAATCCTTGCCTTTATTTTGTCACAAATCAACACCTCCATATAGACCTCAACATCCCATTTGTTGCAGACAGAGCCCGTGATAGATACTCCTCTTTCCATTCTAAACTCCCTACTCATACACACCCACTTGTCCGTAATTTATCTTCCTTAGATATCCCTGATAACCCTCCAAGGCGACTGAAAAGAAGGTGGCCTCGGGACCTACTGTCTTAAAATAGTTCGTGAAGTGCTACCACTGGGTAATTCTTCCTCAAGACTTTTTCATGACTTTTTATTTTCATTCTGCATATTTACTTATTGTATTCTTAAACACAGTCGTAAATTATTATAAATAAATAAAAATAAAAAATTATATAATTTTTAAAATTTCTCCTTCTGATTCTTACACCAGGTCCTGTCGATTGTAAACGTTTTCGGAAAATATCAGACAAATCGATATCGCCTAGGACTATCCTCTAAACTCCAGAAGATGCTGATAATGCAGTGCAACTATTGACAAATACTATCCAACAAGGGGCTTGCAATTCTTCTTGTCCCCAAAAACATACTAATTAGAGAAACCAAAATAATTCTAAGATTCCAGAATCCATTATATTAGATTACTAACACAAGACAAACGAAAAACGCGTAAAAAGTGGCAGAATACTCGTTATCTTTCCGTATGTTTTGCGCCAACTTTCGGAACGACTGCATGAAGAACTTGAAAATTACATTAAAGCGGAAAATTTTAATAACCTTCTAACTAGTTAAAGAAACAATCATAGGTTGATATCGATGATGTCGAAAATTAATTTAAGTGTATAATCAGTAATTACTTTTAAATAAATGTTAGTAAAAGAAAAAATATAGAAACATGTCTTGCTGACAAAAAAATCTGGTGCGAGCAACACACGACTTTCACTTACCTCTATTATTGATATCAATTCAAGAATTTTTAAATACATTTAGAGAGAAAAATAAATTTTTAAAGAATTATTAAACTTGAATTTCTTCAGAAACATGAGTTTTATTAAAAAGGCGATTATATTATTATCTAAAACAATCAGTTAGTTTTATCGGTTTTTCATCACTCTTTATCATCTATTACGATTTTCTGTATAACATAAAATTGTTCTTAAATATTTAGCTTTTCGACGATATTATACATGTAAATTACCGTTCTTATGTTCAAAAACTAAAACATGCATTAAAAAATATTTTTTTCAATTTTCTCCTTTAGTTTGATATAGGGACAGATTGTTTATTTTACTCAATAAAAATTGTTGTTGAAAAAAAAGTTTGATATCGAATTTGTTCAACTTATATTTTTACCTGTTTTTGATCGTTGATAACAAGATTATATTGTTATTTTTTTAGTATCCACAAAATTAAAGGTACTTTAAAGGAAGAAAATTTACAATATCGGCATTTAAGCCCTGTCAGACTATTTCAATCGGAATTAAACCTACATCATGTTAAAGCCCATCAAATTATTCATCGATATATCGAGTATAATCAAAATCGATCAAGCCTTTTTTGAGAAAATCGTAAAAAGGTGCAAAATGCACCAAATAAACTATCTTTCAGCTGATTTATGCCCGGGAGTTACCACACACACACAACTTTTTGCGGTACTTGCTTATTTGGTATCAGCGGACCCTAAAACGTTTAATTCCGTTGAAAACCATAATACTTCCTCTTACTATATATTTCACCTATAGATAAGTGAAAATAAAATCATTAAATTATCGAAAAGTGACTCTGAAAATAGGATGTATTGATTGATACTCAAGGAACGAACTCTTTTAGACTTTTTTAACTTTAAAAAAAAACTTAAGACTCATTTCTGAATTGAACCTTTTAAAGGAGAAAAATAAGTAATGATAAAATGAAATGGCTACTTACTGATAGTAGGAGATAGAGAGAGAAGATCAGGACAATCTTGATCAGGCAAAGTCAGAAACGTTATAACAGTACAAGGGATGGTCTAACTCAGGTTGAGTGGAGGGGGAAAGTCGCATCTCATTGGCTATTCCCAAAGGCTCTACTTGACGTCAGTAGTATAAAGCTGGATGATTCCCATATTGAAAACGCTCATTTTCGCGACAAATATATAATAATAATAACCTAAAAACATTTATAATTTCTTTTTTTTTTTTATATTAATATGATTTAGCTGTAATATACTGAGCGTTTTAAACATATTAATGCTGCATGTACTTTATGTTCTCTAATTAAATACACTCTGAATTAATTTAAAATTTTTTTTTTTTTTTTAGTAATAACAATTTTTATTGAGAAAATTTTACAATCTGTCCCAATTTGGACATTAATAGTATTGCTGAATGATATCAAACATACTACATTCATACAATATTTACACAACATAAAATTACAATAAAATATATACACAATAATGAATCAATACAAAAGTCAATAATTCACTTATACCTATATACACATACACACACTCATACATACATCACATTGAGTGGAGAATCTAGCCAGTGCTAGAACTCCAATATATTTACAAAAGGTCGCGGGGCCACTGCCGTTTCAACCTTCTAGGTGGGTTGTATGGATGAGTGGAGCTGGATAGGGATTGAGCTAAAGGATTAGGATGATGAATGAGGTTCTGGTGGAATTTGGAAAATTTGGATGGAATTAGGTCTGAAATAAATGGAACATTAAGGTCGTGGTGCAAGGTATAATTGGAGACATAATAAGGAGCATTTACTATTGTACGGAGGACTTTGGATTGAAAGGATTGAATGCGTTTGATGTTAGTACGTTTAGCTGTCCCCCACAGTTCAAGTCCGTAGGTCCAGATGGGCTTCAGTATTGTCTTGTAGATTAATAATTTGTTGTCAACTGTAAGTTCAGATTTTCTGTTGAGTAGTCGGTATAACTGTCCGAATCGTCGGTTGAGTTCTTGTCTTTTAAGTCTTGTATGTGGGTTCCAAGTCAATCTTTTGTCTAACAGTAAGCCAAGATACCGGACTGTATCTGAGAGAGGAATCGGTAATGAGTTGAAATAAACTGGCGGACAGGATTTTCGTCTAAGAGTAAAGGTTATGTGTTTACATTTGGCTTCGTTCACCTTTACACGCCAGTTATTACACCAGTGTTCGATAAGGAAAAGGTGTCTCTGAAGGTTTAAGGATGCTGTTTCAGGATTGGAACTGGATGATAGGATGGCGGTGTCGTCTGCAAAAGTTGCCAGAAAGGTATCAGGATGTGTAGGAATATCAGCAGTGTAAAGGATGTAGAGGATGGGTCCCAAGACGCTGCCTTGAGGAACACCGGCCTCAACGGAATAAAGGTTAGAAAATTCTTCACCACAGCGAACTCGGAAGGAACGGTTCGAGAGATAGGATCGGAGAATGAGGTATAGGGACTGGGGTAAATGGGTTTTCAGCTTGAAGAGTAATCCAGTGTGCCATACCCGGTCAAAAGCTTGCGCAATGTCCAGAAACGCACCAGAACAATACTCTTTGCATTCAAGAGCTGAGGAAATATGGTCTACAACTCGGAGCCCCTGTTGAACTGTGGAATGCTGAGGACGGAATCCAAACTGATGGGAAGGAAGATTTTGAGATTCTAATATGGGTAGGATACGTTTAAGAAGAAGCCTTTCGAAGATTTTTGAGAGGATGGGGAGTAGACTAATAGGCCTGTAGGATGAAGTGTTGTTGGAAGGTTTACCTGGTTTTAAAAAAAGGATGATGGTGGAATGTTTCCATAACAGAGGAAAATAGGTGGTGCGGAGGATGCAGTTATAAATATAAGTAAGGAATATAATAGCTTTCTGCGGAAGTTGTCGGAGGATCTGGGGAGTAAGGAGATCGTGTCCAGGAGATTTACGGAGAGTCAGTTTTTGGAGAAGATATTTGACCTCAGAGGGATTAATAGCTTTAGGAGGTAGGGAAAGTGGAATCGGTGACATAAGAAAGTCTTGCACTTTTGCGGTGTGATTGATGTGGGATTCCGGGTGAGGAGTGAATACTTTGGAGAGGTGTGTGGCGAATTCCTCGGCTTTATCTTCATCAGACGCAGCCCAGGAGTCATCACCACGTCGGAGAGGATGGGAAACATGATGGTATTTTAGGATCTTTTTCGTGACATTCCACAGGGAATTATCACGAGCTGATAGAGAGGAGAGGTAGGAATTAAAGGACTGGGAACGGAAGTTCGCCAACTCCCTCTTCAATTGTCTACAATAGAAGTTATAGGAGCGGCGATCTGTTGGGTGTCGGGTGCGCTGCCATAATGATCTTGCTCGGCGTTTGGTGTGGATAAGGTCTATAATAGGTTGTGGAAAATGATTTTGGTCTGGATTTATATTGGAGTGTTTAGGAGAGGAAGCAGTCCAGACAGCTTGTTGGATGGCGGTGGTAAAGGAATAGACGGAATTATCTAGGTCATCTTGGGTTTTGAGGGTTACTCTGAGGTCAATATTATCGGTCAGGATTTGGCGGAAAAGGTTCCAGTTGACAGGGCCTCGGATGAATGATGGTGGAATGGGTTTTGGAATTGGAGTGAGAGATACTTTTAGGATCAGTGGACTATGGTCTGAGGATAGTTCATCAAGGCGAGTTAAAGACAAGTTGAGAGAGCCTAATCCGCTGTGGATAAAGAAGTCGAGGATGTCAGGATTGCGGTTAGGATCGGTTGGCCAGTAGGTAGGGGAGTCAGGAGGCAGGATATTAAAATTTCGGGAGTTGAGTGCAGACAGCAAATTTCGTCCCCGAGAATTCGTGGTTCTGGAACCCCACTGCTGATGCTTGGCGTTTAAGTCTGCACCCAGAATGAAACGATTTCCTAAGGAATCCAGGAAGGATACAAATTCAGAATTGGAAATGGAATGTTTAGGAGGGCAATATGCAGATGTGAGGGTTACCGGAAAGGAAAAAGTCTTGATTACTATGGATGTGGCTTGTAGGAAATCATAGGTGGGAAGTGGGAGTAAATGATGAGAGAGGGATTGGTGGACAATGATAGCAGAACCGGCATGGGCTTTACCGTCTGGGTGGTCAGTACGGTATGTCATGTATTGCGGTATTTTGAAGTACTGTTTAGTCGTTAGTCTTGTTTCAGTTATAAGTGCAACATCGATTGTTTTGTCTTGCAACAACGCTGTCAGTTCGTCAGTATGATTTCTAACACCATTCGCATTCCAAAGGAGAATGGATAAGGAGTTAGGTGAAGTCATTTAAGGATTTTTCAAGGCAGGGATTAGATTCGATACTAGATTTGTAAGGAGTGATATAAGCGGCATAACAAGAGATTTGATTTCGGAGATGAACGATGTCATTAGACTGGTAAGATCTGTGACGTTTGATGGTGGAGGGATATGAGAAATTTGATGTTGAGGAGTTTTTTGAAGATTAGGTAAACTTTGAGGGATAGATTCTTGTACAATAGATTGAGAATGTTGAGGAAAATGTTGTTCCGGCAGTGCCTCGACTTCATGATTCTGGTTACCACCTCCAAGCAAGTGGGCAAATGACACGTTAGAATTTACACGTTTTGATGGTTCTCTTCTGCTTCTGGTTGGTACAGCTGTTTCATTCGGATCCTGAGGTTTTTGGTATCTGGTTCTGAGTTTCTTGTAGATTTCACATCCCTTGTAGTTAGCCGGGTGGTCCTTGAGGCACAGAGCACATACAGCGGGTGCTGATCTTGATCTTGTACATTCTTCTGTTTTATGCTGTTCACCGCATTTCACACAGCGTGGTATGTGATGGCAATAACTTTTGGTATGACCATATGCCTGACAGTTATGGCACTGGACTATTTCTTTCTTTGTGTAAGGTTTTTCAACTTTTACACGGGTATAGTACAGTCTGCTGAGGTCATAGATTTTTTCGACTCCTGCTGATGGTTCCAAGTCCACGAAGAATAGAGGCAGTGGACTTTTATCTTTTAGAACGTTGGTGACTTGCCTCACTTGGAATCCTAATTCTGTCAGTTCTTCTTTGATTGCTTCAACGGGTGTTGAGGAATGTAGGTTTCTGATTACGACCCTTAATGCTCTCTCTTGGCGCAGCTGATAAGTATGAAAGTCAGCTTTGGTCTCAGTCAGATATTTTACAATCTTTCTGTAGGTTTCAGCAGTAGTCGGAGATATTTTAGTATCATTGGTTCTACTTATACAATAATAACTATTAGGATCTGTTACTTTGTTTAAATGCGCACACATCAGTTTAAAATTTTTAATATTTTTAACAAATATTGGTGGAGGTAGTGGTTCTCTGGGTATAGGAGAAGATTCCATGGTTTCTTTTTCATTTTGGAGGATCTGAAATGGATTCGGTGTAAAAAACGGAGATTCATCAGTTATTCCTTGTGATGATGTGCTGGGCTGTGGTTCAGAACCTAATGAGGTAGCTGACGCGGTCGCTGGTGGAATCATTTTTTTATTTTGTTCACGGCGGGGTCTCTGTTTTGTGGGAGACGAGTTAGAACCTGCAGATCTAGATCTTTTACTTGCAGACTTTGAGGACATGACTTGATGAAAATATCTCATTGATTAAGAAAATAATAATAATAAATAAATAATGAGATAAGAATTAAAGATAAAAGAAAGATAATTAAAAGAAAAGCAAGCCCGAACTTGCCGAGCTAGCGGCAATCAGCTGATCAGTGACCCTTCTTTCACTTTTTCGTGATTGTACAAAGTAAATTATAACTTTGCTTACCGAAACTTCTCCAATATTCACTGCCGTAATATTCCTGAGGTCTAGTGATGTTCTCCAGACTGAATTCTAGCGAATTCCTACTGAAAAAAGCAAAAATCTGAGAGACGATGTAACGTATGACTGTTATCATCGAGCGCATCAGCTGATCTCCAATTTAAAATTAAATATTTAGATTAAAACATAATGGAAAGAAGAGGACTGTTTTCTAATAATCAGTTAGGATTCAGAGAAAATTATTCAAGCCTCGACCCCAGTATGGTAGGGTTGGGCGGGGCTTGCTGAGCAATTTTGAAAGGATATAGCTCCTTAATGAAAAGTCTCAATGAGTTTTTAAGCGGCTTGATGGATTTGTAACATACCCCATAGCACAAGTGTCCAGAATAACTTTTTCGTAAGAAGTAGAATATAAGAGCTACAGCTATTTAAATCTAGGAAGTCAAGGTTGCTCAATGTACCCCATAGTTGAGGTAAGTTGAACAAAGGTATGGGGAAGTTGAGCACTAAGAATGTCTAACCAAACCATGGGTTCAATTTCGAGTAGAAATGAAGTAAAATATGTGTTTAACAATCAGCTTTTTATTTATCGTCTTTTAGTGTCAGAACGACAAAATTTAAAGTAAATTTCTTTGAATAATTAATCAAAACTAGAATCAATAAAACGTTAACATACCTTTCTTAAGATTTACTTATTACGATTAACAAACAACACATAATCAACAACACGATTAAAAACAGATGAAAATTGACTAATACAGACGAAAGCATGTGATGAAGGACTTTTTACTTATTAGTCACAAAAGCAAACAAAACATCCGAGCTCTTCACTCTCTCTTCCCTCCGTCACTAGCGATTGCATGGTGATTATCCCTCCCACGACTCTTTCTTTCCTAAGATGCCTATGCGTATGGTGAATAGTCTGCGAGATATTTCAATTGCCCAACATGCCCCTATGCTCAACTAGTCCCGCTCTACGCTACTGCAGGGAAAATCAGAAGAAGCATTTTCCCACTTAACCACGTAATCAGTGTATTTTTAGATATGGAGAAGACCTATGACAAAATGTGTAGAGAAAGAGTACTAAACATATTAACTGAATAGTAAATTACTGGTAGAACATACAACAATATAGAGAACTTCTTAACGGAGAGAAGGTTTAGTGTTAGAATGGGAAGGTCGTATTAATCAACTTACACCCGGAGAAATGGTACTCCGCAAGACTCTCCACTTAGCTTTACCCTATTTTTAATCACTATTATAATTAATTAGCAATAATTTTCGATAGGCCAATAAAAGTTCTTCTGACATCCTCCTCTCTATCCGCCACAAGCCTATAGATTTCATCAAATAGAAGATGCAAGCAGCTTTGAATAAAGCAGTAGAATGATGGGACAGAAGTGGATTTACGATATCCATACCAAAAACGAAAGCAATGTACATATGTCGCTTAAGAGTTTGCTCTCACAATTATTGTTCTAGGCAACAAACGCTGTAGCATTTGTTGATAAGAAACAAAAATCTGGCGCGGATAACACACGACTTTCACTTACCTTCCTATTGCCTGCAATTTTTGGCTGGGAGTCCCTTGCTTTTAGCTACCCCGAAATGGCGTTGAGCTCTTGATTATGATGTTATCTGCTAGAAGGCAGCACTTAAATTATGTTAAAGGCCCTGTTTACTTAACATATTTTTGCACTTTCAACGTTTAGTTGTTAATCAAATTCGCTCAACTTGCCTATGTAACTGTTATTTATCAATACTCACAAATTTATGAACCTAATTTTTTTTAAATCTAAAAAATTTGATATGTTAAAACTTATTAATTATAAAGTTCATCATTTATGATCCAAAAATAAAATTTATTTCGATTATTTACACAATCATTAAAATGAGTGCCAATCAAACAAATTCCAATGTAATCTCAAAAATTCAACCTCTGAAAGTAGTAATTCATTAAATACGACACAATGTTATTTTATGTAACGTTTTATAATATATATATATATTAGGTAATAAATGACGATGTAAATTTATTATACTTTCATAATAATTATAATTTTCAATTTGTACTTGGCGTATATCTTCATGTAGAGATTATTTTAATACAAGAATTGATATAATAAGTACCTAGAGACACTATTCAATATATCTCTATATTTTCATTTTGTAGATTCGAAACCAATACCCATATCATCTTGTTAGTGTTGATAAAACTGGTGAATATGCAAGTTGAACGAATATGGTATCCGAATACAAAGTCGTGTGTTGTGTGCAGAAGATTTTTAATTAGATATTCTTTTAAAAAAATGTAATTAAAATAAAAATAAAAGGTTTATTTACTTTTACTTTTTTTTAAAAAGTGAATACAGATAACAATAAATAATGTTTAAAAAGAAGGCATGAGTAATTTGGGGTAATTAAAAAAAATTATTTTATGAATGAATTGTAGATCAGAATAAAAGATAATAAAAAGTTTAATTTTTTTATTTATTTCAAGCAAAATTTGAATATTTATAATTTTATCATAATAATGATTTGTCATATTGTTACATAGTAATATCTGTAAGTACAATCATTAAATAAAATGTCTTAAATTGAGGATGTATAGTCGACTGTAGAAACTACTTTAGGTGGAATAATCAGGAGTCAGTCTTTTTCTAAATAGTTTAATTTTGCCGACGTTTCAGGTCAAACTTGTGAGCCATCATCAGGGTATTACTGAGCCATGCCCAAGCATAAACTCCAGTTTATAAAATGTCTTAAATTTTACCCATGCTTACCTGAGTTTCCAGAACCATAAATAGTGCTACTTAATAGGAAAGGTTCATTCCAGGCAAAAACTACAGAATCAAGAAAAATCCAGAAATATTTGGTCCTTTTCCATTGGCTTCCAACCCTAAGCAATAAAAGTAATCCTACTAGTACTCAGGTATATTTTTGAATGAAATTCTCCAGAAATATTATTCACTCAACTTTTTTTTTTTTGTGGATACCTTTTACCTGTTTTTGAGAAATATGCCGCCCCATGTGCTGCATGCACTAGAAAATAGAAAAATATTCATTTTTCAAATTTAAACTAAATGCATGGTTATTTATTAAATAATATATCACTTTGATGTTTTACCATCAGGAATAAACCGGAAATAAACTATAAAAAAAAAAAAAAAATGCTACTAAGATACATATATATATATATATATATATATATATATATATATATAAATCACAACAAAATTTATACTTATACAAATAAAACAAAAAAAAAGTACGGTATGTCTGATATAATCGTCCATTTCATAAAAAAGTCAACAAAAATTCAATAATAAAAAAACCTCAGCAGAAAGAAAATCATTTATTCTTCATTTCCTACGTTTCTTTCATTGTTTCTTTAAAAAAATAAAAAATAATCAGTTTTAGAAAAATAATGAAATACCAAAAATTATTATACACACCAATCAGTTAATTTTTACTTTCACTTAATCTATATAAAAGATGTAGTAAGGGAAAGTACTGAAATCTTTTCAAATTTCAGTTTCCCAGAAAATACACGATTTCCTGTTTTCTCGTTTTCTTTGAGTCCAAATGATTCAGTCCCGCTATCATTTGATGACAGAAGATTTGTGTGTGTGGTACCTTCGAAAATGATAAGTTGTATAAAACTGAAATTTCACATCTTATAGGAGCCTCTTTTACCTTCAATTTTGCAACTTTTTAAGATTTTATAGAATACGACTCTAAAGATTTATATTACACTCACTTTATCGATGTAAAATAATATATATATATATTTTTATTTTAATAATTTTTTTAGTGATATTACAATCTGTACTAAGTACAACATTCATAATACATTCTCACAATATAAACAAAACAATAAATTTAATATTATTCTGATTGAAGTAGTCTGAAAGGGCTTAAATGACGAAATTTTAAATTTTATAATTCTTAAGTATTTTGAATTTTGCAGTTTCGAAAAAAATAACAATTTCACCTACTTTTCGAAAAACGTTATCATATATACAAAGTTGTATAAGATAATAATAAAGATGTGATAAAACTTGTGATTGTTGTAGATCATTATTATTGAATATGAAAAACGTGTTTTTATTGAAAAAAAAATTTAATTCTTTAACATTTTTTTCAACTTTTACCTCATTAGAAAGTTTTTAAAAACATTTTAACAATCGAAGGAAGTAAAAGTGGTTTGATGCAGGTACCGGATGAAAAAAAAATATATAACTAAAACCAAAAAATGTGGTAGGTGCATCGTCAACGTAGCAGACTTTTCCCTTTTAGTTGTATATTATATCTTTATTTGTTTTCATTATTATATCCGACGGAACAACAATGTTTCGATTCCAGAAACTGAAAAAGCAGACCAATAAGCTAATTAATTCAGAATGTTAGAAGCAGTGAAAATTACCTTAAAAACGGAAATCACTCTAGATTATTGGGTACACCACTCTAAAAAATAGCTATTCTACAATAATGCCCTCCCACCATTTGGAACGAGAAAACCTCCAAATTTATAATAATAATCTGACAAAATGATATTTAGTTGCAGATTTGGAATTTAGCACTGACAATTTACATATAGGTATCTTTTAAAACGCCCAGAAGCACCAACCTGCAAAAAATGCAATAATAACCTACAAACACTACTACACTGCAGCGAACCATGATAAAGGTTGGTCTAAAGAAATACTCTGAAGATTAAGAATTAAACACGTAGCAACTTGTTCAATATAAATCATAAAAATTGTAGGATACCATCGCCGAATATAATTCTTCTGATCGCACCAATGATCATTAATGGTAGACGAAGACAAAATATATATAATAACTATTTGTGTATGTTATACAGAGTAAGTTGTATAAAAATCATCTTCTATATTTTAGGAGTAACATTTTAGCCTAAAATGTACTCTGAAGATTTTCAAAAAAAAACTGCAGGACACAAAATGATTCTGATTAAACTCAATATATCCAATGATAAGTGTCTTGGGCTTTAATACGATGTAGGTTTCATTCTGATTGAAATAACGTGAAATGGCTTAAATGCCAATCTTTTAAATTTTCTTCCTATAAAGTACATTTAATTTTCTTTATTCTAAAACAACTTGATAAAACGGGTAAATATATTAGTTGAACTAATTCGACGTCCAACTAAAAGAGAAAAGAAAAAAATTCTTTTTTTATGCAATTTTTGTTTTTGAACATAAGAATAGTAGTTAATAGAGATGTATAAGATACTGTTGGACATGTAAAGATTTTAGAAGAAATATTATTCTATAAAAAAAAAATTAAAAATTAATAGAGAGCAATGAAAAAAGAATAAAACTAAATAATGTAATAGATTATTTAATGAAAAAAATATTTATAACGAAACACAATGTAATTTATTTTAAAAAATTCATATCTAACATTATTTAAAAGTTCTTAAATGATTCATAAAATGGAGGTAAATGAAAGTGGTTTGTTTTAGAACGACAAATTTTCTAATATCTTTACCTTTCCAACGGTATTTTACATGTCCATATTACTATTGTTATGTTCGGAAAATTTACCTGAAAATATTTCTGTGCTTTTCCTCTTTAGTTGGTAACCAAATTTGTCCAACATGAACACATACTCACTTTTTACCAGTGCTAACCAGATGAAGATGTTATTACTTTAGAGGATGAAAATTTAAATTATGGGTATTTAAGCCTTGTCAGACTACTTCAATTAGAGTGAAATGAACATTAATTTTTTTTTTGGGACGAGTAGTCCCCAAAGAATTACTAGGAAGTACAATATAAATGATAATTGTCTGGTCTATTAAAACTTCAGTTTAACAATAAAACTGACAAATGTTGTGACAAGTAATAGTTTATCATCTATAGCTTTAAATATTACATACATTGGGAATTAATATAAAGTGGATGTTTAAAAGTGATAAAGCCAAAAAATAGAGTAAAAATACCTAAATTCCCACCATGCTGAAAATCAGTTATATTGCTTGAAATATGATTAAATATAAAATTTGAAATTATAAACCTTTCCCCTGTATGGAAAACATTTTCATTCAAGATCAAAGGTCAAAACAATGATTTTATCCGCAATTTTCAGCAGAACGGTATGTTTTATCATTAAAATACCTCGGAAAAAATTTTATATCATAAAATTCTGGTACTGTCCTCACAACCTAGGCAGATGACACTTGTGTGTTATCCGTATAATGACCCATCTGTTGCTTCCAAAACCCTTCAGTCTCACATTTCATCCATTGAAGAATGGTGTCAAAAGTGGAGAATTAAAATCAACCCTACTCAATCCCACCAAATTACCTTCACCCTTCGTCGAAAACCTTTGTCCACCTGTCCCACTACTTCCTTTAACAATATTCCACTCACCTCAGTTGAACTGTTCCGGTACCTAGGACTCCATCTAGATAAACGTCTTACTTGGAATCCTCACATTAGACTGATACGACAAGAAACAGCTCGTAGATATCGCTTACTACAACACTTACTGGGCAAACGATCAAAACTTTTCACATACTACAAAAGATTAATTTATATAACCATCATTAGGCCTCTTTGGATATATGGGATTGAGTTATGGGGATCCACCAAACTATCCAATTCTTCCGCATTCAATCCTTGCAATCCAAAATCCTCCGAAAGATCCTAAACGCCCCTTACTTTGTCACCAATAAAATAATTCATAAAGACCTAAATATCCCATTAGTCGCAGATCTAGCCCGAACTAGATATTCCACCTTTTATTCCAAATTACCCGTCCACTCCAACCCACTCGTCCGCAAACTCTCATCTCCTATTCCTGATCATCTTCCTAGGCGACTGAAAAGGACGATGGCCTCGAGACCTACTTAGCTGAATAAACTTTGAAGTGCTACCACTGGGTAGTTTCTTCACATGCCTGTATCACGCCCACTTAATCTATTAGCACATTTACTTATTGTATTTTATTGTAATACAGTTGCAAATTTCTTTTAAATAAAAAATAAAAAAAATATCATAAAATTATCTACAAATAATGTATTAATACTTTTTTTCCTTCGAGCCACCGTTTTCGAGATACAAAGAATCAAAACATTGTAATCGTCAAAATATGCATGAGTACGCCACGTATATACATCTTTATATTTGTTAAAATATGTTTCTATCGGTCAGTGTAACTTACACTTAGTTATAATTATAAGAATATCAGTCAAAATAAAGCTCAGTCCCTTAATTGTTTTTAATATTTGCCATAATATCATGACTGCTGTTCGACCAAGGTCTTTTAAGTGTAAATTACAACAATTAGGCTAACATCCATTATTTTGCAAAAGTTTTAAATTAAACAGGATCACAACTTACCGTGATATTCCACTGGGCTATTGGATAAATCAAGTTAAATATTTTCCATGCAGGGGAAAGATGGGGAACTTTTATTTTTTTATATATTTTAAACAATCTTACTTATTTTCAAAATTAAATTATAATTCAAGCAGGGGTTATATATATTCTATGCCATTTAATGATGCAAAATTAATACTAAAAAGCCGCGCAGAATTATTAAATTTAAATTATAAACCGTTCAGAACTGATATTTGTCAACTATGCCCTCTTTGTAATTTAAAAGAAGTTGAAAATGTTAAGCACCTAATTGCCATCTGCCCTATAGTAAAACTATATAGAATCAAATTTTTGAATAGTGCAACGTTAACAGATAGTGAAGTCATTAATCTTTTAAACGGCTCTAACTGGACTGTCTAGTAAAATTTTTAAGAGAAGCGTTACGTTATATAGAGCTTTTTTAGTTCAAGAATTTAATTATAATTAAGAAGGAAAAAAAAAAAAAAAAAAGACAAGAAAAAGAAAGACATTTTGTTGAAAAATTTTACTTTCGATATTTAAATCAGTAATTCCTATAGTTTATTAAAATTTACGTTTATAATTGGTATTTTCTTTACTGATCTGTTTATTAGTTTGATATGTGATAAGTATTTTTTATTTCAATTTATTTTATTTGCAACTCTGCTGACGGAGTAATCCAAAGCAAGAATGTTTTTATTTTGTATTTATAGAAAAAAAAATGTATTATATTAATAAACATTATTATTATTATTATTATATTACTTATTTTCAGATAGGTGAGAGTTTATGTAGCTTCGAATGACTAAATCTTGGACTAATAAGGCTTTGCGGATGGATATAGGCAAGGAATTCCAAAATAGGTTAGTGTTTGGTCTAACCGTCATTATGAAAAATGATTGGGACTAGACCAAATGGCAGCTAGAAGTGGACTGTATTGAATGATTGAAAAGAAAAACTGTTGGCATTAAAAATATTGGTGTATTTTGAACATTGGGTTAGGTTATAGATTAAATTTAGGTGGGCTTCATATTTACATGTTGGTATGTTCGTCTCAGTTCATCTTGTCTTTCTTCGCCTTGTCGTCCAGCCTAGGGTGATCTTTTCTTCCTCTACTCCATTCTTATTGGAACGTACTCGGAAAAGAAGAAGGAAGATGGTGTGTAGCGTGCACGCTTCTGCTGTGTTTTAGCTTCTCTTCTTACCATATGATTTTCTTATAACACAATATGGCCGCTTGTGGCACATTATTAAATTGAGCGTACATGTTACGCGAACAGTTAGCACGAATAACAAACGATTATTTGAAAGAGGGATCTGTGGGAAGGTATATACAAGTTTATAGGCTGGGATCTACTGTTTACAGAATAGACGGAGGAACAAGTGCAAGTGGTAAGTATATCGAGCATATACGAAGGTTTTTTGTTTTGAAATATAGTAAAAGATAGACTCTCCAAGAAGGTGTTGCCGACGGAAAGAGGGATAGAGCCAATTTAACCATTATATCTGGAAATTCCACATGTGAATCTTATGAAACAATTGCGTCAGTCTCTTAAGTCTCGTTTTAAAACACTCAGACAGCCCGCCATATATCTGACAACTAATAAAACTGAAGGAAAATGAGAGAAGAGGCCAGTAGCAATTGGGTTTTAGGTGGGATGGAATCACAAAATCTTAAGACTTGTTAAGGACAGATGGATTTTCGGATGATTTAAGATTTTTTTTTTGCCGGCTAAGCAGATGCACTGCAGCCTCATTAGGCTGATTGTGCGCCGTCCAATCTACTGTTAGTACAGGGCTAGCGTCTTGGTGAATCTGACTAACCTGTAGGGGTTAATCAGTTCACGCAACTTGGGATCAGGGATACGGTCGACACCAAAGTGGTAAAACCGTATCCTGGCCATCTCTGGACTACTGCATATCACATGAAATAGAGTTTTATCATCCTTCTTGCAGAATCTGCAAGTCGGTGAGGCCACCAAACCCATATTATGGAGATGCTTATTAAGTTGACAATGTCCTGTGTACAGTCCTGTTACTCTCCTTAGGGTTGCCCTGTCCATTGAGAGTAGAGTATAACTTCTCTCTTTGCAGGGTCCATCCAGAAACATCTTGAAGTGATGCTGCTTATCAGTATCCGTATTGCCTGGACCTATTGTCAGCAGCCTCCTTAATCAGACCTTTGGCATTGCTGAGGCTAATTCTCTAGCTGAGGCTAGCTCTCTCATTTCCTAAGATGCCTGAATGACCAGGCACCTAGTGTACCCGGACTTTATTTAGCAGGGAAAACAAAGAAGAAATATGGTTACTCAAAGATAAATTTTGATCAATTATGACTCCAATGTTTCTAACTGAGGTTTGGAAGTGTAAAGGCAGTTCATTGAGATAAAGCAGGGGATAATATGAAAGAGAACTTATAAGGTGTTTGGAACTGATGGTGTTTTGGAAGTGTAAGAACTGATGGTGTAAGATGATATAGAACTGAAGGTGTTTGAAACTGATGCCTTATTATTTTTCCAGCATATAGCTGCTAATCATTGGTCGTAGCCCATAAGTTGACGTTTTGAATATCCTGTTTTAGTTTTTGGATAGCCTTGAGCATTTCATAAGGATGAAAAAGAAAGATATGCAGATCATCTGCATATAGGTGGTATTGTGAGTGTTGGATAGAGTCAAGGAAATCATTAATATAGATGGAAAAAAGAGTAGGCGAGAGTGAAGACCCTCAGGAACACAACGTGTTAATGAAATGGAGAAGGAAGGGAGTTCATTAAGCATGATAACAGATTGAGATTGACAGGGTAAAAAGTAGCAAACCATTATAGCGTCACGACTATTTGAAATCTGAAGGTTTTTTAGTTTGGTATTAAGGTTGTTATGGTCAACTGAACTGGAATGAATATTTATTTGAAATGTATAAAATTAATGGTACTTTAGTTTAAGAAAATTTAAAATGTCGGTATTTAAGCCCTGTCAGACTATTTTAATCAGAAAAAAACCTACATCATACTAAAGCTTATCAAATTTTACATCGATATAGCCAGTTTAATCAAAATCGTTAGAGCCGTTTTTGAGAAAAAGGTAAAGATAGGTTTTCTTCTACTTCGGATAATGTGTCTAGAAAAGGAACTAATTTATCAGATGTTAGGGAGTCGAGATTTCGCCGGGATATTTGTTCGTTATATTTCAGCTATTCGTTTTTGAGCAAGACTGATAAAATACATACAGAACAATTTTTGGTTGACTTACCTGAAAAAAATCGAATTAGGATTTTTTCATTTTTACTTAGGTAAGTGAAAGTAAAAATTAACTGATCTTTGTAGTAAATAACTTTTATTGTATCATTACTTGATGGAATCTAAATTTTTCGAGGGAAAATAAACAGGATTCGTTAAGATATCTAAAGAAAAATTCAAATTTAATGTATCGTATATATTTATATAGTCTAAAGATTTGTGTTGCAAGAGCTTAAGCAATGCTTTTATATTACTTTAGAAACTAATAAATTCAAGATATGCATTTTTTTTTCTTAACCTCCGACTTTATTTACAATAAATACATGCATATTTAACCTATGTATGTACAGTATAGGCTATAACTATGATATACATCATTCGACAAGACGTGCATCCATCAAGGAATTGTTTATGTAGTAATTGCACCTAAAGCCTCTCAAAATATTTAAATGAAAATGAAACCTAAATTATACTTAACCTTCTTAAATTTTATATTTATTTTAATTAAGTTCTATAGATCCATTTTTGAGAAAATCGTAAAAAGACGCAAAACGAATGATAAAAACTGACTCTTATGGTTTGCTGATTCTGTTGAAAAAGCAGGAGTAACGTCTCAGATACTCATACTTTTTAAATATAAAATTTCAGTTGTATACAGCTTATTGCCTTTTTTTTTTTTTTTTTTTTTTTTTTCGAGGGGACAACCACCAGGGTCATGTTCGCCTTTACACCGTTAGACACAGGATACATGATTATAGGAGTAGAGTGAGAGTATAGTTTCGATCTGAGAGTAAAGATGGTGTGACTTTAGGAAGCGAATGATGTTAGTTATATGAGGAGAGGAATCAGAGAGAAGAAGCGACAGATCGGTGGGGAGGTTGAAAAGAATACGTGAAGCGGTATATTGTGAGGATGTGGAGTATTGAGAGAGGAACCTGACATGATCGACAGAGAGGCGGATGTCCACGGGCCATGAGATAACCGTGGGTCAACCGAGAGTGTCCTATACGAAGTCGCGCGAGCACAACCTCTTCGCGTCGAGACGGCCGGCAGGAGGACACCCAAGGGCCAACACGGGGCCGAATAAGGCGAAGCTTGTTGTTCCCGAGGGCCGCCCACTCCCGCTGCCAGCAACCCAATATGCTCGATCGAATTGAAGTGACAAGGTCAGGCTTATTGCCTTTGAGTAAGACTTGGAAATACAGTTGAATTTATACAAAAATATTTTAAGTGAGAGAAGCTAGTTGAGGGTGCAGTCAATTTAACACACAATTAAGCGTAAACTTAATATTGGCATATTTATTGGCAACAAGAAATTAAGTTTAAGCTTAATTGTGTGTTAAATTGAGTGCACCTCAACCAACTTCTCTCATATATCCACACAGTCAACCATTGTCACTTCATAAAAATATTTTAATTTTATATAAATTATTATAATTACTATTACTAAGGAAATAAGGATAGTGGGGGTTGGTAAGTTGGAGGGGAGTAAGGCAGCCAATGAGAAGGCTGGAGGCTCCACCACCACCCCTTCCATTCCAAACTATCTTTAACAGAACTACTGCTCATTTCCAAATCTCTGCCTATTTGAGTAACATCTTCTGAGCTTTTCGTGCCCAGCATGAATTCTAGTGGCTTACAGTTGCCAACGCCGAGTAAGTATTCACTAACTCTCATTTTAAGGTTTTATAATCTTGACTGATTATAATGAAATTCATTAGCTCACACTTATATAAAGCTTTAAGTGTTAAGTTGTTTAATTTTTTTTTTTCCAGGATGCCCGCCTGAGATCACGAAAGTTGGAGGATTTTCAAGATGTCAAAGCTGATCGCTACTACTATCGAGTACGTTTCAAGTTGTGAGAGGTATTTTGTTCACGGCGGGGTCTCTGTTTTGTGGGAGACGAGTTAGAACCTGCAGATCTAGATCTTTTACTTGCAGACTTTGAGGACATGACTTGATGAAAATATCTCATTGATTAAGAAAATAATAATAATAAATAAATAATGAGATAAGAATTAAAGATAAAAGAAAGATAATTAAAAGAAAAGCAAGCCCGAACTTGCCGAGCTAGCGGCAATCAGCTGATCAGTGACCCTTCTTTCACTTTTTCGTGATTGTACAAAGTAAATTATAACTTTGCTTACCGAAACTTCTCCAATATTCACTGCCGTAATATTCCTGAGGTCTAGTGATGTTCTCCAGACTGAATTCTAGCGAATTCCTACTGAAAAAAGCAAAAATCTGAGAGACGATGTAACGTATGACTGTTATCATCGAGCGCATCAGCTGATCTCCAATTTAAAATTAAATATTTAGATTAAAACATAATGGAAAGAAGAGGACTGTTTTCTAATAATCAGTTAGGATTCAGAGAAAATTATTCAAGCCTCGACCCCAGTATGGTAGGGTTGGGCGGGGCTTGCTGAGCAATTTTGAAAGGATATAGCTCCTTAATGAAAAGTCTCAATGAGTTTTTAAGCGGCTTGATGGATTTGTAACATACCCCATAGCACAAGTGTCCAGAATAACTTTTTCGTAAGAAGTAGAATATAAGAGCTACAGCTATTTAAATCTAGGAAGTCAAGGTTGCTCAATGTACCCCATAGTTGAGGTAAGTTGAACAAAGGTATGGGGAAGTTGAGCACTAAGAATGTCTAACCAAACCATGGGTTCAATTTCGAGTAGAAATGAAGTAAAATATGTGTTTAACAATCAGCTTTTTATTTATCGTCTTTTAGTGTCAGAACGACAAAATTTAAAGTAAATTTCTTTGAATAATTAATCAAAACTAGAATCAATAAAACGTTAACATACCTTTCTTAAGATTTACTTATTACGATTAACAAACAACACATAATCAACAACACGATTAAAAACAGATGAAAATTGACTAATACAGACGAAAGCATGTGATGAAGGACTTTTTACTTATTAGTCACAAAAGCAAACAAAACATCCGAGCTCTTCACTCTCTCTTCCCTCCGTCACTAGCGATTGCATGGTGATTATCCCTCCCACGACTCTTTCTTTCCTAAGATGCCTATGCGTATGGTGAATAGTCTGCGAGATATTTCAATTGCCCAACATGCCCCTATGCTCAACTAGTCCCGCTCTACGCTACTGCAGGGAAAATCAGAAGAAGCATTTTCCCACTTAACCACGTAATCAGTGTATTTTTAGATATGGAGAAGACCTATGACAAAATGTGTAGAGAAAGAGTACTAAACATATTAACTGAATAGTAAATTACTGGTAGAACATACAACAATATAGAGAACTTCTTAACGGAGAGAAGGTTTAGTGTTAGAATGGGAAGGTCGTATTAATCAACTTACACCCGGAGAAATGGTACTCCGCAAGACTCTCCACTTAGCTTTACCCTATTTTTAATCACTATTATAATTAATTAGCAATAATTTTCGATAGGCCAATAAAAGTTCTTCTGACATCCTCCTCTCTATCCGCCACAAGCCTATAGATTTCATCAAATAGAAGATGCAAGCAGCTTTGAATAAAGCAGTAGAATGATGGGACAGAAGTGGATTTACGATATCCATACCAAAAACGAAAGCAATGTACATATGTCGCTTAAGAGTTTGCTCTCACAATTATTGTTCTAGGCAACAAACGCTGTAGCATTTGTTGATAAGAAACAAAAATCTGGCGCGGATAACACACGACTTTCACTTACCTTCCTATTGCCTGCAATTTTTGGCTGGGAGTCCCTTGCTTTTAGCTACCCCGAAATGGCGTTGAGCTCTTGATTATGATGTTATCTGCTAGAAGGCAGCACTTAAATTATGTTAAAGGCCCTGTTTACTTAACATATTTTTGCACTTTCAACGTTTAGTTGTTAATCAAATTCGCTCAACTTGCCTATGTAACTGTTATTTATCAATACTCACAAATTTATGAACCTAATTTTTTTTAAATCTAAAAAATTTGATATGTTAAAACTTATTAATTATAAAGTTCATCATTTATGATCCAAAAATAAAATTTATTTCGATTATTTACACAATCATTAAAATGAGTGCCAATCAAACAAATTCCAATGTAATCTCAAAAATTCAACCTCTGAAAGTAGTAATTCATTAAATACGACACAATGTTATTTTATGTAACGTTTTATAATATATATATATATTAGGTAATAAATGACGATGTAAATTTATTATACTTTCATAATAATTATAATTTTCAATTTGTACTTGGCGTATATCTTCATGTAGAGATTATTTTAATACAAGAATTGATATAATAAGTACCTAGAGACACTATTCAATATATCTCTATATTTTCATTTTGTAGATTCGAAACCAATACCCATATCATCTTGTTAGTGTTGATAAAACTGGTGAATATGCAAGTTGAACGAATATGGTATCCGAATACAAAGTCGTGTGTTGTGTGCAGAAGATTTTTAATTAGATATTCTTTTAAAAAAATGTAATTAAAATAAAAATAAAAGGTTTATTTACTTTTACTTTTTTTTAAAAAGTGAATACAGATAACAATAAATAATGTTTAAAAAGAAGGCATGAGTAATTTGGGGTAATTAAAAAAAATTATTTTATGAATGAATTGTAGATCAGAATAAAAGATAATAAAAAGTTTAATTTTTTTATTTATTTCAAGCAAAATTTGAATATTTATAATTTTATCATAATAATGATTTGTCATATTGTTACATAGTAATATCTGTAAGTACAATCATTAAATAAAATGTCTTAAATTGAGGATGTATAGTCGACTGTAGAAACTACTTTAGGTGGAATAATCAGGAGTCAGTCTTTTTCTAAATAGTTTAATTTTGCCGACGTTTCAGGTCAAACTTGTGAGCCATCATCAGGGTATTACTGAGCCATGCCCAAGCATAAACTCCAGTTTATAAAATGTCTTAAATTTTACCCATGCTTACCTGAGTTTCCAGAACCATAAATAGTGCTACTTAATAGGAAAGGTTCATTCCAGGCAAAAACTACAGAATCAAGAAAAATCCAGAAATATTTGGTCCTTTTCCATTGGCTTCCAACCCTAAGCAATAAAAGTAATCCTACTAGTACTCAGGTATATTTTTGAATGAAATTCTCCAGAAATATTATTCACTCAACTTTTTTTTTTTTTGTGGATACCTTTTACCTGTTTTTGAGAAATATGCCGCCCCATGTGCTGCATGCACTAGAAAATAGAAAAATATTCATTTTTCAAATTTAAACTAAATGCATGGTTATTTATTAAATAATATATCACTTTGATGTTTTACCATCAGGAATAAACCGGAAATAAACTATAAAAAAAAAAAAAAAAATGCTACTAAGATACATATATATATATATATATATATATATATATATATATATAAATCACAACAAAATTTATACTTATACAAATAAAACAAAAAAAAAGTACGGTATGTCTGATATAATCGTCCATTTCATAAAAAAGTCAACAAAAATTCAATAATAAAAAAAACCTCAGCAGAAAGAAAATCATTTATTCTTCATTTCCTACGTTTCTTTCATTGTTTCTTTAAAAAAATAAAAAATAATCAGTTTTAGAAAAATAATGAAATACCAAAAATTATTATACACACCAATCAGTTAATTTTTACTTTCACTTAATCTATATAAAAGATGTAGTAAGGGAAAGTACTGAAATCTTTTCAAATTTCAGTTTCCCAGAAAATACACGATTTCCTGTTTTCTCGTTTTCTTTGAGTCCAAATGATTCAGTCCCGCTATCATTTGATGACAGAAGATTTGTGTGTGTGGTACCTTCGAAAATGATAAGTTGTATAAAACTGAAATTTCACATCTTATAGGAGCCTCTTTTACCTTCAATTTTGCAACTTTTTAAGATTTTATAGAATACGACTCTAAAGATTTATATTACACTCACTTTATCGATGTAAAATAATATATATATATATTTTTATTTTAATAATTTTTTTAGTGATATTACAATCTGTACTAAGTACAACATTCATAATACATTCTCACAATATAAACAAAACAATAAATTTAATATTATTCTGATTGAAGTAGTCTGAAAGGGCTTAAATGACGAAATTTTAAATTTTATAATTCTTAAGTATTTTGAATTTTGCAGTTTCGAAAAAAATAACAATTTCACCTACTTTTCGAAAAACGTTATCATATATACAAAGTTGTATAAGATAATAATAAAGATGTGATAAAACTTGTGATTGTTGTAGATCATTATTATTGAATATGAAAAACGTGTTTTTATTGAAAAAAAAATTTAATTCTTTAACATTTTTTTCAACTTTTACCTCATTAGAAAGTTTTTAAAAACATTTTAACAATCGAAGGAAGTAAAAGTGGTTTGATGCAGGTACCGGATGAAAAAAAAATATATAACTAAAACCAAAAAATGTGGTAGGTGCATCGTCAACGTAGCAGACTTTTCCCTTTTAGTTGTATATTATATCTTTATTTGTTTTCATTATTATATCCGACGGAACAACAATGTTTCGATTCCAGAAACTGAAAAAGCAGACCAATAAGCTAATTAATTCAGAATGTTAGAAGCAGTGAAAATTACCTTAAAAACGGAAATCACTCTAGATTATTGGGTACACCACTCTAAAAAATAGCTATTCTACAATAATGCCCTCCCACCATTTGGAACGAGAAAACCTCCAAATTTATAATAATAATCTGACAAAATGATATTTAGTTGCAGATTTGGAATTTAGCACTGACAATTTACATATAGGTATCTTTTAAAACGCCCAGAAGCACCAACCTGCAAAAAATGCAATAATAACCTACAAACACTACTACACTGCAGCGAACCATGATAAAGGTTGGTCTAAAGAAATACTCTGAAGATTAAGAATTAAACACGTAGCAACTTGTTCAATATAAATCATAAAAATTGTAGGATACCATCGCCGAATATAATTCTTCTGATCGCACCAATGATCATTAATGGTAGACGAAGACAAAATATATATAATAACTATTTGTGTATGTATACAGAGTAAGTTGTATAAAAATCATCTTCTATATTTTAGGAGTAACATTTTAGCCTAAAATGTACTCTGAAGATTTTCAAAAAAAAACTGCAGGACACAAAATGATTCTGATTAAACTCAATATATCCAATGATAAGTGTCTTGGGCTTTAATACGATGTAGGTTTCATTCTGATTGAAATAACGTGAAATGGCTTAAATGCCAATCTTTTAAATTTTCTTCCTATAAAGTACATTTAATTTTCTTTATTCTAAAACAACTTGATAAAACGGGTAAATATATTAGTTGAACTAATTCGACGTCCAACTAAAAGAGAAAAGAAAAAAATTCTTTTTTTATGCAATTTTTGTTTTTGAACATAAGAATAGTAGTTAATAGAGATGTATAAGATACTGTTGGACATGTAAAGATTTTAGAAGAAATATTATTCTATAAAAAAAAAATTAAAAATTAATAGAGAGCAATGAAAAAAGAATAAAACTAAATAATGTAATAGATTATTTAATGAAAAAAATATTTATAACGAAACACAATGTAATTTATTTTAAAAAATTCATATCTAACATTATTTAAAAGTTCTTAAATGATTCATAAAATGGAGGTAAATGAAAGTGGTTTGTTTTAGAACGACAAATTTTCTAATATCTTTACCTTTCCAACGGTATTTTACATGTCCATATTACTATTGTTATGTTCGGAAAATTTACCTGAAAATATTTCTGTGCTTTTCCTCTTTAGTTGGTAACCAAATTTGTCCAACATGAACACATACTCACTTTTTACCAGTGCTAACCAGATGAAGATGTTATTACTTTAGAGGATGAAAATTTAAATTATGGGTATTTAAGCCTTGTCAGACTACTTCAATTAGAGTGAAATGAACATTAATTTTTTTTTTGGGACGAGTAGTCCCCAAAGAATTACTAGGAAGTACAATATAAATGATAATTGTCTGGTCTATTAAAACTTCAGTTTAACAATAAAACTGACAAATGTTGTGACAAGTAATAGTTATCATCTATAGCTTTAAATATTACATACATTGGGAATATAATATAAAGTGGATGTTTAAAAGTGATAAAGCCAAAAAATAAGAGTAAAAATACCTAAATTCCCACCATGCTGAAAATCAGTTATATTGCTTGAAATATGATTAAATATAAAATTTGAAATTATAAACCTTTCCCCTGTATGGAAAACATTTTCATTCAAGATCAAAGGTCAAAACAATGATTTTATCCGCAATTTTCAGCAGAACGGTATGTTTTATCATTAAAATACCTCGGAAAAAATTTTATATCATAAAATTCTGGTACTGTCCTCACAACCTAGGCAGATGACACTTGTGTGTTATCCGTATAATGACCCATCTGTTGCTTCCAAAACCCTTCAGTCTCACATTTCATCCATTGAAGAATGGTGTCAAAAGTGGAGAATTAAAATCAACCCTACTCAATCCCACCAAATTACCTTCACCCTTCGTCGAAAACCTTTGTCCACCTGTCCCACTACTTCCTTTAACAATATTCCACTCACCTCAGTTGAACTGTTCCGGTACCTAGGACTCCATCTAGATAAACGTCTTACTTGGAATCCTCACATTAGACTGATACGACAAGAAACAGCTCGTAGATATCGCTTACTACAACACTTACTGGGCAAACGATCAAAACTTTTCACATACTACAAAAGATTAATTTATATAACCATCATTAGGCCTCTTTGGATATATGGGATTGAGTTATGGGGATCCACCAAACTATCCAATTCTTCCCGCATTCAATCCTTGCAATCCAAAATCCTCCGAAAGATCCTAAACGCCCCTTACTTTGTCACCAATAAAATAATTCATAAAGACCTAAATATCCCATTAGTCGCAGATCTAGCCCGAACTAGATATTCCACCTTTTATTCCAAATTACCCGTCCACTCCAACCCACTCGTCCGCAAACTCTCATCTCCTATTCCTGATCATCTTCCTAGGCGACTGAAAAGACGATGGCCTCGAGACCTACTTAGCTGAATAAACTTTGAAGTGCTACCACTGGGTAGTTTCTTCACATGCCTGTATCACGCCCACTTAATCTATTAGCACATTTACTTATTGTATTTTATTGTAATACAGTTGCAAATTTCTTTTAAATAAAAAATAAAAAAAATATCATAAAATTATCTACAAATAATGTATTAATACTTTTTTTCCTTCGAGCCACCGTTTTCGAGATACAAAGAATCAAAACATTGTAATCGTCAAAATATGCATGAGTACGCCACGTATATACATCTTTATATTTGTTAAAATATGTTTCTATCGGTCAGTGTAACTTACACTTAGTTATAATTATAAGAATATCAGTCAAAATAAAGCTCAGTCCCTTAATTGTTTTTAATATTTGCCATAATATCATGACTGCTGTTCGACCAAGGTCTTTTAAGTGTAAATTACAACAATTAGGCTAACATCCATTATTTTGCAAAAGTTTTAAATTAAACAGGATCACAACTTACCGTGATATTCCACTGGGCTATTGGATAAATCAAGTTAAATATTTTCCATGCAGGGGAAAGATGGGGAACTTTTATTTTTTATATATTTTAAACAATCTTACTTATTTTCAAAATTAAATTATAATTCAAGCAGGGGTTATATATATTCTATGCCATTTAATGATGCAAAATTAATACTAAAAAGCCGCGCAGAATTATTAAATTTAAATTATAAACCGTTCAGAACTGATATTTGTCAACTATGCCCTCTTTGTAATTTAAAAGAAGTTGAAAATGTTAAGCACCTAATTGCCATCTGCCCTATAGTAAAACTATATAGAATCAAATTTTTGAATAGTGCAACGTTAACAGATAGTGAAGTCATTAATCTTTTAAACGGCTCTAACTGGACTGTCCTAGTAAAATTTTTAAGAGAAGCGTTACGTTATAGAGCTTTTTTAGTTCAAGAATTTAATTATAATTAAGAAGGAAAAAAAAAAAAAAAAAGACAAGAGAAAAAGAAAGACATTTTGTTGAAAAATTTTACTTTCGATATTTAAATCAGTAATTCCTATAGTTTATTAAAATTTACGTTTATAATTGGTATTTTCTTTACTGATCTGTTTATTAGTTTGATATGTGATAAGTATTTTTTATTTCAATTTATTTTATTTGCAACTCTGCTGACGGAGTAATCCAAAGCAAGAATGTTTTTATTTTGTATTTATAGAAAAAAAAATGTATTATATTAATAAACATTATTATTATTATTATTATATTACTTATTTTCAGATAGGTGAGAGTTTATGTAGCTTCGAATGACTAAATCTTGGACTAATAAGGCTTTGCGGATGGATATAGGCAAGGAATTCCAAAATAGGTTAGTGTTTGGTCTAACCGTCATTATGAAAAATGATTGGGACTAGACCAAATGGCAGCTAGAAGTGGACTGTATTGAATGATTGAAAAGAAAAACTGTTGGCATTAAAAATATTGGTGTATTTTGAACATTGGGTTAGGTTATAGATTAAATTTAGGTGGGCTTCATATTTACATGTTGGTATGTTCGTCTCAGTTCATCTTGTCTTTCTTCGCCTTGTCGTCCAGCCTAGGGTGATCTTTTCTTCCTCTACTCCATTCTTATTGGAACGTACTCGGAAAAGAAGAAGGAAGATGGTGTGTAGCGTGCACGCTTCTGCTGTGTTTTAGCTTCTCTTCTTACCATATGATTTTCTTATAACACAATATGGCCGCTTGTGGCACATTATTAAATTGAGCGTACATGTTACGCGAACAGTTAGCACGAATAACAAACGATTATTTGAAAGAGGGATCTGTGGGAAGGTATATACAAGTTTATAGGCTGGGATCTACTGTTTACAGAATAGACAGAGGAACAAGTGCAAGGGTAAGTATATCGAGATATACGAAGGTTTTTTGTTTTGAAATATAGTAAAAGATAGACTCTCCAAGAAGGTGTTGCCGACGGAAAGAGGGATAGAGCCAATTTAACCCATTAATATCTGGAAATTCCACATGTGAATCTTATGAAACAATTGCGTCAGTCTCTTAAGTCTCGTTTTAAAACACTCAGACAGCCCGCCATATATTGACAACTAATAAAACTGAAGGAAAATGAGAGAAGAGGCCAGTAGCAATTGGGTTTTAGGTGGGATGGAATCACAAAATCTTAGGACTTGTTAAGGACAGATGGATTTTTCGGATGATTTAAGATTTTTTTTTTTTGCCGGCTAAGCGATGCACTGCAGCCTCATTAGGCTGATTGTGCGCCGTCCAATCTACTGTTAGTACAGGGCTAGCGTCTTAGTGAATCTGACTAACCTGTAGGGGTTAATCAGTTCACGCAACTTGGGATCAGGGTATACGGTCGACACCAAGTGGTAAAACCGTATCTGGCCATCTCTGGACTACTGCATATCACATGAAATAGAGTTTTATCATCCTTCTTGCAGAATCTGCAAGTCGGTGAGGCCACCAAACCCATATTATGGAGATGCTTATTAAGTTGACAATGTCCTGTGTACAGTCCTGTTACCTCCTTAGGGTTGCCTGTCCATTGAGAGTAGAGTATAACTTCTCTCTTTGCAGGGTCCATCCAGAAACATCTTGAAGTGATGCTGCTTATCAGTTCCTCGTATTGCCTGGACCTATTGTCAGCAGCTCCTTAATCAGACCTTTGGCATTGCTGAGGCTAATTCCATCTAGCTGAGGCTAGCACTTCCTCCTCAATTTCCTAGATGCCTGAATGACCAGGCACCTAGTGTACCGGACTTTATTTAGCAGGGAAAACAAAGAAGAAATATGGTTACTCAAAGATAAATTTTGATCAATTATGACTCCAATGTTTCTAACTGAGGTTTGAAGTGTAAAGGCAGTTCATTGAGATAAAGCACTGGATAATATGAAAAGAACTTATAAGGTGTTTGGAACATGATGGTGTTTGAGTGTAGATGTGTGTAAGATGATATAGAATCGAAGGTGTTTGAAACTGAAGCCTTATTATTTTCCAGCATATAGCTGCTAATCTTGGTCGTAGCCCATAAGTTGACGTTTTGAATATCCTGTTTCAGTTTTTGGATAGCCTTGAGCATTTCATAAGGATGAAAAAGAAAGATATGCAGATCATCTGCATATAGGTGGTATTGTGAGTGTTGGATAGAGTCAAGGAAATCATTAATATAGATGGAAAAAAGAGTAGGCGAGAGTGAAGACCCCTCAGGAACACACGTGTTAATGAAATGGAGAAGGAAGGGAGTTCATTAAGCATGATAACAGATTGAGATTGACAGGGTAAAAAGTAGCAAACCATTATAGCGTCACGACTATTTGAAATCTGAAGGTTTTTTAGTTTGGTATTAAGGTTGTTATGGTCAACTGAACTGGAATGAATATTTATTTGAAATGTATAAAATTAATGGTACTTTAGTTTAAGAAAATTTAAAATTCGGTATTTAAGCCCTGTCAGACTATTTTAATCAGAAAAAAACCTACATCATACTAAAGCTTATCAAATTTTACATCGATATAGCCAGTTTAATCAAAATCGTTAGAGCCGTTTTTGAGAAAAAGGTAAAGATAGGTTTTCTTCTACTTCGGATAATGTGTCTAGAAAAGGAACTAATTTATCAGATGTTAGGGAGTCGAGATTTCGCCGGGATATTTGTTCGTTATATTTCAGCTATTCGTTTTTGAGCAAGACTGATAAAATACATACAGAACAATTTTTGGTTGACTTACCTGAAAAAAATCGAATTAGGATTTTTTCATTTTTACTTAGGTAAGTGAAAGTAAAAATTAACTGATCTTTGTAGTAAATAACTTTTATTGTATCATTACTTGATGGAATCTAAATTTTTCGAGGGAAAATAAACAGGATTCGTTAAGATATCTAAAGAAAAATTCAAATTTAATGTATCGTATATATTTATATAGTCTAAAGATTTGTGTTGCAAGAGCTTAAGCAATGCTTTTATATTACTTTAGAAACTAATAAATTCAAGATATGCATTTTTTTTTCTTAACCTCCGACTTTATTTACAATAAATACATGCATATTTAACCTATGTATGTACAGTATAGGCTATAACTATGATATACATCATTCGACAAGACGTGCATCCATCAAGGAATTGTTTATGTAGTAATTGCACCTAAAGCCTCTCAAAATATTTAAATGAAAATGAAACCTAAATTATACTTAACCTTCTTAAATTTTATATTTATTTTAATTAAGTTCTATAGATCCATTTTTGAGAAAATCGTAAAAAGACGCAAAACGAATGATAAAAACTGACTCTTATGGTTTGCTGATTCTGTTGAAAAAGCAGGAGTAACGTCTCAGATACTCATACTTTTTAAATATAAAATTTCAGTTGTATACAGCTTATTGCCTTTTTTTTTTTTTTTTTTTTTTTTTTTTCGAGGGGACAACCACCAGGGTCATGTTCGCCTTTACACCGTTAGACACAGGATACATGATTATAGGAGTAGAGTGAGAGTATAGTTTCGATCTGAGAGTAAAGATGGTGTGACTTTAGGAAGCGAATGATGTTAGTTATATGAGGAGAGGAATCAGAGAGAAGAAGCGACAGATCGGTGGGGAGGTTGAAAAGAATACGTGAAGCGGTATATTGTGAGGATGTGGAGTATTGAGAGAGGAACCTGACATGATCGACAGAGAGGCGGATGTCCACGGGCCATGAGATAACCGTGGGTCAACCGAGAGTGTCCTATACGAAGTCGCGCGAGCACAACCTCTTCGCGTCGAGACGGCCGGCAGGAGGACACCCAAGGGCCAACACGGGGCCGAATAAGGCGAAGCTTGTTGTTCCCGAGGGCCGCCCACTCCCGCTGCCAGCAACCCAATATGCTCGATCGAATTGAAGTGACAAGGTCAGGCTTATTGCCTTTGAGTAAGACTTGGAAATACAGTTGAATTTATACAAAAATATTTTAAGTGAGAGAAGCTAGTTGAGGGTGCAGTCAATTTAACACACAATTAAGCGTAAACTTAATATTGGCATATTTATTGGCAACAAGAAATTAAGTTTAAGCTTAATTGTGTGTTAAATTGAGTGCACCCTCAACCAACTTCTCTCATATATCCACACAGTCAACCATTGTCACTTCATAAAAATATTTTAATTTTATATAAATTATTATAATTACTATTACTAAGGAAATAAGGATAGTGGGGGTTGGTAAGTTGGAGGGGAGTAAGGCAGCCAATGAGAAGGCTGGAAGGCTCCACCACCACCCCTTCCATTCCAAACTATCTTTAACAGAACTACTGCTCATTTCCAAATCTCTGCCTATTTGAGTAACATCTTCTGAGCTTTTCGTGCCCAGCATGAATTCTAGTGGCTTACAGTTGCCAACGCCGAGTAAGTATTCACTAACTCTCATTTTAAGGTTTTATAATCTTGACTGATTATAATGAAATTCATTAGCTCACACTTATATAAAGCTTTAAGTGTTAAGTTGTTTAATTTTTTTTTTTCCAGGATGCCCGCCTGAGATCCACGAAAGTTGGAGGATTTTCAAGATGTCAAAGCTGATCGCTACTACTATCGAGTACGTTTCAAGTTGTGAGAGGGGACTTATTATACGAGAGGTGCAGCGCATAGAGGACCACAGGTACCCCAGGTTGAGTTCCCAGATGATGAAGCTTGAAAATTACAGAATGGTAAGTACATATTTTAATTTATAACTCATGATTGTGAATTTTTCGATTATGGTGCGATTTACTTTGCAAAAAAATATGAAATTATGATAATATGTTTAGCGGACCGAAAGGAACCATGTCGGCAACAAAAAATGTTGCTAACACAAAATAGTCCTATGATCACCGTCCAGGCTCATCATAATATTTACTCGTAATCTTTATTCCGTAATTCGGCGATATAAGCTTTTAAAATCCCATTGGCCTCATATCTATTGGGACCGGATATAATAATAAGTACCTTATTCTCGAAAATCTTCTTGATGTTCATTTCGTTGTTCACTATTCTAGTATGTGATTAGTATTCGAAAAGAGCTGTCGGAATAACATTTATTTTTACTTTCACTCACTATATATAGTAAGGGAAAGTATTGCAATCGTGAAAATTTTCGAATTTCAGTTTTCAACGGAAATACACATTTTTGGGTCCCCTGATTCCAAATAACCAAGTCCCACCAAAAGGTCTGTGTGTGTGGTAACTCTCGGGTGCAAACGGTAAGTCCTATGAGACTGAAATTTGAGATAAATATGCGCCCGAGACGTTACAAAACATTTTTCATCAAAATGAGCTTACCAGAAGAGCCACTTTATACCATGCATTTTGCATCTTTTTTCGATTTTCTCGAAAACTGTTTCGACGATTTTGATTAAACTCGCTATATCGATGTAAAATTTAATAGGCTTTAATATAATTTAGGTTTCATTCGGATTAAAATGGTCTGACAGGGCTCAAATGCCGATATTTAAAATTTTCTTCTTCTAAAGTACCTTTAATTTTGTTGATTCTATAAAAATAGCTATATCATCTGGTTACCTCTGATGAAAAACAGGTAAATATATAAATTGAATGAATTCCATACCCAACTAAAGGGGAAAACAGAAAAAATATTTTTTAATCCATTTTTTTGTTTTTGAACATACCAGCAGTAATATACATGTATAATATGTATACATGATTTTTAAAGCTAAAGATTTTAGAAAAAATATTATGTTATGCTCAATCTTTTAAAAGTTAATAGAGAGTGTTGAAAAGAAGATAAAATTAACTGATTATTTTAAATAATAATCTAATAGATTTTTTTAAAAGCACATGTTTCAACATAAATTCGGTTGAATTAATTCTTTAATAGTTTCACGTATTTTTATCTCTAACTGTATTTGAAAATTATTTCATTGATTTAAAAAATGGAGGTAAGTGAAAGTCGTGTGTGGCCTGCACCATATGTTTATACATACATATATGTTTATGATAGAACCCACGACCTAAGCAGTTTCGCAACAGTTTGTTCATATAAAGTCACTTTATACCGGTCACCTGTGAGTAAAAAATCCATATGCCGTTATTCGGGGGAGACGTAAGAAAGGTGGTCCCGAGCATGTGCGATGTTAGATACTCGTTAATGATCCCTATTTTAATTACATCTGGATGGATAAAATTAAGGACTCCCACAGTCCGATTAGTAGCATAAAGTGACTTTGTTTACGTCACTTTATGCTATTGTGTCTAATAGAACGATGCCGGCGGAGAGACCTGAATTTTGCCTATCCAGGTTTAATGATAGGGATCTTTAACGAGTATCTGACATTGCACAGGCTCGGGATCACCTTTTTACGTCCCATCCGAAGGACTAAGCGACTACTCTCCTGCATTTAGATTTTTCTACTTATGATAAAATCAAAATATTTAGTTTATATAGATATGTTCTAATATATGAATACTATCGAGATCGTCACTGTTTTTACAACTATGATTTTCGTCTTTATTTCGTTTATTTATCAAGCCTTATCACGTAAGCGGCTTTAATAATATTTAATTGTGTAGTGTCCGCATCTTCGCACTGCAGTACCACATTGTCGGATTACAGCAGGGGGCCAAAAGTTTAACTTTATAACGTACTTTTTTTTTTTTTTTTTAATTTAACTGCTTATACATGAAACATATAATAAGGAGCTTAAAAGCATTTTTTTTTAAACAATAGGTAAATATAGTAAATATTTTGATAATAAACTGAGTGTTTCTTATTTAGATAAGAAAAGTGTTTCTCTTTCTATTGCATTTTTTTTCTCACAAAAAAAAAAAAAATATAATATTATATATATATATTATCGTTGGAAAGCTAAATATTTTACATAGAATGTTATCTAACATAAAACTGAAGTGTAACTTTCAGTGATTGCTGTAAATACTTATTTCTATTGTTATATCATCTATAGCAAACTTTTCTTAACATACAAATTTCTTCTTAAGATTTTAATTTAGTAAAAAACTTGATTCCAAGGAGTGAAATTAGCGTGTGCTAATTTAAAAAAAACAAAACAAATCTACCAGCATAACCACATAAAGAAATTTATAGGGGATATAATTATTTGATTGCTACAATAAACAAATTTAATAAACAAGACAGAGATTAAAAAAAAAAATGTTATTATTATTATACACTTCAATTTAACTTGTACGTATGTAAAAAACGTATTCTCTATAATGAGCCTTTATTCTGTAAATATGTTCTTCATAGGACAATCTCTTTATAATTATTTACTCTTATTGTTATCCTCGGCAGGTTTTAATACATTTTCATTTCTATTCCAGAACACAGAATACTACAACCGACCAGAGAACAGAGGTTACCCTGCACCACCAAGTTATACTGATGCCATCCTAGACTACGTAATGGACATGCCTTCATCACTCAGGGACCCGTTTCTTATTGAAATGTTGTGTATTGTCGAAGATGTTACAGATTTGATAATCATTTAATTATTATAGATAACACATATGTTTGGCCACTTTTTTGTAATCATGGACTTTACTACAAAAATATTTTTTGTATATGTATACAATGTATTTTTTTTTCTAATGTTCTTTTGTTTTCTTTTTAAACGGATAATGATCCATGAACAATGAATAATATTTGAATTTTTTTTTTTTATGAATCAGTCCATGAATAAGTTTATTTTTTTGTGTCTTGTATTGAAATTTTGTTTAAATAAAAATATTGGATAAAGAATTACGTATATTTGATTCTTGTTAAATCTCTATTTATGTTATATATATTCCTATTTGATGGTAAATATAAATAGAATAGAATCAAATATATCTTTATATGAATAAATACAATTTCTTTTACAAAATTATTTACAAATAAATTTAAAGAATATCATCCAAAGTAAATAATTTCACTCTTGTACTTTGGGACAAAACAAAAAAAAACTAAGCACAATAACCAAAAAAATTTTAAAATATTAAAAATTCATGGCTGTATGTACAGATCATATTAAAGTTGGCTATTTGCATATGAAGGTCTATATATAAAATAATAATACTAAAATACCATGTAGAATTTGTTGTAGGTCTGAAAGTTTTGGATTGGAAAAATTTATTTTTTAATGTGTGTGTCTTTTTGGATGTTCCATATATCTGTGGCGAGTAAGCCCTTGTTGGCTGCAGGATGAGTAAGTGTTCCATTTCTGTTAAGGTTTTAATTTTAAAAATATTGAGTATCAAAGTTATAGCCTTTTGTTTAGCGTTATCTGTTTGTTTTTGATGTGTGGACCTCATGTCATTTCCCCTTGTGGAATTCGGATGTTGTCAAGATATACTGCAGAACAGGTTGTTGTTGTTGTTGTTTGGGGTTTTGAGGCGTAAAACCCAGGGGTCATCAACGCCTATAGTTCTCTTTAAGTATAAATAAATAAATAAGTCAAAACTAATAAACTAAGCGTATAATAATTAGATAAAATAGTAAAAAAATAAATAAATAATTAAAAAAATAAATAAAATAAAGATAAGTTAAATTAAAAGACTATATTTTATTAAATAGTAGGTGTTTCTTAAGAAACCTGAACAGCGCCGAGATGTTGTTTTCATTATCGGAAAGTATGAAGGATATATTAGGTATAAGCCCAAATTTGTTTAAACCTGTCCTATAAGAAAGGCATTCTTCTAAAATGTGGCTGATAGTCAGGATACTGTTACAATGTGGGCACTTAGGAGGTGGTTGCTTGGTAATGAGATGAAGGTGGGTCATGTTAGTGTGGCCAATCCTTAATCTGGCCAGGACAACTCTTCTCTGCGGCTTGAGCGACATGATGAGGACCAAGGCCCCACTTTTGTTTTGACGACTTTCAGTTTGCTAGCAGGACTCTCGTCCCACATGGACTGCCAGGCAGACGATATTTCCTTTCGGAGCGGCTGAGATATATCTCGCGGTGTTAGGATAGCTACACCTTGACCCGGAAGGGTGAGCGCCTGTTTGGTGGCCCTATCCGCCAGCTCATTACCCACTATCCCCACATGGCTTGGGATCCAAATAAAGCATACTGTCTTTTCCAATTCTCGGAGCATATGGATATATCGGTGTATCTTTAGGACGAGAGGTTGGGGAGAGTACATGCTATTTAAACCTTTTAAGGCACTCAGTGAGTCGGTAACTATGGTAATTGAGTGTGAGGGAACTGACATAGCGTAGTGTAAAGCTGAAACTATTGCTTGAAGCTCTACTGCAGAGCAGGTTTCATGCCTGAGAGTGAATGTATATGTCGGGATTTTTTTTTGGTTGAGTCGAATTTCGCACAAATTTGTTTGATGTGGTTATCTAATGTCTGTGAGGAGTGTGTAGAACTAATATATTTTGTTATGATCGTTGTATCGCCAAAATACGTTGCTGTCATAGCTTCGGAGCTGACTAGCGTATATACATATATATTATATATAAACCTGTTACCTCTACAACCCATGAAAGGTCTTATAGGTTTGGCCTCTATTTCATTTATACAGAATCAATTTTTAGATTTAGTAAGGAAATATTATAAATATTGAAATAAGAGTTGAACTAACTACTTTAGAAACGACATTATAAGAACAAAAAATAGCAATTAACAAAATAACTAAGAATACAAATCTTGATTAAATAATGAACAAAGAAACTTTAAATAAAAAATAAATAATAATAAACTCAAGAAAACCGAACAAAAAAATTGTTAAATAATACGTATCTTGATAACAATTTTATATAAACAAAAAGTAATGACATAACAAATGCATATAAATTTTGTACTAGTCGTTTAAAACAAAACTTCTTATCTTTAAAGCTTCTATTGAAAACAAAAATAAATCGTTCAACTTCCTATCTTTGGTAATTGTTAACAAGTCTTCTAAATTAAAATTTTTCATAACATACTTAAATAAATAGAATCTTCTGACTGGATCTAAAACTGGACACGATATTAGAAAATGTTGAATATTATCATAATCTTCGGTATTACATAAAGGGCAAGACATGTTGGGTTCAAATTTATAATATAATCCATTCACTATTATCCTCTGTGATTTCTCGCCTGCCAGTCTTAGTTGAGCGATTAACCTTATTTTGTTTATATTGCATCTAAGATTTAAATATTCTTCTCCGAATTGGAAGTTGGTTATATGGCGATATATTTTACTGTAAGAGGAATTTTCAATAGCTTCTATATCCCTGGAATATAAATGACTAGCCATTTTCTCAAACAGTTTGCTCTTTGAATTTTTCAAAACAGCTGGATCATTGAGAGCCCATATTTCCTCTGAACCTATAAGAATCAGTGACCTACGAACTTCTGCAGTCCAGTTAAAAGGCACGTTTTTATTTGTTTCTAGGTCTCTAAGTCTATTGTAACATATTTTTGGAAGTCTGGTATTTTCCATTTCTAAAATTTTCAGCCACCAATTTATCATTTTTTAAAATTTTAAATGTATAAAACCAGACTCGATCCTGACATATGAGTTAGGTGTGTTTTTTGGAATTGAGCGTAATCTTTTCAAAAATTTTAATTGGACAGTCTCCAATTTATCGGCATAATACATTCCCCACACTTCTGTGCTATATAACAACGTGCCCAATACTATTGAATTGTACAATTGCTTTTTTGTGTCCCATGTATCAGATTTACTTTTTATAAGGATTTCCAAAACTTTGCTAAATGCTATGTTTCCTTTGACTATTGTGTTGTTGCTAGCCAGATTAAATTTGCATGATTTAGCAATTGTGACCCCAAAGTAGTTTACCGAGCGTGCTATTTTAATTTCCTTGCCTTGGCAAATAGGTAGTTTTAATTTCTTCTTACTTATATGACCCTTATGAAATGGAAGAATAACTGTTTTTGTGGTATTGATTGCAAGTGAGAGAGAATCGCAGAATTCATCCAATAAGTTTAACTTGAATTGTACGTCTGTAGGGGAGTCAGCAAATATTGCGATGTCGTCAGCATATAGCAACCCTAATACATCATCCTTGCTATTTATGTAGATTCCCTCGGCTCCATGATCAAGAAAGAACTTTCTCAGTCCTGCAATATACAATGAAAATAATAGGGGGCTCAGTTTTTCTCCTTGCAGGACCCCTTCAGATATCTGGAACTTGTTTGGAAGAGTGAATGTCATCAGCCAAGTACTTGCATGCATTTTCATAAAGACACCTCATTATTCTTATGAATTTTGGAGAAATCCCAATTTCGTTAAGTTTCTGCCATAATTTTATATGTGGAACTTTGTCAAATGCCTTACTGAGATCCACAAGTATTATGAAGCCTGCTCTATTTCTGTTTCTGAGGTAGATATTTGTTACCGCCGACATTGTGAAAATTGCATCGATGCATCCTCTACCCGCTCTGAAGCCCATTTGTTCCTCAGGCAATAACGCGTTTTCTTCAACCCATGTTATTAGTCTCTGGTACAGGATTGCTGTGAATAATTTGGTGAGCGCATTAATTAAAGCAATAGATCTGTAATTATATGGGTTTGCAGGATCTCCTTTCTTATGAATCATTTTAAATTTGACCAAAGACCATTCTTTTGGCATATATTCTTTGTTGAATATATCATTAAATAGTCCATGTATGTATGTTAACCATGGATAAGGGAGGACCTTGTAGCACTCTAGAGGTATGTTATCAGGACCAGGAGCTTTATGATTTTTACCTGAGTTAATTGCATGTAGTAGTTCATCCATTGATATTTGAGAATCTAGCAATGGATTAAGGAATTCACAGAAAATTGTATCATCCACTATCCTTTGATGAAACTCGTTGGAGAAGTAGTCCACCAATCCGTCTAAGCCAATCTAATCATCTCTTAGGAATTTATTTGCATAAAACCTAATAGTTTTCCAAAATTCTCCTGGATTCTTAATATTCCTAATTTTTTCTTTGAAACCATCTTCATATATTTTTTCTTCAATGAAATTAGAGCTTTATATTTCCTTTTTGCTTGAAGGCACTCTAGATCAAACCACTTATTGCAAATTATAATTTTTTTCCTTATTGGAACTTTATTAATAATATTTGCTTCGAAAGCAGCCTTTTTAAGAGCTTCTAATAAGATTGAATTCTTTTCATTTATGTTACTTGTTTCTTCACTTTCCGGAGGTGAGATTAGGTTGTTAAAAAATAATTCCAAATTACTTAAGGTTGGTTTAATAGAGTATATGTATCGCTGCTCAGATTGATCTAAAATTGCGGAAGAGGGGTTCTGTTCTTACTGGATGAGATATTGGGTGCAGTAAAATAAGGCAGTCGTCAGAAATTTCTGGAAATGGAATGACAGTGAGGTCAGTTACAGACAATAATGTTGCTTCACTGATCCGTGCCAAATCGATTACACTCGTCCCCTGTTTATTAATAAAAGTAAAATTAGCTGGATTATCACTAACCGAGAGCCCATTACACAGCATAAATCCTAAAGTGTGTGTGTTTGTGTGAGTGTTTGTAGCAATGCTTGTGAAGTATTAGAGCGAGAACTGACACTTGATGTATTCCTGCTAAGGCTGGTTTAATTCATTTCTGAATATTGACCGATACATAAAAGTCCTTTATAAAGATTAGACTGAAGCATAAGATAATAGGTGGGAGAGAAGCGGATTCGATCGAATGCTAGAGTGACATCCAGTATTACTGGTGCAACAATTTCTTCTCTGGTGCCGACGCAATTTAGGGAATGGTTTGGTCAGAGTATGATATTGTAAATGGGTGTTAGGTACACAAGAGCTTCTCTTGGCATTTCCTGCACTTGAGCATTTATCAAAACATGGTGTAGGGCTTTCTTTTTAGGTAATACTGTCGAATTAGCTGTGTGAGTTGTGTCGTAGTGATGAAAAGAGGATTTGTGGTAGAAGTTCTAAAGTGTTAAGTACATTTTTACACACTTTTGTGTTAACAGTACATAACTTTACTATCTGTTTTCGCAACAGAGGAAAGGTGTTTTTAACAAATCTAATATTTTTCACTGTCTGACACGACCCCGGAACCATCCACAGTACATTGTAATGCGGGCATTGTTTTAAAGGTTTCCTTGTGTGCCATCAGAAACTCTCATTGTGAGTAAAGAGATTGCTGATGTAATTGGCGTATTTTTGCATTTGTCTTTTGTATATCTATCTTTAAGCCTGTTGAAAATACTTCTATCATAATGAGTCGGTTAGTTAACCATATTTTCTCTCAGCTCTTTTCTTAGTCGTGATCAAATGTATGAGGTACTGAGGATGGTTTGCTACAGATGAAGACCAAACTGCCTGCTGGATACTATTTGTAAGCTTGTGAACAGCTTTATTGACGCCGTCTTTAGTCTTGATGGACATGGGTATAGAAAGGGCTGAATTTAAACCATTACTATATTCGTGTGCCGTTCCCTGTCTCTGGGTTGGTGAGTTGAGCTACATAATATCTAATGAAGCTCTCACCTTGGCAAACGTGGTAGACTTCATGTTTCTTTATCCAAGAGTACACAATCGTGAGTCCAAGACTGGTATTTGGCATTATAATCCATTTATAATAGTTTTTAAAAAAATCATGCTGTCATAGAAACTGTCGATAGATGTGAAAACTTTTTTAAATTCTCGATTTGCACTGGAATTCCGTTGGAAGAACAGGACGTTTCTAAAACTAGATTGAGTTGAGAATGCATGTTTTTTATTATTGTTCCATTTAATTGTAAAACATCATCATCTAGTTGATATATCATCTTGAATCATACCATCGTAATATGAATGTGACTGTAGACTTTATGAGTTGGTGGTACAACACATAGCACATTTTTTTTTTTTTTTTTTAGAACTGTCATTTGTATCATGGAAATTCGGACCTCTAGGAATATGCTTTATAACTGTTTCAAAAGTTTGATCTATCTGTAGAAGAATATAATTTATCAGCACCAATACACCATATCTACCCGTAACCCATTTTCCTCAAAATTATATGACTCGCTATATCCCTTGACCATCATTTTGATTTGATAATCCCGAAATCTAGCCACCTAACTACAAAAAGCGACTCCTCTCTGAAGCTTTACACATCCATATGGAAAAAGATCGAGACCCGTCAATCATAAAACAGACAAAGAAATAATCTCTCCTCTCGAATGCCAACATCTTCCGTCTAATCAAGTTACAACTTTCTTACTTTTTTTTTTTAATCTCAATTTTTCTTTTCGTTTATATAACTTCTTGTTCTTTTTTTTTTTATGTATATACCTCATGGTTCTATTATGTACCTCACATTCTAGTGTTTATAATGTGTACATATTTTGTTTTATTTATCTTTGTATAATTTTGAAAAACTATTAAAAAGACAAGCTGTAGTATTTATATTTAGAGGGGAAAGCCGTCAGGATCCCCATACTACCTATGTTTTCGGTTTTCCTCACTTTATGCATGCAGTTTATGTAAATATTTTCATTATCACATTAATATGTATTTCTTTCGTTCTGATGTTCGTAGCCCTGATGATGGCTCACAAGCTTAAGCCGAAACGTCGGCAACTTAAAATATTTTGAAGAAGACTGACTCCTGATTATTCCACCTATAACAGAATAAATGATATTCTGTCACAGCCATGATTCGAACCCAGGACTAGTAGAATTGTATATTAGAGCTCTATCCACTAGACCACGCAGCTTCCTCATATCAGTTTTAACGATTATAAAATCTCAGATTAAATAATTTCCATTTCCCTTAGTTTCTACTGTTTTTTACTTTCACTTACTATATATAATAAGGGGAAGTATTGCGATCGTGAAAATTTTCGAATTCCAGTTTTCAACGGAATTACACGTTTTAGGGTCCCCTGAGTCCAAATAACCAAGTGCCGCAAAAAGGTCTGTGTGTGGGTGTGTTTCATATTAAACTGAAGTTTCATATTTAAAACAACTATACGCCCGAGACGTGACAAAACATTTTTCATCAAAATGAGCTTACCAGAAGAGGCACTTTATAGCATGCATTTTGCACCTTTTTTCGGTTTTCTCAAAAACAGTTCCAACGATTTTGATTAAACTCGCTATATCGATGTAAAATTTAACGGGCTTTAATATAATTTAAGGTTTCATTTGGATTAAAATAGTTTGACAGGGCTTAAATGCCGATATTTTCTTCCCCTAAAGTACCTTTAATTTTGTAGATTCAATAAAAATAACTACATTATCTTGTTAACATTGATGAAAAACAGGTAAATATATAAATTGAATAAATTCGATACCGAACTAAAGGAGAAAACAAAAAAAAATATTTTTTTAATGCAATTTTTCGTTTTTGAACATAAGAGTAGTAATATACATGTACGATATACTGTTGGAATGCTAAATTTTAGAAAAAATATTATCTCATACACAAGCTTTTTAAAGTTAATAGAGAGCAATGAAATGAACATAAAACTGACTGATTATTTTTATCTCTAACTGTATTTGAAAATTCTTTCATTGATTTTAAAAATGGAGGTAAGTGAAAGTCATGTATTGCCCGCACCAGATTTTTTTTTTTAGAAAGATCATTGTTTAAAACTCAGTCCTTTAGCTTATATTAATGGTATTTTCGTACAACGTTTATAGTTAATAACAGAGAATCGATATTACAGTATTGAAAAAGTACACGAATAAAAATATATATAATATAATAATATATATATATATATAATAAATAACGAGTAATCAGAGTCAGTTAAAAATGCGTTGTGAGTTAATATTGAATTGAGTGAATAAGTGGGGAAAAAAATGTGTGCTTGAATATATTGAAAAATATCAGCCATAGTATGCATACGAGTCATATTATTTTATTTTTCTCATGACAGACCATCAAAAATCAGGTATTAATAATGGTAATAAGGATATATATATATATATATATATTATATATAATGTTATATTTAATATGAATGTATTTTTGTATTACAGGACTAGAGGAGTCGTTTTTCTGAGAAAAACATAATTACGTTCTTACCAGAAAAGGGTAAGCGTTAAAGCAAAACTAAATAGGACAAAGCTGTAAAATTTGCCGTGGGACTAAGCCCAGACCAGTCACTGCCTGCAATAAACTGCAGGAGCCTGGCAACACTGAATGTCGCTCTGGCAACACTGTGGGCCAGTTGCACCAACCCAGGTCAAAGTACGGTAAGGGTAACCTCCGTTAAAGTCAGCCATAGCCCGTTGCACCATCTAGGGTAGGGATGCTGAGTCCAAGGTAAACTTTACTTGGCTAATTATAATAACTTCCGCCAAAGGACTAAGACACACCATCAACCCAATAACAGAGAAAGAGATATCTTGATCGCCTAACGATCTCTTTTTAGTTGAGCAGTTGCTTCAGCAGTTTACACATTTGTTTGCAAAAGAGATTGCAGATTGCAAATTGCATTGCATGCATGTTAAATTTCTTGATTGCAATAAATAAAAATTCATTAAAAATTTCTTAAACTGGTGTTAGGAAGGGGATAAGTGTTTTTTACTTGCACTTACCTATATATGAAATGTATAGTGAGGGAAAGTATTGCGATCGTGAACATTTTCGAAATACCAACAAAGGTCTGTATGTGTGTGTGTCCCCGTACGTGCTAAGTCTGGAGGAAAAATGATAGCGTACAAAGCTTAAAGTTCATATTTAAAAAATCTATCCGCCAGAGATGTTCACGAAAATCGGCTTACCTTGATAAGCATGTATAATCAAGCAAGTAGCATTGAACCGTATCCTGGTTACAGTAAATGTCAATTTTTACAAATCCTTTCAACGAGAATGGCGACTTTAACTTAAAATGAAAAAAAACAAAATTAAAACAATCCTTAAAATATGAAAATCGGGCATATCCATTGAAATAGTAAATTAGTCCTTTTCGGGCGAAATAGTGTCACTTTTGTTTTATCTTATTGTTTTATCTGCTACTATTTCTAGGAAATGGATTTGACTAACATTGAAAACTTGACAGATGACGAAGAATATATTATTAATTTGTTATTAATTAATTAATTTGTTGTTATTATTTACTAAAGGTATTTTCGAGTTTGTTTTACGTATTTTCGTAAAATTTTAATCAACATTTTCATTTTATAATTTTATAATTACGGTTTTATTATTTTATCCATTGAAATAGATCCTCTCTCAATAATTGACAATGTTTGGTTTTGTAAAGGTAAGATATTTAAGTTGTTATCATTATTAATAGTTCTTGAGTGATTCCTAGGCCTATAACTTTTTTAAGTCGGTTGTTCATTGTTTTCTTGACTAGACAAAAATATGAATACCTTAATACTGTTCTTTTTTGTTATTCTTAAGAGACATAGTCCCAGAACAAAATTTTATTATTATTAAAAATCCCACTATATTCCTGTTAAAAATAAGTTGTCTACATTCTGCATCTGGAGGATGATTTTCAGTAGGTTCCATATCAGTTTTTGAAAATTGTGAACCAAATGATTGATTTTTCATTAACTAATTAATTTTATTATTAATGCATTTAAATGCAGAATAGAAACAAATATCTCCTAATTTTGTACAAAATGTTCTACAGTATGTTTTATATAATTAGGGTTTTACTTTTCAATTAACAAGAGGAGGTACGTTGTTAATTTCATTCTTAGGACTCCACATGAAATTACAAAAGTGACTAATTTTGTTGACTCATAAACTGATTGCTGTGAAATGAAAGAAAAATACTCACAAACAATCCAAACAAATTTATTTACATTCAGGAAACAAATAATAAATTAACTATATTCTTTTAAAAACCACGATATATAATAATAAATTAACTAATTTCTTCTAATAACAAACTTTAAAAATAGAAGAATGTATTTCTTAAAAAGAAGTTCCAAAGTAGCTAAGCTGATAAGGTTAAGAATTGAAATGAGGAAGTAAAATGGCCGACCTACCTTTCATCTCCAGCGAGACAGTAGTTTGAGTAAACGCCGTACCAACAATGCTCTCATTATTTTTATTTGCTGATTGGATTATCTTTGCAATGATAACTCATTTTTACATCTACAAGTAGATTAATAATTAAGCTATATAAAAAAAAATCAAAGTTGAGTCTCTTTTTCATTTATAATGTTTCAATATTATGCTTAAAGTCTCGTTTCTCAATAATTTTCGAGGATGTTTTAAGCCATTTATCTCACTACATAGGTAATGTGTTGTAGGAATAAACGTGTAAAGCATACCCTTATCATTTTGTAGTTTTTTTTTTATAACACCTTTATAAATTACTTGAGTAAGAGATGTTTTCCTAACACACAATTTCAGCCTTGAAGTTGACTTAAAATGGCTGAAAATCTAAAATGATTATCCTGAATATTTTGTAAAAACATCATACAAATCAAAAATTTTAAGCGGCAAAGTTTATTAAAATTTGACACTTTCGAATAGATTGACCCATAACTAAGTTATATCAATTGACAATAAATCATACTTAGGCAATGTGTTGTAAAGAAAAAAATTGCAAAGCATTCCCTTATCATTTTAAGAGTTTTTTTATTTCATTTCATTTTCTTATTTGATACCTTTATATTGGGTTGTGTCACATGAAATGTCCGTTTTCAACGTAAAGGATTTTATTAAAAATACGATATGAAAACAAGATAATTTTATTCGAAGTATTTACCTTCTTTTTCTACACATTTTTCCCAACGTAACACCAACTTTTTTATTCCTGAACTGAAAAATTCTGAGCTTTGAAGTGAAACATAATCTGAAAACACACTTTTCACTTGATCATCATTTTCAAAAGGTTTTCCTTTGACGAAGTTGTCTAAATTCCTGAACAGGTGGTAATCTGTTGGAGACAAGTAAAGAAAATATGGTGGGTGCGGAAGAACTTCGTAGCCTAGCTCTTTCAATTTTTGCACGGTATGTTTTGAAACATGGGGTCTAGCTGCCGCTCAATGAGATCATGAGGCACCCATGTATCGAGTTTTTAACTTTCCCAATACACTTTAAATGTCGAGAAACGGTAGATGCACTTGCATTTAGTTGTGCTGAGAGTTCCTTTACCTGGTAGGGGTTTCCTTCTGCGGACGTAGGTCTTCCTCGGGGCAAGTTTTCAAACTCGGTATTCCCAGCTGAAACTTAGCAAACCAACGGCGAATGGTCCGTTCATTAGCACTCCCTTCCCCAAACGCCTTGCAAATATTTCTAGTGGCCTCAGCTGCTGAATGGCCGAGTTTAAACTGGGTAGTTGGGAAGCTAATGTTTATAATTGAAAGGTAGGGGATAAGTAACTGTTTACTTTAAATATGTAAACATTTGGGAGAAAACAACAGAGACCTGCAAAATCCTTTATGTATTTCAGAAACTATAGAAACGGATATTTCATGTGAAACAACCCAATAATCACTTGAGTAAGAGATGTTTTCCTGACACACAATTTCAGCATCTCAGCTGACTTAAAATGGCTGCAAATATAAAACTATTACTTTGAATTATTTTGTTTTTTATCCATTGTCCTAAATTTAGGATAATATAGAGAATAACTGGTAAAAATACCATACAAATCAAAAATGTCAAGCGGCAAAATTAATTAAAATTAGACGCTTTAGAATAAATTGACCCATATCTAAGTTATATCAATTGAAAATAAATCAGATATCTAACGCGCGTTGTAGCTTGTACTTTTAAAATTGAGTGATTTTAAAAGTTTGTTCCTTGTCATGCTGGCCGACTGGGTTCACCAAGCCATAAATTCTGACTCCGGGTGCGAAAGGTTTATTGCAGGCGGTGCCGTAGTTCAGGGCTTAGTCTCTTAGAGTTGAAAAGTTTTACATCTTTGTCCCATACGGTTTTGCTTCTAATCCTATTCAATAAATGTTATACTTCTAGCCCCGAGGTACGTTTCTAGGGGCTGATGTACCTCTTTCTTGTAACAACGTTACTTTTTTTCTCAGAAAAACGGCTCCTTTGGTCCTGTAATACAAAATTATATTCATATTCCAAACATCAAGAAAATGAAATGTTATATTATCGTAATTAATGTCTGATGTTTGATCGTATGTCATGAGAAAAATATAATGGTATGACCCGTAGGCATACCATGACTGATTTTTTTTAAGTAAACCCATGTTTTAACCGACTCCGATAACTTACAATTTTAGATATTTTTCACTGCTGCAATTAGTTATGCTATGGTTCGTTATTTGAATATGAACATTGTCCTAAATTACATTAATAAAAGCAAAATGACTATATTTTAAACAATGACATTTCTACCACAACAGTAGAAAGTGGAGAGCTTGAAAAATACGAAATATAGGAGATTCACTAATCGTTGAAATTGATAATAATCAAAATATCACCAATCCTAATAATATTATTAATTAGTTGGAGTGGAATAAGTACAACGCATATTTTTGACTCGACAAGTCTGCAAAATGTTTCAGTATTCTTACACTTTTAGTTGAAACATTACGTTTCTATTAAAGTAGAAATTATTAATTTAATTATGATTTAAAACTTATATTGTTTGGTTTGTATATACATTATTATTTTTCAAGTATAATATCATTTCACCCATCTAGATGCTCTAAGCTGCAAAATACATACACATATATAGGTATATATAGGAAGAAAGGCACACATTAATAATGAATGTAAATTAAAAAGCGAAGGGACAACATTTATTTCAAATTAAATAATGGGACAATATAAGTTATTATGTACCACAATCACTTAGATTAATCCGCTTTATAACACTCTATTGCGTTATAAAATATATTACATTTTTTTCTAAGATCTACAGCTTTACAACAGTATGTTATATCTACATCAGCGATGTGTTAAAAAAAATTTGTTATGTAAAAAAAAAAAAAAAAAATCTTTAAATTTTATTGTTATTTTCACCTTTGGTTGGTTCTCACATTAGTTCAACTTGTATGTTTAATCGTTTTTTTTATCAGTGGAAAAAAATTAAATTGTTAATTTTTGCAAACCAATAAAATTGGTTCTCTATTCTAGCCATCTATTGAAATCAGAATGAAACCAATTGGTATTACAGGTTATTAAATTTAACATCAGTTAATGCGAGTTTAATCAAAATCGTTAATGCCGTTATTACAACATTTAAAAAATGTCCAAAAAATTGGGTTGTTTCACATGAAATGTCCGATTTTATAGTTTCAGAAATACAAAAAGGATTTTGCAGGTCTCTGTTGTTTTCTTCCGAATGTTTACATATTTAAAGTAAACAGTTACTAATCCACTACCTTTCTATAATAAACATTAGCTTCGCTATCAATTACCCACTTTTTAGAATACCTCCAAATATGAATATGGAAACACGCGATTTTCGGGTTATATTTTTGTACGAGTTTAAACTCGGCCATTCAGCAGCTGAGGCCACTAGAAATGTTTGCAAGGCGTTCGGGGAAGGGAGAGTTAATGAACGGACTATTCGCCGTTGGTTTGCTAAGTTAAAAAAGCCTCGATACATCTGTACCTCATGATCTTACTGAGCGGCAGCAAGACCCTATGTTTCAAAACATACCGTGCAAAAATTGAAAGAACTGGGCTACGGAGTTCTTCCGCACTCAGCATATTCTCCCGAATTGTTTCCAACAGATTACCACCTGTTCAGGAATTTAGACAACTTCGTCAAAGGAAAACTTTTAGAAAATGATGATCAAGTGAAAAGTGTGTTTTCAGATTTTGTTTCACTTCAAAGCTCAGAGATTTTCAGTTCGGGGATTAAAAAAAATTGGTGTCCCGTTGGGAAAAATGTTTAGAAAAAGAAGGTAAATACTTCGAATAAAATTATCTTGTTTTCATAAAGTATTTTTAATAAAAATCTTTTACCTGGAAAAACGGACATTTCATGTGACACAACCCAATACATGTTTTAAAAAGTTGCTCTTCTGGTTCACCGAATTCGATGAAAAAGGGGCTGTAACATCTCAGGGATTCACGATTATTGTTTTTGAGCTGGGCTAGTTACAGACACACTAAAACCTTTTTTTAGAATCAGGCGACCCTAAAACTAAAATGTTTACGATCGCATTGCTATTCCTAACTATATATTTCATGTATTCATTCATTTATGAGTGGCGCAACAACCCAATCAATGAGTCAAGGCCTTCTCCTGAAGTCTTCATCTCCTGGCTATTCTCCCAGTCTAATTGCGTGCTCCAAGAACTCTGGAGTCACATGCGATTCCGTCTTTTCACCGCAGTTTGGGTCTTGCGATGACTCTTGGGCCATAAACGTGTTTCTTTTGAACGCTCTGTTCTAGCATTCTGACGATATTCTTAGGACACCTAAGCCTCCCGATGTGGACAACTCTCATAATGTCTACCTGAGCATATAGCGTGTTGAGCTCCAGATTGTTTCTCCGCCACCAGTCTTCACCTACCTTCAATGAACCATAGATTCACCGCATAAGCTTTATTTTAAAAAACTAATAGTCGTTGCTCATCCTACTTTGAGATGGTCCAAGTCTATATATATGGTATATATATATTTCATGTTTAGGTAAGTAAAAATAAAAGATATCTAATAAAATATTTATGAAATTGATATTTAAAGTTTCTCTGATCAAGGAATGTAATGTAACAATTATAATTATAATGTAAGAATTACATTTTTTACTATTATTGAATTTGTTATTTTTTTGAGCCAATGAGAAGGCAGGGAAGGCGACTGGATCCCCCTCCACCAATCCCACCGTTTTTCACTACTCTCAATAGAACCTCTGGTAAGGGCTGTCCATTCTGGAACAAAGTTTCTTCAGGTATCCATCAGTGTTCACAATGGATTCTCCGAGCTTAGAAGAACAAACTTCAAGTAAGTATTTAGTTTCTATCATTTTGTATTATATAGTTTTATAAAGTTAGACCTGCATTTTTATCCTATATTTTTACTTTCACTTACCTATATATGCGATCGTGAAAATTTTCGAATTCCAGTTTTCAACGGAAATATACGTTCTAGGGTCCCTTGAGTCCAAATAATAAAGTCTGAGAAAAAAGGTTTGTGTGTGGAAATTCCAGCGCGTTAACGAAAAATCCTATGAAACTGAAATTTCATATTTAAGACAAATATACGCCCGAGACGTTACAAAACTTTTTCCAATAAAGTCAGCTTACCAGAAGAGCCGCTTATACCTTGAATATTGCATCTTTTTACGATTTTCTCGAAAACGGCTATAATGATTTTGATAAATCAATGTAAAAAACTGAAAACTTTTTTTTTTTAATTTATTTTTTCGTTTTTGAAAATAAGAACAGTAATATACATGTATAATATACCGTTGAGAGCTAAAGATTTTAGAAAAAATATTATCTTATACACAAGCATTTAAAAATTGATAAAGAGTGATGTAAAGTCGAAAAAACTAACTGATTATTTTTTATTATACGTGTAGTTTAATAGATTTTTCAATAAAATACATGTTTTTTAAGAAATTCAATTTAATTAATTCTTAAATGGTTTCACTTGTCTTTATCTTTAACTTTATTTCAAAATTCTTTAATCGATTTAAAGACGGAGGTAAGTGAAAGTCGTGTGTTGCCTGCACCAGATTTTTACGTCTGCTTTTAATTTCATTCCTCTATATATGGAATTTATATCACATTTTAATTGTTAAGATATGATATAAGATATAATTCGTTCCCTAAAGTACCTTTAATATTGTATATATTCGAAAAAATTAACCATCGCATGTTGTTAACATTGATAACTACTTTTAAAAGCAATTCTAAACGTTTAAAAAAAATTGTCATCAACAATTACTTAAGTTAAAGCGCTTATTGCCACTATCCATTTCCTTCGGCCCAGTTGTGTGTTAAAAAGCATTCTCCCTAAAATCTTTGGCTTACAAAGGATATAATTTACATCTTAATTATCTATTTATTGTGCGAAAAAAAAATTCTGATCCTTTCATTTATGCTAACATTATGATAGGCTTAGTGCTCCGGATCTATGAAATTAAAGGTACTTAAGAGAAATAATGTTTAAAACATCGTCATTCAAGCCCTATCAAGCTATTTCGATTTCAATTCAACAAGCTCATAGTGTTATTTTTTTAGTATCTACAAAATTAAAGGTACTTTAAAGGAAGAAATTATGAAATATCGGGATTTAAGAATGAAACTTACATGAAAGCTCATCAAATTTTACATAGATATATTGAGTTTAATCAAAATCGATAGAGCCGTTTCTGAGAAAATCGTTAAATGGTGCAAAATGCATGGTATAAAGTGGCTCTTATGGTTAGCTGATTTTGATGGAAAAGTTTTTGTAACATCTCGGGCGTATAGTTGTCTTATATATGAAATTTCAGCCTCATAGGATTTTTTTTTTTTTTTTTTTTGGCCGGGAGTTACCACACACAGACCTTTTTGGGGGACTTGGACTCAGGAGACCCTAAAATATGTATTTCCGGTGAAAACTGGAATTCAATAATTTTCACGATCGCAATACTTTCCCTTACAATATATTTCAGATATAGGTAAGTGAAAGTAAAAATCAATAATGATTTTCGTTTTCTTTATAAACTTTTAAATCACCATATGCCTCGTTTCGAGTTAATTTTAGAAACCGCTTTCTTCCCTATTTAGGTAACGTATGCTATTGGGGGGGAGGAGGGAGAGGGAGAGAGGAGAAATGTGGAGCACACTCTTATCATAGTGCTAGTTTTGGTTTGATTTGATACTTACTAAATTACTATAATTTTTGCAACTCTTGTTTTTAACCGCAAATGTATTTTAAAATTAACATTAAAACCATTAGCTAGAAAAATATTTTATCGACGGTTTTATATATTTAGGGATGGTTTATTAAGATATAGAATAAGTGGTGAAAAAATCATGGAAATCGAAATTGTGATGTATCACGGTTTCAACAATTCCAAATGAATTGACCTAGAAATTAACATTCTAGGGTATAAGGAATAAACTGATATAAAAAAATTATTTTTCTTAACCAAAGTTTTGAATGATTTTTTTTTCTGTTTAGATTGTACCTACGACAATTACGACCATTGGAGGGTATACCGAATGGGACAATTTTTCGTATGTGCGATGGAGCAACTGCCAAACGTACAACGAGGTCTCATCATACGAGAGCTACAGAGGGTAGAAAGCAAAGAACCAGAAAGACTGAGTTTATTATTTATGCGATTGGAAAACCGCAAACTGGTATGTATCTATTTATAATATTTAGCTAAATATCATTTCTAATAAACTGTATTAAATACTACCATTTGTGCCCAGAACTTTTTTGATAAAGGAATTTTCTATTATCTCAAAACTGTTGTCAAAAGTAATGATTATTTCCGTGAAAGCCAGCTGTTGCATTTATGGAACACTGGGTATAAATGGGTTAATAGAAGTCTTTAAGTCTCTATTTTAATTTTTGTACATATTTTTTATTATTAAAAACAAGTATGATGATATATATAATATAACAACAACTGATCAAACAATAATATATATATATATATATATATATTTTTATTTTTTTTTTTCGGTTGGCGCGACAGGTCTTGGAGGCCCTTGGCCGCGCGATATGGTTTATCTTCCACACTGTGATACTCCATGACATTTTATAGGGTAGGGTCATCACTCCCTACGCCTATTTTTGTGAGTGGCCTATCAGCCTATCAATTAGCTGACGGGTCCCACATACCTGGGGGAGGTTGTGAGTGATTTATTTGTATGCTTGAAAAAGTCCTCTAGGGACTGAGATTCGAACTCACAATTTTAGCGTGGCAGGCTAGCGCGCTAACCACTCAGCCACGGGCTCCCCACTTATAATATATATATATGTATTAGTATCAGTTGTTGTTAATTTGAGTTTTTGATAATTTAAGTTTTTACTGTTCTTAAGTTTCAATCAATAAATAAACAATTTTATTTATGCCACAGGTGACCGAATAATGTTAGTATATTGGTTATGTTGGTTATACGAGTATATTGGTAAAATAAAAAGGAATGTTTAATTGAAATAAATAATACAAATAAAATAATATAAAATCAATACCTACAGTTCTAATAAAGTAAAGTAATAGTTCTGATTCAAATAAAATAGTATAAATGTTTAATTATTTGTCCTTAAATATAATAATTGTAATCTTATCTGCTGTCCCTCTGTGGGACTTGTTTTCTTCTTGATAATTAATTTCTCTGCTGTCCTCCAGTGGGATTTGATGGTCACCCTGTGTGACTTGATCGAAGGAAGTTCTGTAGTACGTACGCACTCGGTTATTACTTACAACTTCGATAATTAAGTACAACACTGTCTAATTCTCGGTAATGCGCATGCGCGCCCTCTTCTTTACCGCGTCAGTGTTTATTAGAACCATTACTTCGTATGTTTAAAACAAAGAGACCTTAAATATTAAAATATAATAAACAATTTTCATAGAATCACCAACGTTTCGAGAATTCAGTGATCTCTTGACCATGCTTTAGCAGTGGAAAACAAAAAACAGGTCATTAATTTTTTTATACCTTATACAATTATAGAATATTGTATAAAAACATTAATATTCTGTTTTTTCACTGTTAAAGCATGACTACGAGAACAATAAATTCTCGAAACGTTGCATATATAAAATTGTTTATTTATTGAATTAAACATAAAAACAGCAGAAAACTCATATATATATATATATATATATATATATATATATATATATATATATATATATATATATATATATATATATATATATATATATATAACGACATATACATATATATATATATATATATATATATATATAAAACGACATATACATATATATATATATATATATATATATATATATATATATATATATATAAAATATAAACCTATATACTATATATATATACGATTAAAAGTAACCCTATAGTGAAATAATCTTCTACTTTTCATATGGAGACACTGAAATTTGTCAGCTATTGTTAAATCTTATAGACTATCAGTTTTCTTCTAATCCCTATATCGCCATGGCCTAATTTCATTTTGAAATCTAGTTAAACATACTAGTATGATAACTACTAAGCTATTATGTAATATTATTTGTAAAATGTATTTTTTTTTCTCTGGCGCGACAGGCCTGTGGGACCCCGTGATATAATCTCCTGGGAGAATTTACTTTCGATTCACGATGAGATTTAACAGGGTAGGATCATCACTCCTTTACGCATATTTTTTTGAGTGGCCACCATTTGGCTGACGGGTCTCACATACACCTGGGAGAGGCTGTGAGTGAATCCCTACTTATTTGTATCCTGATAAAAGCCCCGTCGGGACTGGGATTCGAACTCAGAACCTCTAGCATGAGAGACTAGCGCGCTAGCCACTTAGTCACGGGCTCCCCTTTTGTAAAGATGTATTGCAGATGTGAAATATCGAAATAATGAAGAACAAGTTATTTAAAAGTCAATTTTGATTAGAATATAAAAAAAAAAATGTTTTTTTTTTTGCTTTTTATTTATTTACTTATGAATATAAAGCAAGATATTTATTGCTCACTTACGTACAGTACAGTGATGCCTTAATGAAACGATTAAAAGAATAATTATTCCAAATTTAAATTCAAACTATAAACAGTAGATACTTATAATATTTTTATAAATGAATCAACGGGACAATAGTGACTTAGCATGTCGTTGACGCTCCCAGTTTGCTAACGCTAACCATTAAGTTCTTCACTTCCTAAAAATCGCTTAGTCTGCGTAACTTAAAGAAGTTTTAACATAAAAAATATGTATAAAAAAAAAAAGAAGTGTAAAATCGTATCAAATAACAATTTACTTCCATAGCCCCTCTTAGACTATTATTTATGAATGAGTTTAATTTTTTTTTTAATTTCTTTCAGAATCAGAAGCTTTACAACAAATATTACTACGCGCCTGATAGCTACTCAGAAGCAATATTTGAATATCTCTCATCCATGTCTAAGTCAAGTAGGGAACCGTTTATGAACGAAGTTATGGATATTATCCAAGACATCACAAAAGAAGATGTTTTAATTTAATATCTGTGTTTATCACTATTATAGTTAACACTCGGATATTATAGAAATTTAGGGAATACTTGGAATTTGTAACTAATTAGCTGAAATGTTCAATCTTATATAAGATTTGTTTTGTCATTTAATTTTTTATTTTTTTTTATTTGCACAAATGTTGAAAAAAACATTGTATCATTAGTTAATTGCGATTTTTATACCATAAATCAAGACACATATTACCAAAACTGATTAGCATTGATTAGATAAACAACAAAAAACTATTTAAGCATGAAATTTAACTGTTATAAGTATATAATATTGTATATTTTGTATAAATGCTGATTTGTAGAAGTTCAAAGTTTTAATGTATTAATATAAAGAGATAGTTCGGGTAGCAGTAAAAAAAAAAAAAGATAAGAAAACAATCAAAAAAATATTTAATATACAACGTTGTAAGTTTTCATCATTACTTCTTTCTAAAAAATACAGAAAATCAATGACCAGAATGAATGTATGATTTGAGGAGAAAGCTCTGATGAAGACCCGCAACGCGAGTCGAAACGTTGGATATTAATCAGTTTTTCTCTATTATTTTGACCGCCATCGAAAGCATCTCTTCCTTAATTATCATTTCGCCGCCAACTACAGATTCTTCAGTTATGTATTAATGTGTCTTAGTTTTTGTTTTTTTTAAATATATGTCTATAACAAATTATTCTACATTTTTATTAAATCCTTATTATTCTATACTAATATCTTCGACAGCAACTACTTATGGTTAAAGCTTAACTTCTTATAGTGTCAAAAAAAAAAAAAAAAATTATAAATTGATTTGTTCAGATAAAGATACATTTATAGCATTTCCAAGTCAAATTCAACCTTTTCCAAGTCAAATTCAACCTTTTCCAAGTCAAATTCAACCTTTTCCAAGTCAAATTCAACCTTTTCCAAGTCAAATTCAACCTTTTCCAAGTCAATTCAACCTTTTCCAAGTCAAATTCAACCTTTTCCAGTCGATTCAACCTTTTCCAAGTCAAATTCAACCTTTTCCATTTCAATTCAACCTTTTTCGATTTCAATAAATAATAAAAATAAAATTAACATGATTTTATGTTTTATTGTTATTTTAATTACACATTATGTTTTTAACCTTGTGGCTTGTTAAAATGTTCCCAGGGGCCTTTTTACATATAATTAGTGACGATTATAATAATAAGTATAACCGATACTTTAATGTATAGACATTTTCGATACAAGGTCTGGTAGTCGGATTAGCGGGGGTCCGTTTTATTTTAGTTTTATAATCGCGGGCGAAATATTATCAATAGAGGTTTATTTTAACTTTTTCGTATTTATAGGATAGTAGGCTCAGTAGATGCGTTCACAAAAGTTCGTTACCGATTACACTATTAATTTTAATCGCGCTCGCTCAAATATGGGTTTATTATAACTTTTTCGTATTTATTAGATATTAGGCTCAGTAGCTGCGTTCCCAAATATTCGTTACCGATTACACTATTAATAATAATAGCGATCGCTCAAATATGGCTTTATTATAACTTTTTCGTATTTATTGGATACAAGGCTCAGTAGCTGCGTTCCCAAAGGTTCGTTACCGATTACACTATTGATTTTAATTGCGCTCGCTCAAATATGGCTTTATTATAACTTTTTCGTATTTATTGGATACAAGGCTCAGTAGCTGCGATACCAAAAGTTCGTTACCGATTACACTATCAATTATAATCGCGCTCCCTGAAAAATGGGTTTATTATAACTTTTTCGTATTTTTTTTTTTATTTATTTTTTTTTTATTCGTTTATAATACAATTTGTCATAATAGTGCTACAGGATCTCATTCATACAATATTTACAATATAAATAAAAGGAAAGTCAAATTACATAAAATAAAATCAAAGTAAATAAACGTATACAATAACAAAATTAAGTAGACAAAATAAATACAAACAAATGAAGTTAACAAATTAATAAACAAAACATGTCACATTTATACCTATGTACAATATTTACAATCAGCTCGGGAACCCCGGACGGGGCTTGTCCCCCCACTTGTGAAAGGACAAGCAGAGTCCAAAGGATCCCAGCGCCTCCCTCTCAGCCGCATCACTGGTGAGAGCCAGCGGAAGCTAAGTAGGGCGCCATAGCCACAATCACACCGCACTTGAGAGGAGAATCTGACCAGTGTCAGAACTCCAGCATACATATTTACAATATATCTCGGGGCCACTGCCGTTTCAACCTTCTAGGTGGGTTGTATGGATGAGTGGAGCTGGATAGGGATTGAGCTAGAGGATTAGGATGATGAATGAGTTTCTGGTGGAATTTGGAAAATTTGGATGGTATTAGGTCTGAAATAAATGGAACATTAAGGTCGTGGTGCAAGGTATAGTTGGAGACATAATAAGGAGCATTTACTATTGTACGGAGGACTTTGGATTGAAAGGATTAAATGCGTTTGAAGTTAGTACGTTTAGCTGTACCCCACAGTTCAAGTCCGTAGATCCAGATAGGCTTCAGTATTGTCTTGTAGATTAATAATTTGTTGTCAACTTAAAGTTCAGATTTTCTGTTGAGTAGTCGGTATAACTGTCCGAATCGTCGGTTGAGTTCTTGCCTTTTATGTCTTGTATGTGGGTTCCAAGTCAATCTTTTGTCTAACAGTAAGCCAAGATACCGGACTGTATCTGAGAGAGGAATTGGTAATGAGTTGAAATAAACTGGCGGACACGAATTTCTTCTAAGAGTAAAGGTTATGTGTTTACATTTGGCTTCATTCACCTTTACACGCCACTTATTACACCAGTGTTCGATAAGGAATAGGTTTCTCTGAAGGTTTAAGGATGCTGTTTTAGGATTGGAACTAGATGATAGGATGGCGGTGTCGTCTGCAAAAGTCGCCAGTAAAGTATCAGGATGTGTAGGAATATCATCAGTGTAAATGATGTAGAGGACGAGTCCCAAGACGCTGCCTTGAGGAACACCGGCCTCAACGGGATAAAGGTTGGGAAATTCTACACCACAGCGAACTCGGAAGGAGCGGTTTGAGAGATAGGATCGTAGAATGAGACTGGGGTAAATGCGTTTTAAGCTTAAAGAGTAATCCGGTAAGCCATACCCGTTCAAAACCTTGCGCTATGTCCAGAAACGCACAAGAATAATACTCTTTGCATTCAAGGGCTGAGGAAATATGGTCTACAACTCGGAGTCCTTGTTGAACAGTGGAATGATGAGTACGGAAACCAAACTGATGGGAAGGAAGATTTTGAGATTCTACTATAGGCAGGATTCGTTTTAGAAGGAGTTTTTCAAAGATTTTTAAGAAGATGGGGAGTAGGCTACTAGGCCTGTAGGATGAAGTGTTGTTGGAAGGTTTGCCTGGTTTTAGAAAAAAAAATGATAGAGCAATGTTTCCATAACAGAGGAAAATAGGTGGTGCGTAGGATGCAGTTGTAAATATAAGTAAGGAAAATAATAGTGGATGTAATTAGTTGACCGTTGAGAATTACTGGAAGGAATTAGTCCGGGTGGCGGTCATTAAATGAAACAACTAAATAGTTTCAACTATTTTATTGTTTGCCAACGTTTCGACCCCTTTGGGGTCATCATCAGGGCGCATGGTGGGAGAATGGAAACTCAAACTGAACTGGAATGAGTTTTGGAAACTGAGTTTCCATTCTCCCACCATGCGCCCTGATGATGACCCACAAAGGGGGTCGAAACGTTGGCAAACAATAAAATAGTTGAAACTATTTAGTTGTTTCATTTAATGACCGCCACCCGGACTAATTCCTTCCAGCAAGGAAAATAATAGCTTTCTGCGGAAGTTGTCGGAGGATATAGGGAGTTAGGAGATCGTGTCCAGGAGATTTACAGAGGGTCAGTTTCTGGAGAAGATATTTCACCTCAGAGGGATTAATAGCTTTAGGAGGTAGGGAAAGAGGTATTAGTGACAAAAGGAAGTCTTGTAGTGTTGCGGTATGGTTGCTTTGGGATTCCGGGTGAGGAGTGAATACTTTGGAGAGGTGTGTGGGGAATTCCTCGGCTTTATCTTCATCAGACGCAGCGCAGGAGTCATCACCATGTCGGAGAGGATAGGAAACTTGATGGTATTTTAGGATCTATTTCGTGACATTCCACAGGGAATTATCACGAGCTGATAGAGAGGAGAGGTAGGACTTAAAGGACTGGGAACGGAAGGCCAACTCCATCTTCAATTGTTATAGGATCTCAATAGAAGTTATAGGAGCGGCGATCTGTTGGGTGTCGGGTGCGCTGCCATAATGATCTTATTAGGCGTTTGGTGTGGATGAGGTCTATAATATGTTGTGGAAAATGATTTTGGTCTGGATTTATATTGGAGTGTTTAGGAGAGGAAGTAGTCCAGACATCTTGTCGGATGGCGGTGGTAAAGGAATGGACGGAATTATCTAGGTCATCTGGGGTTTTGAGGGTTACTCTGAGGTCAATATTATCGGTCAGGATTTGGCGGAAAAGGTTCCAGTTGACAGAGCCTCGGATGAATGATGGTGGAATGGGTTTTGGAATTGGAGTGTGAGATACTTTTAGGATCAGTGGACTATTTTCTGAGGATGGTTCATCAAGGCGAGTTACAGACAAGTTGAGGGAGCCTAATCCGCTGTGCATAAAGAAGTCGAGGATGTCAGGATTGCGGTTAGGATCGGTTGGCCAGTAGGTAGGGGAGTCAGGAGGCAGGATATTAAAATTTCGGGAGTTGAGTGCAGACAGCAAATTTCGTTCCCCAGAATTCGTGGTTCTGGAACCCCACTGCTGATACTTGGCGTTTAAGTCTGCACCCAGAATGAAACGATTTCCTAAGGAATCCAGGAAGGATACAAATTCGGAATTGGAAATGGAGTGTTTAGGAGGGCAATATGCAGATGTGAGGGTTACCGGAAAGGAAAAAGTCTTGATTACTATGGATGTGGCTTGTAGCAAATCATAGGTGGGAAGTGGGAGTAAATGATGAGAGAGAGGTTGGTGCACAATAATAGCGGAACCGGCATGATCTTTGCCGTCTGGGTGGTCAGTACGGTATGTCTTGTATTGCGGTATTTTGAAGTACTGTTTAGTCGTTAGTCTTGTTTCAGTTATAAGTGCAACATCGATTGTTTTGTATTGCAACAACGCTGTCAGTTCGTCAGTATGATTTCTAACACAATTCGCATTCCAAAGGAGAATGGATAAGGAGTTAGGTGAAGTCATTTAAAGATTTTTCAAGGCAAGGATTAGATTTGATACTAGATTTGTAAGGAGTGATATAAGCGGCATAACAAGAGATTTGATGATGAAGGATGTCATTAGACTGGTAAGATCTGTGACGTTTGATGGTGGAGAGATATGAGAAATTTGATGTTGAGGAGTTTTTTGAGGATCTGGTAAACTTTGAGGGATGGATTGTTGTAGAATAGATTGAGAATGTTGAGGAAAACTTTGTTCCGGCAGTGCCTCGACTTCATGACTCTGGTTCCCACCTTCAAGCAAGTGGGCAAATGACACGTTAGAATTTACAAGTTTAGATGGTTCTCTTCTGCTTCTGATTGGTATAGCAGTTTCATTCGGATCCTGAGGTTTTTGGTATCTGGTTCTGAGTTTCTTGTAGATTTCACATCCCTTGTAGTTAGCCGGTTGGTCCTTGAGGCACAGAACACATACAGCAGGTGTTGATCTTGATCTTGTACATTCTTCTGATTTATGCTCTTCACCCCATTTCACACAGCGTGGTATGTGATGGCAATAACTTTTGGTGTGACCATATGCCTGACAGTTATGATACTGAACTATTTCTTTCTTTGTGTAAGGTTTTTCAACTTTTACACGGGTATAGTACAGTCTACTGAGGTCATAGATTTTTTCGACTCCTTCTGATGGTTCCAAGTAAACGATGAATAGAGGCAGTGGACTTTATCTTTTAGAACGTTGGTGACTTGCTTCACTTGGAATCCTAATTCTGTCAGTTCTTCTTTGATAGTTTCAACGGGTGTTAAGGAATGTAGGTTTCTCATTACGACCCTTAATGCTCTCTCCTGGCGCAGCTGATAAGTATAAAAGTCAGCTTTGGTATCAGTCAGATATTTTACAATCTTTCTGTAGGTTTCAGCAGTAGTCGGAGATATTTTAGTATCATTGGTTCTACTTATACAATAATAACTATTAGGATCAGTTACTTTGTTTAAATGCGCACACATCAGTTTAAAATTTTTAATAGTTTTAACAAATATTGGTGAGGTAGTGGTTCTCTGGGTATAGGAGAAGATTCTATGGTTTCTTTTTCATTTTGGAGGATCTGAAATGGATTCGGAGTAAAAAACGGGGATTCATCAGTTATTCCTAGTGATGATGAGCTGGGCTGTGGTTCAGATCCTAATGAGGTAGCTGACGCGGTCGCTGATGGAATCATTTTTTTATTTGTTGTAGATGTAATTAGTTGACCGTTGAGAATTACTGGAAGGAATTAGTCCGGGTGCCGGTCATTAAATGAAACAACTAAATAGTTTCAACTATTTTATTGTTTGCCAACGTTTCGACCCCCTTTGTGGGTCATCATCAGGGTGAATAGCGGGAGAATGGAAACTGAGTTGTTTCATTTAATGACCGCCACCCGGACTAATTCCTTCCAGTAATTTTTTATTTGGTTCACGGCGGGGTCTCTGTTTTGTGGAAGACGAGTTTGAAGCTGCAGATCTAGATCTTTTACTTGCGGAGTTTGAGGACATGACTTGATGAAAATATCTCATTGATTAAGAAAATAATAATAATAATATATAAATAATGAGATAAGAATTAAAGATAAAAGAAAGATAAGTAAATGAAAAGGAAGCCCGAGCTTGCCGAGCTAGCTGCAATCAGCTGATTAGTGACCCTCCTTTCACTTTTTCGTGATTGTACAAAGTAAATTATAACTTTGCTTACCGAAATTTCTCCAATATTCACTGTCGTAGTATTCCTGAGGTCTAGTGATGTTCTCCAGACTGAATTCAAGCAAATTCCTACTGAAAAAAAGCAAAAATCTGAGAAACGATGTAACGTATGACTGTTATCATCGAGCGCTTCAGCTGATTCTTTACGAGAATCTAATGTTTTTATTCTAATCAACATTAAAAATTTCTTGTGGGTAACACACTTACCTCGATTCATAAAATCAATTTAAAAACTATTAAATAGACTTAAAATTGAAAAATTCCTCAACATTCCACGGTTCAGCAAGGACTCCGAGTTGTAGACCACATTTCTTCCGCCCTTGAGTGCAAGGAGATTCGGCCAGTTATACAGACTATTAAACAGAAAATCTGATCTTACAGTTGACAAAAAATTACTAATATACAAGACAGAAGTGAAACCTATATGGACCTACGGACATAAACTGTGGGGGACAGCTAAATATTCTAACATCAAACGCATCCAATCCTTCCAATCCAAAGTCCTACGAACAATAGTTAATGCTCCCTATTATGTTTGTAACTGTATCTTACACCACGACCTTAATATCCCATTTATTTTAGACCTGGTACCATCCAAATTTTCCAAATTTCATCAGAAACTTCTTCATCATCCAAATCATCTTGCTCAATAACTCTCCAGTTCCACCCATCCCTACAATCCTCCACGAAGATTAAATTGCAGTGGCCCCGCGACGTTCTGTAAACATTTATACTGGAGTTCTGGCACTGGTCTGATCCTCCACTCATGTACTGTATGTTTGTGGCTATTGCGCCCTAACCAAGCCTCTACTGGCTAAGACCAGTAATGCGGCTGAGAGAGAGGCGCTGGGATCTCTTGGATTCCGCTTTTTTCCTCCACAAGTGGAGGGAAAAGTCCAATCTGGGGCAGAGATGGGCAAAATCGCATTCGGATATACGAATACGAATGCATTCGGGAAGATCGAGTTTTGAAAATACGAATACGAATGCAATCGTATTTCAAAAAAGAATACGAATGCATTCGTATTTCGAAAAAATATACGAATACGAATATACTCACAGATGTGGACAGGTATACGCCCGAATTTCACAGGTATGCAAAGGAATACGGTCATATTCCACTGGTGTGGGCCGTATTCCACTGGTCTAAAAACGTATATGGACCTGTGTACAAGTCAATATGTACGCATTTGCAGGCGTGAATTAGAATGCGGTCAATAATATCTTATATTAAAAGACATAAAATTTAATATTTATGATTTTTTTTAAAAAATATGATTCAAATATTGTTGAAATAACTTATTTAAATACGAATATCTATTTATTTACATATATTAACTCTCATACAGTTATCTTCTCTATAATGAAATAATTTAACAAATATTTCTTAAAATTTATTAATTTGTGGAAAATGAAAAACATTAATGCAGTAATGCACTTATAAATTATATTAAAAAAGAAAAGAAATATTATCCCTTTGATATATTTTTTTTGAGCTTAAAATTTATATCGAAAGTAAAGTTCAGTAAATAGTTTAACATTTCAAACCAACTATGTGAAAATAAACAATATGCATTCAAGAATAAGTAAAGTTTAAGTGTTAAAGTTTCATCCAGCCTCCCAACAATTTTATTAGTAGGAAAAATCAGTACATTAAAAAGTGATTAATTAATAGTGGTCAATTTGAAATGAATAGTTAATGTTAAAAAAATAACTTTATTTCGTCGGAAGTATATATTTTAGATTAAATAAAATAACTTTTATATTATTTAACATTTTCTGTAAAATCTGTAGCTTTATAACGGTCTATTATGCTTTTCTTATATGCGAATCGAAAAATAATAACCTGGAAAAAGTTTATTTTTACATTTTTTATTTATCCAGTTAATTTAAGTTTCTTTAATATTTATCCATTTATTCTTAACACTAGCAACAAGAAGTAATGAGATAATTAAAATAAACAAAATTAACAATACATAAGGTATTTTTTTATTTCATCAGAATAAACTTAAATCTATAGATTTAAAAGTGAATATGTAACAATTAATGATATAAATATTAATAATTGTTTCATATTCATTTTTATTCGCGCTTTACTTCACTTCATTATAACCAATTATTTTTGTTATTATTATTTTTTTTTATACCACTTTAATGTTTTAGGATATACTACATTCATTTTCATAGGAAATAGAAACAGGTTAATGATTTATTTTCTAAAAATGCCTCTACGGCAAAGGGTATTATTCCTAGTTTAGTTAGTATATTCCTAGTCCATTTAGATTTTTTTGCACTCTACTGTGAAAATTGGTTAGTTGGTTTTTAATTAATTTAGGGATTTCCTTCTGCTTTTGAGTGTTGCAATACTTCCTAAGAAGTTTGTCACATATTTAGTCTCTTAATAGGCTCAAAATCCCAGGGCAGGTATCATGGTAAAATTCCCGATGGTAAAGTTCCCGATGTCCCGTGGTTCTGAGGCGGCTTTATATTACTTCTTATCTTCAAACAAAGTTAACATTAAAAAAGGATTATACTGAATTTCAATTAAAGCATTTATTTTATATCAAATTACTAATAAGAATAAATTAATAATAATATAGTATATACGATAAAAACTAAAGTTTTTGCGGTTATCATCACTCTCAATTACAGCTTTGAATGTTACATAAGTACTTTTATTAGCGCTTTACTTCACTTCATTATAAAGAATTAATTTTATTATTATTATAACGTTCAATGTTTTGGAATAATAGCAAACTTCTAAACTCAGAAGATAGAAACATAATCATGAAAAGTCAATGAGTCATTCCATACCTGGATTACCTAACTTAACTGTAAATGCTTAAAATTCAACATTTTACCTATTTTTGAATGCGTGGTGTTTATTTTCACATAGTTGGTTTGAAAAGTTAAAATATTTACTGAACTTTACTTTCAATATAAATTTTAAGCTCAAAAAAAAAATATATCAAAGGGATAATATTTCTTTTGTTTTATAATATAATTTATAATGTTATTTATAATATAACTGCATTAATGTTTTTCATTTTCCACAAATTAATAAATTTTAAGAAATATTTGTTAAATTATTTCATTATAGAGAAGAGAACTGTATGAGAGTTGATATATGTAAATAAATAGACATTCGTATTTAAAGAAGTTATTTCAACAATATTTGAATAATATTTTTAAAAAAAAATCATAAATATTAAATTTTATGTCTTTTAATATAAGATATTATTGACCGCATTCGAATTCACGCCTGCAAATGCGTACATATTGACTTGTACACAGGTCCATATACGTTTTTAGACCAGTGGAATACGGCCCACACCAGTGGAATATGACCGTATCCTTTGCATACCTGTGAAATTCGGGCGTATACCTGTCTACATCTGTGAGTATATTCGTATTCGTATATTTTTTCGAAATACGAATGCATTCGTATTCTTTTTTGAAATACGATTGCATTCGTATTCGTATTTTCAAAACTCGATCTTCCCGAATGCATTCGTATTCGTATATCCGAATGCGATTTTGCCCATCTCTGATCTGGGGTCCCCTTAGCAGATGTATATATTGTATATAGTTACCATTGGTTGTATGATGTTTATTTATTTGCCAACTTTTTATTTATCACAATTATAGGTTGTTGTTTTGATTTGTTTTTTGTTTTTTATTTTATTGTATATATATATATATATATATATATATATATGAATTTATTTATTTTCTATTTTATGTTATTTGATTATTATTATTATTTTCTGTATATATTGTATGAATGTGGTCTCATATCAGTATTACTATTGTTCATTCTGAAACAGATTGTAATAATTCTCAATAAATGAATATTTAAAAAAAAAAAAATATTGAAAAATATTTTAATATGATTTTATAATAAAAGCTGTATTAATTTTTGTTGGAAAAATATGATTAATATTAAATAATATAACTAAACTCCCCCAAAACTTCAACAGAGCGAACAAGGACAAATACAAAAATTCAATAGAACTAAATATGATGCCTATTTAAATAACCTATCAACTGACGATGGCAGCTTGTGGAAGCACACCAAGAAATTGTTGAATCATCGACAGGTGTCAGTACCTCTAAGAAAAGAAGATGGTTACTTTATGGGCCGTGTCAGATAAAGAAAAATCTGAAATTTTTACTGATCATCTTTCCTCTGTTTTTATCACCGACTGACTACACTGATACAGACCACAAAATCTTAATTGAAAGTACTCCGGAAATTCCATTCTGTTAACACTACCTCCTATATCTCAACGTCCATCGTACATATCTGATATACTTTCATTTAAATCCTCCATCCACTCCCGCAACACTCGTTCACGGTCTTCAGACCTGTATATAACACCTCATCGAACCGCAGATTTCGACAGATCTTTCCTTATCCGATCCTCGTCCATATGGAATTCTATTCCTTCTTATATCCGTCATTCCAATACTCTCCCTACCTTCAAATCCCGTTTATTCAAACACTTCCTGTCTATCCAATTTTCAAATGACCTCAAGTGATTTGCAAATTTCAATAAAAACGGCAGAGAGAAACGATTACTTATCACATTTTATTTTATATGTTAAAGATTTATGAATTTTATTTTATGCATAATTTATTTTGCAATGTATATATGAAGATATTTTTATTTTTTTATTCTTGTCTAATTTGTTTTGTTTGTTTTTCTAAATTATTGTAAGAAGCTACTTACGAATTTATAACTATTATTAATTTTCTTTGTCATTTCTGTTGCTTTTTATTTATCTATTTTATTATATATATATATATATTTTTTTTTTACTCTAAGACATTGAAGCTCTAATTTAATTTGTCTGTAACATTATTCCGAAGGGACTTGTCCCAGAATAAATAAAGAATTTATTATTATTATTATTATTATCTGGAAGGAATTAGTCCGGGTGGCGGTCATTAAATGAAACAACTAAATAGTTTCAACTATTTTATTGTTTGCCAACGTTTCGACCCCCTTTGTGGGTCATCATCAGGGCTAAAAAGATACAAAAGAATATAATTTCAATGACATTACATACAATTTTTATATAACCTATTTAGCTAGAGAACGTCGGTATTGAAAAAATAACAGAAGAACTGTATATGTAAAAAAAAACTTAATTAAAATACAATGACCATATTACAATAATGAAAGTGTTATACAGAAAAAATAAAAATGTTCACTAAACAAAATTTACACAGGTATCAATAATTTACATTAAATATGAAATATAAAAATATGAAGTAGAGTGGAGATACGTACCGCATGGTGGGAGAATGGAAACTAGGTACTGTTTGGTAGATGGGGGGTAGGTAGGATGGAAAATACGTAGGAAAAGGTAGAATGGAAAATACGTACTGATTTATGGACAGGGTCTGACAACAATGACTAAAATTCTTAATACTACCATACAAAGAATCAATGAAATTTAACTATTAATGATTATAATAATGATACAGGATAAAAAATTATAATTTAATTCTTGAAATATCACCTATATAATAGTACTATATATCATCACTATCATATATATAATAGTACTATCATATATATAATAGTATAATACATCCTATATCTTTCACTCCTTCGCAAGTCGCACAACAAATCAGACACTTACCTAAAAGAAAAGCCCCAGGTTATGATTTAATAACTACCGAAGCGCTCCAAATGATGCCCAAGAAAACTATGATGTTCCTTACGACAATATACAATTACATACTTAGGACAGCTAAATTCCCAGTACAATTGAAATATTCAATCATAAAAATGATACGAAAAAGAGACAGACATGTAATAGATGATTTGGGGCCCACCTGTCAAAATAAAAAGACAGACTCTCAACCACAAACTGAAAGTACTATACTCACTTTTATCTAAATATTCAAAATAAAAAAATTGACAGAAACTGAATATATGCACATACCTACTTAAGTCAATATAGACTTACGCTTCACATATTTTCGGTGCAGCAAAAAATACTCACATACAAAAATTGCAATCATTTAAATCCAAAATTTTAAGACTCATAACGACAGCTCCTTGGTACGTAACCAACGGAACCCTCCTACGGACTGACAACAACCAACAGTTGACCAATATATACGAACAATCTATTCTCGTTTTTACAATAAACTTAACGGACAAAACAATTGACTGATTAACGACATGTCTATAGCTTAAATGTCAGTCAGAAGAAGGCTAAAGAAAAGCTGGATGAGAGACCTTCTCTGCTAAATTAAAACCTAGGAAGGGGTGCTGTTGGCCACTTTCCTTCTCTAAGCCTAATCTCAATTTGTAAATCACATTTTCTGATTGTCAGTTACATTCTGGCAGGGATGAATATAGATATGACGAGAGAAAAAAAAAAAACTCCCCCTCAAATGTTTGTTTATTTATTTAACGTCATTTATATTCCACAAATACCTCTTCCTCAAAACGTAATCAGTCCTAAAAATCCTCATCCACAACAAATCTCTCATATCCCCCCTCCTTCAAATGCCACAAACCTTACCAGTTTGATGACATCCTTCATTACCGAAATCAAATCCCTTGTCATGTCCCTAATCACAATCCTTACGAATCTTATATCAAATCTCATTCCTACCATAAAAAATCCATAAATGACCTCACCTAATTCCTTATCTATTCTCCTATGGAATGCGAATGGTGTTAGACCATTCAGACGGCAATGCCCATGCCGGTACTGCAGTCATTGTCCACCGATCCCTCTCCCATCACTTACACCCACTTCCCGCCCACGACTTCCTACAAGTCACCTCTGTTATAATCAAGACCTTTTCCTTTTCGCTCGTCATCGCATCAGCATACTGCCCTCCTAAACATTCTATTTCCATTACCCAATTTGGATCCTTCCTCAACTCGTTGGGGAATCACTTTATTCTGGGTGCAGACCTAAACGCCAAGCACCAACAATGGGGTTCCAGAACTACAAATACTCGTGGACGGACATTGCAGGCCGCACTCAACTCCCGACGCCTTAATCTCCTACCTCCCAATTACCCCTACCTATTGGCCAACAGATCCTAACCGTAACCCAAACATCCTCGACTTCTTCATCCACAGCGGATTAGGCTCCCTGAACTATTCCGTAACTCGCCTTGATGAACTATCCTCTGACCATAGTCCACTAATCCTAAATGTATCCTTAACACCTATTCCTAAACCTGTCCCACCGTCATTCATCAGAGGCCCTATCAACTGGAACCTCTTCCGCGAAATCCTCACCAATGATATTGACCTCAGAGTGACTCTCAAAACCCAAACTGATCTTGACGATGCCGTCTATTCCTTTACAACCTCGATTCAACAAGCCGTCTGTACTGCCTCCGTTCCCAAGCACTCCCAAATAAATCCTTTCAAAAACCATTTACCACAACACCTCCTAGACCTAATCCACACCAAACGCCGAACCAGAACATTATGGCAACGCACCCGTCACCCAGCAGATCGCCAGTCCTATAACTTTTATTGTAGACAGTTAAAGAGGGAGTTGGCGATGTTCCGTTCCCAATCCTACAATTCCTACCTCTCCTCTCTCTCGACTCATGACAATTCCTTGTGGAATGTCACGAAGAGAATTCTAAAATCCCCCCCATCCTCTCCGGCGTAGTGATAATTCCTGGGCTGCTTCTGACAAAGATAGGGCCCAGGAATTTGCACTACACCTTTCCAAGGTATTCACTCCTCATTCTGATCTAATCCAACCCATACCGCAATAGTTGAAGAGTTCCTTACGTCACCGATACCTATTTCCTTACCACCTAAAGCAATAAATCCCTCTGAGGTCAAATATCTTCTTAAAAAGCTTCCTCTCCGTAAATAGCCTGGATACGATCTCCTTACTCCTCAAATCCTAAGACAACTTCCACCTAAATCCATTACATTCCTTACATATATCTATAACTGTATCCTACGCACTACCTTTTTCCCCCTGTTGTGGAAACACTCGACTATCATCCTTTTCCTAAAACCAGGCATACCATCCAACTGTACGCCATCCTACAGACCTATTAGCCTTCTTCCGATCCTCTCCAAAATCTTCGAAAAACTCCTATTAAAACGAATCCTAGCCAAATTTCACAATTTTGCTTCACACCAGTTTGGATTCCGTCCTCAACATTCCACGGTTCAGCAAGGACTCCGAGTTGTAGACCACATTTCCTACACCCTTGAGTGCCAGGAGTATTGTTCGGGTGCCTTTCCGGACATAGCTCAAGGTTTTGACTGGGTGTGGCACCCGGGACTGCTCTTTAAGCTCAAAACCCATTTACCTCAATCCTTATACCTAATCCTCCGATCCTATTTATCAAACGGCTCCTTCCGAGTTTAATGTGGTTCCGAATTTTCAAAAATTATACTGTTGAGGCCGGTGTTCCTCAAGGCAGCGTCTTAGGACCCGTCCTCTACATCCTCTACACTGCCGATATCCCTACCGATCCCAATACCTTTCTGGCAACATTTGCAGATGACACAGCCATTTTATCATCCGATTCCGATCCTGAAGTAGCATCGCTAAATCTCCAAAGGCACCTTTCCCTTGTCGAAGACTGGTGTATCAAGCCGAATCCAAGAGATCCCAGCGCCTCTTACTCAGCGCTTCACTGGCGTAAGCCAGTGGAGGCCGAGCTAGGGCGGAATAGCCACAAACATACAATACATGAGTGGAGGATCTGACCAGTGTCAGAACTCCAGAATAAATGTTTACAAAACGTCGCGAGGCCACTGCCGTTTCAATCTTCGAGGAGAATTTTAGGAATGGGTGGAGCTGGAGAGCGATTGAGCAAGAGGATTAGGATGATGAAGAAGGTTCTGATGGAATTTGGAGAATTTGGATGGTACCAGGTCTAAAATAAATGGAATATTAAGGTCATGGTGTAGGATACAGTTGGTAACGTAGTAAGGAGCAAAAACTATTGTTCGGAGGTCTTTGGATTGGATACGTTTGATATTAGAATGTTTAGTTGTCCCCCAAAGTTCAAGTCCGTAGGTCCATATAGGTTTCAGTACTGTCGTATATATTAGTAATTTGTTGTCGACTGTAAGATGAGATTTTCTGTTTAGTATTTTGTATAACCGGCCGAATCTGCGGTTGAGTTCTATCCTTTTAAGTCTTGTATGTGGGTTCCACGTCAGTCTTTTGTCTAGAAAAAGCCAAGGTACCGGACTGTGTCTGAGGAAGGAAGTGGTATGGAATTGAATTCAATTGTTGGACAGGATTTACGTCGAAGGGTGAAAGTGACGTGTGTGCATTTGCTTTCGTTCACCTTGATTCGCCAAGCAGCCGAGTCTAGGGTCCCATTAGCAGATTGTATATATTGTATATAGTTTAGTTCGCTTGCATGATTTTTATTTATTTCCCAACTTGTATTTATCTCTACTACAGGTTGTTGTTTTTATTTGTTTGAGGTTGTTTTTTTTGTTTTTGTTAATTGTTATTTTCTTGTATATATTTGAATTTATTTATTTCCGATTTTATGTAATTTGACTTTACCATTATTTTCTGTATATATTATATGAATGTGTACTACATCGCTATTACTACTGTTCATTATGTAACAAATTGTAATATTTCTCAATAAATAATAAAAAAAACACAAAAAAAAATTCATTTATGCCACTGTGGTTAATCGGACAGTGGGAGTTCTAAATTTTGTCTATCCAGGTTTAATTAGGATAGGAATCTTTAACAAATACCTGACATCGCACAGACTCAGGACCAGCTTTTAACGTCCCCTCCGAAGGACGGCATAACTAAGGATTTTTTACTCCCACTAAAAAATCCTAGGGCTACCTGCGGGTTTGAGCCCTGGTCCTTTGGCACCCCTACAAAAGTATTGCAACACTTAGAAATATTTAAATTTTACAATAACCTTGTTTTTTTATGATAAAGAATGATACAGTTTCAAACTGTAATTAAACTAGTTTTATTAAAATAAATTACAATATTACTTCGAAAAAACTAAAAATTTAGAAAATGCACTTTTTAAAATATTTCATTTTTACAATTTCAACTTTTAAATTACAATTGCAATGTTAATTTACATTTAATGATAAGTCATAAGAATATATTTATTAACTTTGAAAGAACACTTTCAATTTTCAAGAACACTTCTTTCAAAGTTTGCAATATCCATACTGGTCTATGTAAGGCACTTTTTTTTTTTACATGTTGCAAAGGAGATGAGACTTATTACGTGTTTTGTAAATTCACAATCTCATTAACTATTGAATCAAGTAAATATTTTATTGAAGATCACTTATGTGATTAAAATATTCCATCATTTAGATAATTTTATCTAGTTAAAATAAAAATCGTTTATAGATGTTTTATTAAAGTGAGTCGTCTTTTTTATTTTTAACTATAGATAAGTATTTTATCAAGAAAACAACTTCAGTTAGTTTCAATCAAATTCCTTCAGTAAGTTATTTATATTTGATTTTTGTCACTCTAATTTGCTTTTTACAACTCTGTGTATAAGATATTGGGCTGTGTCACATAAAATGTCTGTTTGCAAGGTGAAGGATTTTCATTGAAAATACGATATGAAAACTAGATAATTTTATTCGAAGTATTTACCGTCTTTTTCTACACATCTTTCCCAACATGACACCAACTTTTTTTATCCCCGAGCTGAAAAACTCTGAGCTTTGAGGTGAAACAAAAACTGAAAACGCACTTTTCACTTGATCATCATTTTCAAAAAGTTTTCCTTTGACGAAGTTGTCTAAATTCCGAACAGGTGGTAATCTGTTGGAGACAAGTCGGGAGAATATGGTGGGTGGGAATTTCTTTCAATTTTTGCACGGTATGTTTTGAAACATGGGGTCTTGCTGCCGCTCAGTGAGATCATGAGGTATCCATGTATCGAGCTTTTTTACTTTCCCAATACACTTTAAATGTCTGAAAACGGTAGATGCACTTGCACTTAGTTGTGCTTAGAGTCCTTTAACTGTTTTTTAGGGGTTTCCTGCTACTATATGTTTGAGGACATCATTGTCTATTACGGTCTTCCTCGGGGCAAGTTTTCCAAGTCGGTATTCCCAGCTGAAAACTTGGCAAACCAACGGCGAATGGTCCGTTCATTAACACTCCCTTCCCCAAACGCCTTGAAAATATTTCTAGCGGCCTCAGCTGCTGAATGGTTGAGTTTAAATTCGTACAAAAATATTACTCGAAAATCGCATGTTTCCATGTTCATATTTGGAGGTATACTAAAAAGTGGGTAATTGATTGGAAAGCTAATGTTTATAATGCAAAGGTAGAGGATAAGTAACTGTTTACTTTAAATATGTAAACATTCGGAAGAAAACAACAAAGACTCGCAAAATCCTTTATGTATTTCAGAAACTATAAAAACAATCATTTCATGAGAAACAACCCAATACTATTTTTTTCAAAAATCTTAAGCTTTCCGACAGTATATTTTACATACGTCTATATTACTGTTCTTTGGTTCAAAAATTACATCAAAAAAATATTTTAGATTTTTTCTCCTTTAGTTGGATATCGCATTCGTTCAAATTATATATTTAAGCTTATTAATCAATGCTAACAATATGATATGCTCAATGTTTCGGATCTATGAAATTAAAGGTACTTTGGAGGCAGAATATTTAAGATATCGGCATTCAAGCCCTATCAAACTATTTTAATTAGAATGAAACCTATATCATACTAAAACTTATTAAAATTTTTGTCAATATAGCGAGTTTAATTAAAAACGTAATAGCCGTTTTTGAGAATATCATAAAAAGGTGCAAAATGCATTGTATAAAGTGGCTCTTATTGTTTCCCAATTTTCATAAAAATATTGATGTAACATCTTCGACCTATAGTCGTCTTATGTGTAAAATTTGAGTTTCGTACGACTTTCCATTTTCGTACTAGACTAGTCACACACGATCTCGAGACACAATTTTCGAGCGACTTGGTTTTTTGGTCTCTTGTAACCCTAAAACTTGTAAATTCGTAAACTTTCACGATTCCGATACGTTCCCTCACTATATCTTTTATATTTAGGCAAGTCAAAGGAAAAATGTTATATTATATATAAAGTTGTAGAAGATAATGTAAAGTGAAGCAGGAATATGGCGTAAGCTTAAGAGAGTATTGTACCTCAAAATTTTATACCGTTATAAAACCTAATCTATAACATATGTTTCCAATGAAACTGAAAATGATTTTTTATACTTTTTCCAACTCCAGTTTTATTTAATTGTAATTGTTTTGTTTTTTACTTTGTACATATGGAATGAATGACTTCTTAGCCTAATACTTATTACCCGAGATAGTGGCAGATTGTATTATCTCTTATTAAAGCAATATTATTTAACATTTAGTTTTATTTAATAGTTCTTGAATGAATTTGAAATTCGAGGTAAGTGAAAGTCGTCGAAAATTTTGTTCGGTTTTCCATTATCTTTGTACTATAATTTTTATAACGGTACTTGGAAGGGACCGACTAAGGAAGGGTCAACAACCAAAATGGGGTCATTTTCTCAGGCCTTAAGTTTCGGCGCCTTAGGCTACCTGGGGATGGAAGAATAACCCGTATTTATTGCTCAGGATTACTTGTAATTGGAAACTTGTATAGAAAAATTTCTCATATTTAAGTATTTATGCCTCCAATAAACCGTTTCTCACCTTTCAAGGCGATTTATGGCTTTGACCGAACGAACGGTCTTGGACAAATCTAACGTTTAAAACGAATCCTATTGCATATAACTGTGTTGAAAATTATCTAAAATGAGTCTAATAATATAACAAAAAATCTGTCAACCTACGAATTTAACTTACAGCGTTTGTTGATTTCCTTGTCAAATTGAGAGATTTATTTTCGAAAGGTACTAATTCACTTATTTTAACGAATAAGTAATATTTTGACATATTTGTATTCTAATGGATTAGTTATATCTAAATCCGTCATCAGATTTTATCTAAAAAACATTCGAATACTTTTAAAATATTTATGGAAATTGAAGTTCTTTCCAAAAGGTACTGAAATCCACATTTCAGTTGAGGATGTATGGTCGACAGTTGGAATTATAATTGATAAAAATAATCGGGAGTCAGTCGTGATATCTTCTCAGTGATTCCTGATCATTCAATTTCGACACATTGTATATTTTTGGTTAGACAAGTAGCACAGAGGAAGAAACACATACAAACACAACAGGCAAGCACACACACATTAAAGACACGTCACGCGTAAGACTATAAACACGATTTAGTGGCGAAAAATCTATAACTTTTGATCAAATTATGATAAACTAAAAACTCTGTTTTTACTTGTCAGTATAATTATGTCTTTTCTCAGTGAGATAAAAAATACACTTATTCTGTCTCTTTATCTTATAAATTCATTGTTTTATGAACGCATTTTTCAAGTTAAATACTTAGTTTTATGTTTTAGCATCCAATTTGAAATAATTGGCCTATGATCCATCTCTATAAAGGTTTGACATTTACTACTAAATTTAACTAAACAAAATATTTTTTTTTTATACTTGTCCTAGAAATAATTAAAATAAAATATTTATGTAATAAAATATGGCTAATAATAAAACTTGAGGCATATTTTAGGTTTCAGCCTGAATTTATCTTACTGAATGGGCCTATGGGGTATCTTACTTGCATTTGATCTATTAGATTTCATCATAATATTGTAGTGTTATACAACCTCAAAGACATTAAAAACAATAAAAACCAAATGTTTACAATAAAGAGTGTCCTAATTTTATTAACTTTTAAATCTTCTTTTTAATACCTGATATTTGGAACAAGTCAATATCGCTCCATAATTTTTATTGATTAATTTGGAATTTTATTTGGTTCAATAAACCCAAAATAATGCATAATTAAATCAGTTGTTTTTCATTTTGTTGCATCCACCTATCATGTATGTGGTCTAATATACGACAGAAGAAAATGCATAAAATTAATTTGGAATATTTTTTCACTCTCACTAATAAAGGACATTCCATACTGATTATTAAAAAACAATTTTCATCTATCTTAATTTGATCAAATGTTCTAGAATTGTTGCCACTAAATCACAATTTTAGTCTTGTTGGGCACGACGTGTCTTTTGTTTGTGTGTTGTGTATGAGTATGTTGTTGTTTTTAGATTTTAGAACATAATCTGTTTGGAATTACCTGTAGCATGGTGGTCAGCATAACATTATCCTATACTTAAGGTCCCGGGTTCAAACCCGCCGGTGGCTCTAGGATTTTTTAATGGAAGTAAAAAATCCTTAGTTATGCCGTCCTTCGGAGGTGACGTTAAAAGGTGGCCCTGACATCGCACAGACTCGGGATACTCTTAAGAGATCCCTATCCTAATTAAGCCTGGATAGGCAAAATTTAGAACTGCCACTGTAGCATCGTCCGATTAGCCACAGCAGCATAAAGGGACAAAAAACAACAACACAATTTATCTTGTATACAAAGTTTAAGAAACCAAAGAAACGTGAGGAATAGAACATGAACTTGAATTAATTAATAAATTAAAAATATATTAAACCAAATACGTTTTACAAAAAAATTTTTTTGAAAATAATATTAATGACGTAGAAAAATATAACCCCCATCTAGATACGATATTACCGAATTATAAGACAGGCTTACTTATCAAGCAAAAAATAAGAGAAAGGTTAAAGATATGCAGAATAAGTTGGAATTCCGAACAAAAAGTTGATCAGCTACAGCAGTGGATAAGATCATATCAATCTATCTGGTGTGGACGACACACGACTATCCCTCACATAGGTTGTTAAAAACATTTTAAGAATTATTGAATACATTTAGAGTTGAAACCTTTTTAAAAAATTATATTCAGTTTCTTTGAAAACATATGTTTTAGATCAAATAATATAAAATTTGTCTGTACAATAAAACATAGGAGAACATTTAGATTCCATTTAGCATTAAACATGCAAACAATTAATCTATTACTCATATTAGTAATTGCTTGAAAATTTACCATATTGTAGGAAATTATTGAATATAAACTTTTTTTGTGTTATCATTTGACCACTAATGAATATAAAGCAAATTTCATCACAATAGATTACTTCTTCCTACAGTTTTACACCCTTTTAGTGTGTACGTTGTCTCAAAAAATTAGCGTCGAGTTACTGGTAGGTAGCGTGCGAAACAGTGCCCAAGACAAAGGGTTATGATAATCCTAGATTATTTCTTTTATTAGATTATGATTGTTAATAGAAGTTAAGGCTATTTTTGAGAAAAATAATTTAAAATCATTTTCTAATCATCTCAGGACTCCGCGGATCGGGAACCAATGACATAGCGATAAATGTTTTACAGAATATTATTTATAATTATTTTTAAAAAAAATCATTTAATTATGAATTATTACTTGTACTTTATTATTAAAGCCTAAAGTGGTGTGGTGGGGGGTGTGTGGCGCGAGGGGAATGGTTTGCTGGAGAGGGGAGACACATCAGCCAATGAGAAGGCCGGGAAGGAGACCGGACCCCTACCACCAGTCCCACCATCCCTTACTGCCCTCAACAGAACCAACGCCTATTACTTACTATTCTTCAGTTTCTTGAGCAACTTCTTCTCTTGTGCTATCTGCATCTCCAGATAATGGATCCTCGCATCAGACACGCTCAAACTCGATGTAAGTATTCATATTTTTTTTTTTTTTTTTTTTTTTACATTTCTTTATTCATATATTCATTTATAGTCTATAACTAGACTTGCCTCTTTTTTTTTCTGAAGTAATGTTGAATTAGGAAAAAAAAAATTGTATTTTTAAATTCGATTTCATTTTCTTTTTCAGACATCCCGCTCGCTATCTACGAAAATGTTATGAACTGGAAAATGGCCAAAGGAATCGACCAAGCTTTGGGACATCTTTCAAACTCGCAACGCGGTCTCTTCATCAGAGAGGTTCAGAAGATGGAAAAAGAAAAACACTCCAAGCTGAGCATCCAGCTCATGAAGTTAGAAAATCACAAAATGGTATGTACCAATTTTTACTTTGCAGTTAAGTTATTTGTGATTTTTTAACGCTTGTAGTATTAACAGTGAGCAATTAAGAGTCCGGTATTGGGGTAGAGATGTGAAACGGGTTACTAGGTCCATATAGTCAAACGAAGGAATAAGTTCCGAAATTGAGCAGACTTTGCGTTCAACATTTTTGATTCCATGACTTTCTTTTACTCTATCGTACCCTAAAAATAAAATTGAGGATTAAATATATATCAGTCTTAGCTGTTTGATTTGTCAAGCGTTTTAAGTCAGTTGCGCCGCTGAAATTCAGTGAAATGAACTTCAATATCATTCAGGTTTCATTCTGATTAACACAGTCTGACATGGCTTAAATATCTATATTTTATATTTCTTTCTCTAAAGTAAATTTTATTTTGTAGATTCATAAAATAAAATAAATTAATACCGTATCATCTTATATGATTAATATAATATCATTCTTATAATTCTTATAATTATAATATAATTAATATCATTCTTATATGATTAATTAAGATAAAATTTTGGGTTTTTTGACGTATTATACCGTTGCCAAGCTAAAGATTTTAGAATAAAATATTCTCATATATACCTACAAAATAGTAAAAGATATGGTAAAGTGACGAATAGGGCATGCACATATTACTGGTTATTATATGTTTAAAATATATAGTGTCGCGTTATTTAACCTAAATCCAATTATTTCAACAAAACTGAATGGCAACAATACGTCCGAGATGTTACCGCAACTTTTTCTTCATAATCAGCTAACCTGAAGAGCAACTTAATACCATGTATTTTGCACCTTTTTACAATGTTTTTAAAAAACGGCTCCAGTGATGTTGATTAAATAATTATTATTTTATTTTATTTTCCAGAACAGTGATTTCGACGATAAGGATGAAAACGACAGTTACTACGTACCAGCGAACTACGCAGATGCTATTTTGGAATACATCACGTCTTTGCCCACCTACGAAAGGAATGATTTTCTTGTTAACCTTACCTTTATCATCGACAATATTGTAGATTTAGTACGAGTTGAGTTGTAAGAGTTATATGTATAAATATTATGAAATGAGCTTTACTTATATTGTAATTTTAAATTATGTTTTGATTTAATTTCAAATTGATTGTAAATGTTGAAAATACTGTTCTTTTTTTTTTTTTACTGATAATGTTCAAAATATATAATTAATATAAAATGATTCTGGATTTTTATTGAATTCTCTATTTTTCTCTAGTATGTGTGTACCTGCTTTGAAAATTTTCGAATATAAGAATATTTTTTGTATGGATTACTAAAAAACGCAAAAATTAATTTTAAGCGATGCTGAAAAGGTGATATATCAAAAAGGACAAACAGTACGAATCTCTATATGTACTGAGCCCAAGACCTTCCATGGGTTGTAGTGGTATAGGAGAGAGAGAGAGAGAGATCAAAAAGGACAGAATGAAAATTTGTGAAACTGATACAGATTACAGACATTTATACGGTGGTGGTCATATAAATTGCATCAATAAAAAAAAAAGTTTCCAAAATTAAACATAACCTTACGTTCAAAAAAAAAAAAAAAAAAAAAAAAAAAATGCTGGTTACAAAAAAAAAAATTATATATCTGTTACGGTCGTGAATAAGTGGTTAAGTCAAAATCTTTCATTTTACAGGCGAGAGACTTCAACTTAACGTAATACCCATAATAGAGTTATAACATACAGTTTTCTTTCCACTTAAAATTTCTTTTACCAAGAAATTTGTTTAACCAATTTAACACGACATGGGAGACGGTCTGAGAGAGCGATAAAGCGATAACTCTTGATATAACTCGATGTTTCACGATCGCCACATGTATTAAAAATTAAAGAAAAGCATATAAAAATAAGTGAAAAAATATAGAAGTTTATGCTCTCTCGTAAAATAAATTAAAATTTTAATTTTCCAGGCCACGACCACTGTTGATTTAAGTCACCGGCTTATAAGAATTATTTCATAATTTTTTTTTTTTTTTTTTTTAAATAATTTTATTTGTATTTGGTATCGGCCTACTCAACCAACGAGAGGAACTCCTACATGACAATCACATGCATATTGCATTAATAACTGAATCTCATTTCACTCAACGATTAAAATTTTGCATACGAGACTACATCACTTATAGAACAGACCACCCAAACAACACTGCCCATGTCGGATCATGCATTCTTATCCTTAAATCCCTTTCACATTCCCTTATTCCTACTACTCCATTTGACGCTATACAAGCCTCTTCTGTAATCATTTTAACTCGTCATTTCCATCTCACACTCTCAGCTGTATACTGTCCTCCCGGTAACACCATTTTCTATAGCCTTCTTAATTCCTTATTCCGATCTCTTGGGCCGCGCTTCATTTCTGGGGGTGATTACAACGCTAAACACCAACGACGGGGTTGTCAAACATCCAACTCTCGTGGTAGCATCCTTTCTAACGTCACAAACTCCAATTGTTTTTCTATCCTTGCTCCTAGGAATCCCACATATTGGCCTACATCTCTCAAAAACACCCTGATGTCCTGGATATATTTGTTACCTCTCGGATCCCCACTTCCCAAGCTGAAATCAAATCCCTGAATGACCTTTCATCTGACCACAGTCCTGTTCTGCTTTCTTTGCATTCAAACGTTTTTCCTAAACCCTCTCCTCCTATATTAATTATAGGACGTGTAAACTGGGACCAATTTCGATATGACATGGAATATAAACTAGACTTAAAACTTCCACTAAAGACAAAACAAGAAATTGACCTAGCCATAGAAAAACTTACTGACTCAATAAGTAGCACCATAATAGACAACACAACTAACACCAAACCTAATAAACCTCAGAAAAGTAACCTACCACAGCACATTCAGATCTTATTAAGAGAAAAGCGCACAGCAAGATCAAAGTGGCGCAGGACCAGATACCCAACAGACAAAACTTATTACACCCAACTCACTAACAAACTAAAATCATAAATAAAAAAAAACCAAAATACAAAATTTACAAAACTTGACGGAAATTCTTACGATTACTGACAAATCACTATGTGGACGACTACTAAAAAAATCCTCAAGTTTAAAGATTTCAACCATCCACTCCTTAATGAAACCCGAACCTGGACTCGATCTGACGAAGAAAAATCTCAGATATTTGCTCAGCAACTCTCTAAAATATACAATTCTCATCCTGAAATACTCAATCCCAACCATGTTGAATGTATTGAAGCAGAACTCGATATTCCTCTCCAAATGACCCTACCACCTAAATCATTTCATCCTTCAGAAATAGCCAATATCATTCACAGATTACCTTTCCGCAAAGCTCCTGGACATGACCTAGTTACTTACCATATAATGAAACAGCTTCCTCGAAAATCCATCCTTTTTCTTACCTACATATATAATGCTATCCTCCGGACCACATATTTTCCTGACTCCTGGAAACTGTCATAAACTTTATGTTTATAAAAACAGTTTCAAGTCAATTCGCTGATTGTCAGACATCTTCTGACAGGTGTAAATAGAGATATAAAGAGAAAAACAAAAAAAAATGTAAATAAAAACTGTATTCAGTTTTGTTGGAAAGAAATGATTTATATTAACTAATATAACTAAGTTAAATTGTTAGTATAATAAGCAGTAATAAGTTTATGCTCTATTGAAAAGTAATGTTAGGTGGCGAACAGAGTCTCTTCGTTACTTAACATTACTTTTTCAAATTTTCTCTAGAAGATAATGTTCTTTTTAAAACCTTTGGCTTTTCAACTGTATATTATAAGTCTATATTTCTGTTCTTAAAAAAACAAAAGTTATATAATAAAATAGTTTTGGTCTATCATTCTTCAGTTGGTCATCAAATTAGTTCAACTTGCGTATTAAGGCATCATTTGTCAATGCTGATAAGATGATGTAGTTAATCTTTCAGGATGTGCAAAATTAATCTTACTTTAGAGGAAGAAAGTATAAGTTCTGACTATTTCAATCAGAATGAAAATTATATTATATTAAGGCCCATTAAATTTCCCATCGGTAAAGGGTAAGTAAATCGTAAACAAATGAAAAATGCATATTTTAAAGTACCACTTCTGTTCAGCCGATTTTGATGAAAAAGTTGCTGGACCATCTCAGGCGTATAGCTGTCTTAAATATAAAATTTCAATTTCGTGCGAGTTTTTGTTTCCATGCTAAAATTACGAAAAACACACACACACAGACCTATTTTCGCGACTTGGTTATTTGTACTCAGGGGACCCTCAAACATGTATTTTGGTGGAAAACTGTGAAAACTGGAATTCGAAAATTTGGACGATCGTAATACTTTTCCTTACTATATATTTCATATATAGATATGTAAAAGTGAAAAATCTGGCGCAACACACGACTTTCATTTACCTCGGTAGGTAAAATTGATTCAACAACTATTTTAAAATTCTATTAATTAGATTTTCTAGGTAAATTCTATTGTGTTAAGTTAGCTTCTAAATTTTGTTTCTCAATTTAATATAATTGTCGATTATAAACAGTCATTTTTGTTTCTGGAAGCAAGCATATCCAATTATTCAATTATGTCTAACCCTAGTATTTTAAAAAAAAGTATCATTTATATTACTACAATGTGGCCTATGAATAAAAAGCGTGGTGGGTGCAACAATCACTTAAATTTCTTTTTTTTTTTTTTTTTTTTTTTTATTTAAAAGTAATTTACAACTGTATTACAATAAAATACATTAAGTAAATGTGCTAATAGATCAAGTGGGCGTGATACAGGCATGTGAAGAAACTACCCAGTGGTAGCACTTCAAAGTTTATTCAGCTAAGTACGTCTCGAGGCCATCGTCTTTTCAGCCGCCTAGGAAGATGATCAGGAATAGAAGATGAGAGTTTGCGGACGAGTGGGTTGGAGTGGACGGGTAATTTGGAATAAAAGGAGGAATATCCTAGTTCGGGCTAGATCTGCGACTAATGGGATATTTAGGTCTTTATGAATTATTTTATTGGTGACAAAGTAAGGGGCGTTTAGGATCTTTCGGAGGATTTTGGAATGCAAGGATTGAATGCGAGAAGAATTGGATGGTTTGGTGGATCCCCATAACTCAATCCCATATGTCCAAATAGGCCTAATGATGGTAATATAAATTAATTTTTTGTAGTATGTGAAAAGTTTTGATCGTTTGTCAAGTAAGTGTTGTAGTAAGCGGTATCTACGAGCTGTTTATTGTCGTTTCAGTATAGTGTGAGGATTCCAAGTAAGACGTTTGTCTAGATGGAGTCTCCGGATCTGTTCAACTGAGGTGAGAATATTGTTAAAGGAAATAGTGGGACAGGCGGACATAGGTTTTCGACAAAGGGTGAAGGTAATTTGATGGGATTTAGTAGGGTTGATTTTAATTCTGCACTTTTAACACAATTCTTCAATAGAAGAAATGTGAGACTAAAGGGTTTTGGAAGCAACAGATGAGTCATTATTTACGGATAACACACAAGTGTCATCTGCGTAGGTTGTGAGGACAGTACCAGGATGGATTGGAATATCAGCTGTATATATTGTAATGTATTGAGGATACTGAGGGGAGTTCATTATTAAATAATTTTAATATTAATTAATTAATGATAACGAACCTTTGTCGGCAAAACATCAAAAGGTGTTTAACTATTCCCCTAGATTTCCCATCGGTATGGGCCCCACAGCAGTACCAGAAACCTCTGGTAGTTTCCCCCCAGCGGCGGCCAACAAGAATATTAGGAGTGGTAAAAAGATAAGAATATTATAGAAAAGGCTATACCGCCAGCCGGGGAACTTCCCATATTGGCCCACCCGAGGTGACGAGAATGAGAGAGAAGAACCGAAGAGTTAGTCAAGTTTTATCCTCAAGAAGAGGGAGTCGGGTTCCAGCTACAAGAAGAGGAGGTGGCCGTCGGGGTTCTGAGAGCAGCTGGAGGATGATGCCGAGAAAGGGGACCTAAGACTGTTTTCACCTTCGCCAGCCGGTTAAGGGTTTCAAAGGTATATCGTTATTTGTAATATTGTATGGCAAAGGTAGTAAAATGTCCCTCAGTATTCTCAATCAGAGTTCTAGGCAATGTGTTAATATAATTTATATGTGTAAATTAATAATTATAGTAATGTATTAATTGAATCTTGTTCACTTTAATCTTACCCTGCATGCCACCTATTGGATTGGTAAACACGATACCTTTGGAAAGGAGATCCAATGGTATCATTAAATATAGTTTATATATTGACTAAATATAGTAAGTAAGCTAGTGTTTGAAGCTTAGAAAAGCAGCCGGGCAAAAACATAGCATTTAAATGGCATCCTATTGTGGGGACGTACTTACCAATCCACTATACTTTATATCAATAATTAAATTAACAAGTAATATATTTTTTTTTCTTTTACGTGGCATCAGGGTTATTGGATTATTTTAATCATATAAGGTAAAAAAGTATCATCTGTTTATATTTGCTTATCAAAAAGATAACTTTCCTTCTTAGTAATGATTTTGTTATGCTTATACATTAATCATGCTCCTACGGTTCATGGATCTCTTACAATTGGCTATTATTTTTTGTATTTTGTTCTTTCTTGAGGATATTTTTTATTATTTTCTTCGTGTATTATACTTGTCGTGCTAGCGTTTAAACCCACATCAAGATTTTTCGAATATTTTATTAAAAGGGGTTATTTCTTACGCACACGATTGTTAATTATCGCGTCAAGAGCCTAAGCGAACCAGAAGAAGAAACTGGTCTAGTTTATGCTAAAATAGTCTCACTTTTGGATAAAGTTGAGTCACAGATCCTGAAAAAAACACAGGAAGAGTTTAATAGAATGCCAAACGAGGAACAGCGCCTAATATTAAAAATGCTCCAACAAATTCGAAACCAGATAAAGAAATCATAGATGAACAAAGGAAAATAGCTAAAATGAATAAGAAGTTCGAATTGTTTGTAGAAACTGCCAAGACAATGATAGATGAGTTACGCTCAATTGCAGCCACAGCCTGCCCTAAATGTCTGAAATCCAAATTCAGAAGACGGCCTCCACAGAAGATAAAGAAGAAATTAATAACACTGAACCTAGTGAAGTGCTCAGGACAGAAAATCAACCTCGTATTAGCATAAGTGAAGAGGTAGAAATAGAAATGAAGCCTGAAGTCAGAGAGAGTGAAAATCCTACCTTATCAATGACGCCAACCGTCAATTATTTGAACAATGAAGAAACCAAAGACAGGTCCCGAATAATCTGCGATTTAGATGTAGAAGAAAGTATCAACATGAAAGAAGATGAGGTCCAATATAGGAAGCCTAATGAAGAAAAAGATGCATCTTTCAGAAATCTACTCAGTTTCATAAGTTCCCAAATTAGGCCCCAGCCGGTAACTTGCAGGTTAGCCACTTTAAATAATTTTCAAAAGAGTTTTCCCGTCGTCTATAATTGTTCATTAATGATAATAGGCAAACTTCATTATTACAGAGATGTGCAAAGCCAACAGTTTATCATTAAATTGATAGTATATGTATTTTATAAGGGTTATATGGTCCTGGACCATGTTAGGAGAGAACGAATACCATATTATGGTTGTGCACGGCAGTCTTTATCCTTTTCCAGGGGATAAAAAGAGGTAATTTGCGTTCCCTTCGTCAGACGAGCTATAACCGGGAAGCTTTGAATTATGTTCAGGTCGAACCGGACTGGAAGTTGTAAATAATTTGTACATATTTTGTAAATAATTAGATTTTTCTATAGGTAGAATTTAGATTGTTGTAAATATTAAAATTAGTACTTTATTGTTTAGATGATTATGATTAGGCATACATTTTATAGATAAATATGGGTGGATCTTAGGGTGAATTATTGGTTTATACTCCTGTTATTATTAACGAAATAATTTAACATAAGTAGAGAATTCAATGACCTCATTTTAAATGAAAAGTACTCTGTTTTTATCCTAATTTTTCACAGTAGTAAACGATGCTGCCTGGTTTGAGAATCAAAAACATTTCTTTGATTAGTAATAAATTGATAACTAAATAATAACGAGCTCTCTTAAATAATATTATAAAGCGTTGGATCTAATATTTATTTTTTCTCTCAACCCAAATATGGATTTGTTCGTCTTAACCAGGGAATAATTACCCTCTAAGGTGGAGTAGACATAGGTCCTCCATTCATTCCTACTAAAGGATTATTACCTTATGATTTGTTTTGTCAAAGAGAAGAACCCTTAATGTGGAGTTGCTGTATTGCCTCCGTATACCCCGAAAGCGGGATTGTTATTTTTAATTATTGTGAAGATTAAGAAGTCTTCTTTGTGCGCCCAGAGTTCTGTGGTTGTATTTATATTGATCCATAATTGAACGCCAAAAGTTATATTAATTCAATGGGGCTCAATTTTTATATTTTTACTGAATTTGCGCTCGTAAATCCTTTTAATTTTGTCACAGACATAAATAAAATAAAAATGATAATTAGGGAATAGTATAATAAATTTTAATTAGAGACTAACAATATCTTCTAGAGTATGAAAACAAAATGTTAATTAACTATGTTCAAGAACAAGTTAAAGAAAGTTAGCAATACAATTTTGTAGGCATGCCATTAAGCTATACTTGAGACCCATTCTATTTATTTACCTCGTGATGACAATAAATCTTTTCAATATTCAATATTTTTATTTAACACGATTGTACCTTATTGATAATTGACTAGACCAAATGGCAAATGAAAGATAATATTTATAATTTTAAATAGATTGAGAATACTGAGTGGATGTAATATGTTGTTATTTTTTGTTTTTATAAAAGGTATTGAAACCTAATAGTAGAGTCAATTTTGTTGATTTTAATAGCTTGCCACACAATAGAAAGTCTTGGTGGGCATTATTTTTTGTATTTCGTTAATTTGATATCCAGACAGAGCACCTAAAAAGGTGTTGGATAGAATGAACTTTATTTGATGTCAAAAGATGTTTTAGAAATCATGGACATAACGTAAATGTAAATAATTTATTGTGAAGGAGTACAATATTTTTATAAATAATTAAATATACAACTACAATCAATGCATTAAAAATCGAATATTCGAAAATTCCCAAATATGAATATTGTAAATATTAATATATATTAGTATCTAAGAACAAAATTAGACTATATAATGGAAATTGTTTTTGTAAATATTAATTTTGTAGATTTGATAAGAAATGAAAATACATAAGAAAAGGTAGATAGACTTTAAAAAGTCAATATTCATATAAAGGAAAAATAATTTGTATTTAGTTAAAAATCTTGTAGATAATTAGATATATGAGTTTATATAGTTAAATACCATTACCATCGGTTGTCCTACTACAGTGTTTTATATCAAATAGCATTAAGCTAGATTGCAATGATCTCTCTGTTTAGTTAACTAACTTGTTATTCCATTTGAAATAATAATTTTCATAGTTGCATAACGTTTACAAATGTATTTCTTGATGTAACTATTGAATTATATTGTAAAAACTTGGATTAAGTATGTTTATTGTGTATAAATTCTGTAAGAAAATGTTATTGTACAGTACTGATTATTAGTTCTAGGTGTTTATTGTAAGTTTATGTTTTAATGATGTAAAAATAAAAGAAAAATCAAAAACCTTAGAGTTTTTAATTTTTCTTTCCTCGCAAACTGGGGGAAATGTAATGTATTGAAGATACTGAGGGGAGTTCATTATTAAATAATTTTAATATTAATCAATTAATGATAACGAACCTTTGTCGGCAAAACATCAAAAGGTGTTTAACTATTCCCCTAGATTTCCCATCGGTATGGGCCCCCCAGCAGTACCAGAAACCTCTGGTAGTTTCCGCTCAGCGGCGGCCAACAAGAATATTAGGAGTGGTAAAAAGATAAGAATAATAGCACAAAGGCTATACCGCCAGCCGGGGAACTTCCCATATTGGCCCACCCGAGGTGATGAGAATGAGAGAGAAGAACCGAAGAGTTAGTCAAGTTTTATCCTCAAGAAGAGGGAGTCGGGTTCCAGCTACAAGAAAAGGAGGTGGCCGTCGGGGTTCTGAGAGCAGCTGGAGGATGATGCCGAGAAAGGGGACCTAAGACTGTTTTCACCTTCGCCAGCCGGTTAAGGGTTTCAAAGGTATATCGTTATTTGTAATATTGTATGGCAAAGGTAGTAAAATGTCCCTCAGTATTCTCAATCAGAGTTCTAGGCAATGTGTTAATATAATTTATATGTGTAAATTAATAATTATAGTAATGTATTAATTGAATCTTGTTCACTTTAATCTTACCCTGCATGCCACCTATTGGATTGGTAAACACGATACCTTTGGAAAGGAGATCCAATGGTATCATTAAATATAGTTTATATATTGACTAAATATAGTAAGTAAGCTAGTTTTTGAAGCTACCGCTGCCTTAGAAAAGCAGCCGGGCAAAAAAACAGCAATATGGTATAAAGGATTGGGCCCAGAATACTACCCTGAGGTAAACCGGCGGACTGAGGAAATACAGATGAGTAAGAAAGGTTATGACTTACTTTAAAGGTTCTATCAGTGAGGTAGGATCGGATTAATAAGAAGTACGTAGGAGAGAGGAATTGGCGAAGTTTGTAGAGCAGCCTGGGTGCCAAACTCGGTCAAAGGCCTGTTGTACGTCAAGAAAGACTCCAGTGCAATACATCCCGCGCTCCAATGTAGAAGATATCACATCCACCACACGGTGACACTGTTGTATAGTGGAATGGGATGAGCGAAATCCAAACTAGTGGTCAGGAATAACATGGTTAATATCCAGGATTGGGTATAGATGTTTAAGGAGCAGTTTTTCTAGGATTTTCCCCATAATGGACAAAAGAGAGATATGACGATAGGAAGACAAGAGGCTTAGGGAGCATTTTGATGATTGAAAATTTCCAAGGATCAGGAAAATGCTTAACTTTCTTGAAATAAATTTTAGAACAATTAAATCAAGGTAAGAGTTGGGAAAAAAAAAGAACTACTCTTAGTTTAAATGGAAACATTTATTTTAGATTAATTAATATAATAATAGACATTATATCAGGACGTCAACGACTACGGTCGGATATCTCTGTAGTTCGTAAGTTACAAGATTTTTTGTAGGGCTCTCTTGAATAGGTTAAATCCGCAGGTGGATCCGATGATTGGGGAATATCAGGGGGGTTACCGGAAAGAAAGGTCATGCGTCATGAGTCTGAAACTACTACTAAATTACTACAACTATAGAACGAACAAGAATAATTTTATCCCCTTTGTGGGCTTTAAAAAGGCCTACGATTCTGTAGATAGGGAAGCTTTACTGGGGATTCTGAAGAATATGAAGTGGACGGAAAGACAAGGAGGTTGATTGAGCAAACGCTGACGAACACGACCTCGAAGGTGTAATTCCAACGATTCATCAGTGGGCCCTTTCGGATCAAGACGGGGCTCAGGCAGAGGGATTGTCTGTCCCCGTTGCTGTTCAATGTAGTGCTGCATAAGGCAATGAAGGAGTTATGGATCAAAATTAGGGACCAAAAAGAATAACTTCAGAGTAAGTTTTCTGGCGTATACTAGTGATCTGGCCCTCCTGGCGGAATCTGCGGATGAAGTACTAGAGCACATAAATGGCCAAAAAATCATTTCTAAAAGAGTCGGTTCACAGATATCATTCGAAAAAACAGAGTTATGGCTACTGATCGAAAATTTCGGAAAAGAAACATTTAAAACATAAGTATTTTAAGTATGGGGAAATCAGGGTCACAAATAGCTTAAGTGATTTAGGGGAAATTATATCTAGTAATGGGTCCGAGAGAAAGGGTATGGAGGAGAAGCTGGTCAAGATGGAAAGACTTAGTCAGACGTAGTTGGTTAATGTAAAAAGGCTATTTTAATAAGAGCGAAAATAAGGCACTATAACACCGTTGTCAAACCGGTTATAATGTATGGAATGGAGACCGCTTCTCTTCTTAGCTTAAGGAAACTTTTGGGAATTGAGAGAAAGATCATGAGGAAGATTTGTGAGGCTATCAGAGGGATATAGGCTGAGGCTTACCTGAGAACTGTACGAAGAAATCGATGACCTGGAAACGGACATTAGGTTAAGGAGGCTGCGTTTCTACGGGTAAGGATGAGCCCGAACAAAATAAATAAGAAGATATTTGGAAAAATGTGGGAATATAAAGGGGCCTTCAGCAGATAAGAAAAAAAAAAAACTGTGAGATTTGGAATCTCAAATCAGGATTGTGTCAAAAGAGATGAATATAGGGAGAAATAAAGGTCCTTGTGGTTGCCTAAGAGAGGAGAAAGGGGGTGTATGGAACGAGGAATAAAGAAGATTCCTGAAAGAATGAAGAATGCAGTCTGAAAGAATGAAGAAAAGGTGGGAAGAGAGGAAGAGAGGGGAATGTCTGTGCAAAGTTGGGAGAAAATGAAATTTGCATGGTCTTTAAGGCCGTTTCGCGTCAAAAAATAATTATAAACATATACTTAACGTAACAGTAAATTTTATTAACTTCGTATATTTATCCAATAACTTTGCATCTAATATCTAAATAACGTTTCTTCTAAAATATTTAGCTTTCCAACGATGAATTATACATCTATATCACCATTCTTATTTTTGAAAAAAATAAATAAAACTGGAAAATCATTTTTGACGTTTTCTTCTAAAGTTTTTTATCCCACTCAGTCATATTTTATATTTTCCTATGTTTTATAAATATTAACGACTAATTAATAACATTGAATACATCAACGGATTTATATAAGACAAATGACACAGTACAAACCCCTCAGTTCACAATTAAACCACTGTTCTATGATAATACGTCATTTGTATCCCTTTCAAATATATTTAAATAAAATACAAATATATTCTTAATGCACAATAATTTGTACTCCAACTATTACATCTGGTTTTTGAATTAATACATTTTATAAAATAATCAAACGTTATGTTAATAGATACTAAATAGATAATAAAATATTTTAACCCATAAGCTCTTTTTATCAACTCAAAATCCATTATCAACACAAAACAAACATATATATATACTACTGGAGAAAAATAGGGTTGAATAAAATCCAGTGTCATTTGCTATTATTTAATATGTTAAGCAATAGTAGAACAAAGAATAATATTAGTCAGTAAGAATAATACTACAACAAAAGTTACTTTTTACCAGTGCAATGTCAATTTTAATTAATTAATATCAATTTTATATCAAATCAAATGATAATATCAAAATAAAATATAATAAAACATAGTAGATCCTTATCGTATAAAGTAAGAATAATAGTGCAAAAAACAAACATAGTGCAGTTATTTTTTAATAGTGCAATGCTAATTTTAAATATTTATTATCAATTTGACATTAAATCAAATGATAACTTCAAATGATAGTATCAAAATAACATATAATAAAACATAGTAAATACTTATCATATAAAGTAAGAATAATAGTGCAAAAAACAAACATAGTGCAGTTATTTTTTAATAGTGCAATGCTAATTTTAAATATTCATTATCAATTTGACATTAAATCAAATGATAACTTCAAATGATAATATCAAAATATCATATAATAAAACATAGTAAATACTTATCATATTAATTAAGAATAATAGTGCAACAAAAGTTATTTTTTAATAGTGCAATGCTAATTTTAAATATTCATTATCAATTTGACATTGAATCAAATGATAACTTCAAATGATAGTATCAAAATAACATATAATAAAACATAGTAAATACATATCATATAAAGTAAGAATAACAGTGCAAAAAACAAACATAGTGCAGTTATTTTTTAATAGTGCAATGCTAATTTTAAATATTCATTATCAATTTGACATTAAATCAAATGATAATATCAAAATATCATATAATAAAACATAGTAAATACTTATCATATTAAGTAAGAATAATAGTGCAACAAAAGTTATTTTTTAATAGTGCAATGCTAATTTTAAATATTCATTATCAATTTAACATTAAATCAAATGATAATATCAAAATATCATATAATAAAACATAGTAAATACTTATCATATTAAGTAAGAATAATAGTGCAACAAAAGTTATTTTTTAATAGTGCAAGGATAATTTTAAACATTTATTATCAATTTGACATAAAGACAAAATGATAATTTTAAAATAAAATATAATGGAACATAGTAAATACATATCATACTAAGTGAGAATAATAATACAACAAAAGTTATTTTTTAATAGTGCAATGATGAAATATAATTCCATTATATTTTTACAAATACATACTAATATTCATAACTAGGAGAGGATCCCATATGTGTCTTACGGACTTAATGAATTTTTTTTTTAGTACTACATTATCCATAACTACATAACTAGACAATAACCAAATAACCCATTAGGCACTGCCAAATATTCGGTGGCATCGCTCCCCAGGAGTCGCGTAAAATAATAGGATAGTTCGCGCCTGAAAAACACATGTTATTTAATACCTCTGGTTCTAGTGAAGGTAGAAAAATGAGTTTGGTGTAAAAATTACCATATTTCAAAGGAGAATATAAAAAAGTTTTATGCTTGAAGAGAACCAATAAAGCATAAATAATCCCGTCAAAACATTACTTTTAATAAGTTTTTTAAAACTGCGTTGAATTTTTGTAGACATGTTTGTGAATTTGAACACATTTTTTAAGAATTGTTATTCAAAGTACTGTTTTGAAGAGATTATTTACATTTTTAAGGTAAAAATTACCATATTTCGAAGTGAAATATAAAAAAAATGAAAAATGAGTATGGTGTAAAAATTACCATATTTCAAATCGGAGTATAAAAAAAATAAAAAAATAATCTATTAAATAATTTAACTTTTATGCTTAAGATGAACCACTAAAGCATAAATAATCTTGTAAAAACATTATTTTAAATAAGGTTTTTTAAAAACTGTGTTCCTTACTCCCAAAAAGGACATTTTAAATTTTTGTGGACATTTTTTTAGAATTCTTATTAAAATTACTGTTTTGACGAGATTATTTATATTTCAGGGTTACTACAGATCATAAAACTATAAAGTACAAAATAATATTTAAAAAAAAATTAATTCGCTTTAAAATAAGGTAATTATAACACCAAGCTTATTTTTTTACCTTCACTAGAACTAGAAATATAAAATAAAATGTGTTTTTACGCGATTCCTGGGGAGAATTGGCTCCCTAATATTTTGTAAAGTCTAATGGTTAATATATATACTAGTGGTAAGAAACAGATGAGATCCTATCCTTGCAAATCCCTTAGTATGTATAAGTATAACTCTGCATAACAACTAGAAACGTTCTCGTACTAAGTTTTGAATAGTTTCGACAATGTACGCCATTTTAGCAAAAAATGCTTTCCTGTTCAAGCCGGAACGAATGGTTTGGGCGAATTTCATGATAACTTTAGCGTAGACTTTCGCAGTGTTGCCATTGCTCCCATTACTTTTCTGAAAAAGAAAAGAGAAAGAAAATTTATATGCGCTTGTAAATAATTGTCTCTAGTAAAAAATGAGAGTAACTGCTGGAGTTAATCTTAGTATTTCATATCTACTATCCGCACGATATTAAATTGTTAATATCACAAAAATTATATTAAAATATTTAAAAAAATCAGGTGCAGGCAACACACGACTTTCACTTACTTCTGTTTTTAAAATCAATGAAAGAATTTTCAAATACAGTTAGAGATAAAAATACGTGAAACTATTAAAGAATTAATTAAATCGAATTTATACAGAAACATGTTTTTTATTAAAAAATCTATTATATTATTATCTAAAATAATCAGTTAGTTTAATGTTCATTTCATCACTCTCTATTAAATTTTAAAAGCTTGTGTATGAGATAATATTTTTTTCTAGAATCTTTAGCTTTCCAACGGTATATCATACATGTATATTACTGCTCTTATGTTCAAAAACAAAAAATTGCATTAAAACAATATTTTTTCTGTTTTCTCCTTTAGTTGGGTATCGAATTTATTAAATTTATATATTTACCTGTTTTTCATCAGCGTTAACAAGACAATATAGTAATTTGTATTGAATCTACAAAATTAAAGGTACTTTAGGGGAAGAAAAGAAAAGAAAAGTACTTTAAAGCCCATTAAATTTTACATCGATATAGCGAGTTTAATCAAAATCGTCGGAACCGTTTTCAAGAAAATCGAAAGAAGGTGAAGTGAAGTAAATAAAAAAAAATGAAAATTATAAAATAAATAAAAATCAGCCGCAGCTCTGAGTCATTTCAATTTAAAGATAAGAACACGAAAAAAAAACTTTTAAAAAAAAATGTACACAATTTCGCAATAATATTTTTATATACATATCCACATAGATATCACTCATACTAGATAAAATAAAATCAGTATATTATTATTTTATTTTATTATATTTACGTTATCAAGGAATTTAGAGCTTACTGAAAATATATAATTATTAAATGACCGAAAAATGGTTGCCTAAGATTTGTCCTATTTGAGTCAACGAAAAACTGAAATCAAGCTCAAGCAACTATGTTCCCTAAAGAGTCCGAAAGTCTTGTAACATACTGAGTTGGGCTTCTACAACAGGATTTATTTAGTGTAAAATAAAAATCGCTTATCTGCCTACTATTAACCCTTCCTACCCTGAAGTCAAGTCCCCCAAGCATATTACTGTCATCTATACTCCCCTGGATCATTTTGACAAGGTGTCTTATAGCAGCTATTGTGCATCTGTCCTTCACTGTATGCCTTACATAAAATTCACACATCAATTGACTGTATGAGATTTCCCAACCAGGGTAATACAAATTTTTTTTTAAATAAAAATTTTAAAAATCGCTTTTTCAACCTTTCAATCAAATTAACTCCTTTTATGGTTTTAGGAAACCATATAAGCCCCCGCCATATTCAATGTAAGTTCTCAAAAAAGCGTTAAACAAAAATAATAATGTACCCGTGTCCTTGAAATCATAGCACATCCTTCTGATGAATCATAGCACATTATTTTGTTTTTAAACAGTACGATCATATTCCAATATCTATTATTTTTGTTAAAATATGTTGTATTTTTTTTAGTATAGTCTACATTTTTGTACATATATATATATATATATATATATATATATATATATATATATATATATATATATGGGTTCCATTACGTTTCTATATTATTATATTACATAAAATTAGCCCGATTCTTCTATACCTTAGTTCTATGATGATTAAATAAATATTAAATTGAAGAAATGTTAAATATTTTTATCAGAAAAATAAGTTAATTTTTTAATACATTTTATTTGTTTGAAAAAAAAAATCTAGGGCAAGTAACACACGACTTTCGCCTAACTCACCTATTAAAATCAAGCTAAGAACTATTAAATGAACTTTAATTTAAACATTTTAAAGTTAATTTAAATGAAAGATCTATTCAGTTTCGTTAGAAACATATGAATTAGATTAAATAATATAGCAATATCAACTTGTAACGTATCATTATCGAATATTGTTCTAAGCTCTAATTGTTACAATACATTACCTTCTACAACTAATATTTTTTCTAAAATCTTTACCTTCCCAACTATATGTGATACGTCTCATCACTAATTCAAAACAAAATCAAAAATTACATTAAAAAAAATATGTGTACTCTTTTCTACCTTAGTTGGTAATAAAATTTGTTCAACTTTTATATTTAGTAGCATATTATCAATTTTAATATGATGGTGGGGAGTCCATGGTTAGCGCATTAGAGAATATTATCCCTTTTTAATTAAAATTTTATCAACGATTTGTCATTAAAAATTATATAAAAATTACCAATCTAAACTGACATCGTCTTTGGCACCTAATCTAATATTAGATTATTATTAGTTTCGGACAGATTTTGCATAAAAATGTTAGCATAGAAATTTTAAATTTCACTACGTGCGACCTTTTAATTTCATGCTAGACCTGCCATGTACATTTTTTTCGGACTTGGACTTGTATCCATGTATTTGAAGTTAAACCTCAAAGTGATTAATATATATTTCATATTGAGGATGTATAGTCGACTGTTATAGGTGGAATAATCAGCAACGATGGTTTATGCTTGGACATGGCTCAGTAATGCCCTGATGGCTCACAAGCCTGAGCCAAAACGTTAGCAAAATTAGAAAAAAAATTCAAAAAATGACTGATTCCTGATTATTCCTCCTATAATATATATTTCATACATATACAATTGAAATTAAAAAAGAGTCTTGTGTTCTAAAGTTCGTGTTTTTATACCTTTGATATTTAGTACGCAGGCTTATTTTTAAGAAAGTTTCCTTAAAATAACTAAATAAATCGTTTTGTATGATATTCAGCATTAGTAGTTATATTCTGTAAGAAAAATACTTCCCCTTACTATATATAATAAGTGAAAGTAAAAAGATATTAAAAAATATTAGAAACTTAAATAAATTTACATTTTCAATACAAACATTCTGTGAAATATGTTTACAACCAAATTTTTATTTCTTTATGCAACTTTGGAAGGAAGAAATAACTAAATTATCCTAGGGACATTTGCCGGGTTTGCAACCGCGACTTTGGACATATCAGATCCTTAATCCCTTGCTTAATTTATTATATTGAGGATGTATAGTCGCCTGTAGAAACTATTGGGTTGTGTCACATGAAATGTCCGTTTTCAAGGTAAAGGGTTTTTATTAAAAATACCATATAAAAACAAGATAATTTTATTCGAAGTATTTACCTTCTTTTTCTACACATTTTTTCCAACGTGACACCAACTTTTTATCCCCGAACTGAAAAACTCTGAGCTTTGAAGTGAAACAAAATCTGAAAACGCACTTTTCACTTGATCATCATTTTCAAAAAGTTTTCCTTTGACGAACTTGTCTAAATTCCTGAACAGGTGGTAATCTGTTGGAGACAAGTCGGGAAAATATGGTGGATGCGGAATTTCTTTCAATTTTTGCACGGTATGTTTTGAAACATGGGGTCTTGCTACATGTTTCGAGCTTTTTTACTTTCCCAATACACTTTAAATGTCTGGAAACGGTAGATGCACTTGCATTTAGTTGTGCTGAGAGTCCTTCACCTGGTAGGGGTTTCCTTCTACTGTTTGTTTGAGGACATCCCCTTGTCGGGAGAGGAGTCGGTATCCCCAGCTGAAACCATAGCAAACCAACGGCGAATGGTCCGTTCATTAACTCTCCCTTTCCCAAACGCCTAGCAAATATTTCAAGGTGCTAATGGCCGAGATTAAACTCGTACGAAAATATTACTCGAAAATCGCGTGTTTTCATGTTCATATTTGGAGGTATACTAAAAAGTGGGTAATTGATTGGGAAGCTTATGTTTATAATACAAAGGTAGAGGATTAGTAACTGTTTACTTTAAATGTGTAAACATTCGGAAGAAAACAACAGAGACCTGCAAAATCCTTAATGTATTACAGAAACAATAAAAACGGACATTTCATGTGAGACAACCAATATTATAGGTCAGAAAAGCCTCATACGCCAATTTCAAGGGTTCAAACCCTGCAGGTAGCCCTTATTTAATGGTCGAATGGATCAGCAGACGGATATGTTTTTAATGTTTTAACCGAATTCGGAGAGCTAAACAATCATGTATTTTTTTATCCTTCAAACACCTAGGGCCATCTGGGTTTGAACCCGCGACCTCATTCTTAGCAAATCCATATTATGTAAATTTATCAAGGTCACCTATAGTGCAGTGGCAAATATAACAGCCTTCTATGCCCAAAATCGTAGGTATAAACCCGATAGATGGCCTAAGTATCTGTATTTAATATTTTCAACCAAATTCATTATTTTTTCAGCCACATTCATAATCATACACCATTTTCAATGGACGATATAATTAAAGATTTTTTACTTTTTCGAAAATCTTAGTTCTATGACGTTTTCATAAACCCCCGAAAAACACAAGCATACATTCCTATAACAACAAAAAGAGTAGTAAACAATAAAAAGTAAATTAAGTCAAAATGCGCGGGAGCAATAAAAAAATATAACTCAAAAAACGTAATTATAGGACCCGAAAAAACAATTATTAACCACTGTATTAATAAAGAATAAATATTATTTACAATAACCGTGTGCGATAAAAAATACAGTTAAAAAACTTATTCACAAGACCCGAAAACAAAATTATAAATCCCTATAACAATAAAAAATATTAAAAGTAAATTCAAGTTAAAATGGACCGGAGCAATAAAAAAATAAAACTTAACTATAAGACCCGAAAACACAGTTATCAATTCATAAAAAACATTAAAAGTAATTATGAGTTAGGATGCACGCGAACGTTAAAGAATACAGCTCAAAAAACGTTATTATAATACCCGAAAACACATTAATTAATCTCAATAACTACCCCACCCCTCTAAAAAATCAAAATCAATAACTATCTTAAAAATGTATGGACGATAATTATTTTTTTTAAATATTAGCTCGTTAAAAACAACACTTGATATCAAATATCTAAAAAAATCAAAAAAAATCTATAGAATATGCAAAAATTATTATAAAAGTCATGATTTTGATAAAACTAATTATTGTTTAATAAATAAATAACTAAAACGGAATATTTAGGGCCAGAAGTGAAGAAAAGGTTTACAATCGCTTTGTAGAAGGTTACATTAGAAATAGAAAAGGTTATGTTTGACTTGGAAAGGTTACAATTGACTTGGAAATGCTATATATATTAAGGGTCGTCTGTAGTCCATTGGCTAGCATTATAGCCTTCTATGCCAAAAGTAGCGGGTTCAACCCCAGAAGATAGCTTTAAGATTTTTTAAAGAGAGTGAAAATATATTATTGGGTCGATCTCTCAATTTGGTATAAATCTGAATGGCCATCTGCCAGGTTGGAACCTGTGAACTTCGTGTATAGACACTGCACCACAGATGAACCATAATAGATTTAATACGGGATTAGGGATATAACATGCATAAAGTCGCGGTTGTAAATCCGGAAGATAGTAGGATATGTAAGTAATTAATCCTTGGCTAGTCTGTCCTTCCAAGGGGATGTAAAAAATTACAAATTCAGTTGAAAAAAATATAACAGAAATAACCATAGGCACAGAAGACTGTTATGGTGACCCTTATAGATTTATATAATAAAGGAATGATGATTTTTATCCGCGGAGAGTCGCGGGTTTAAATCTGGCAGATTTCCTTTGGTTATTCCGTCGGAGGAAACATGAAGTGGGTCCTGAACCTATTCGATGGCGAGAACTCGTCAAACATCTTTATAAAACCTGTATAGGCAAACTTCCGCTATACTACCATTGGATTAGCCACGGTAACATAAAGAAATAAATAAACGACATGATTTAATAAAAATATTAAGTTTTATATTAAAAAAAAAAAAATTAAATTAACTGTACCAAATGGGTTTTTCATCATGGAATTGATTGATAAAGTTATAAGTTAAAAAAAAATTATGATTTGATTAAAAAAGTTGTGAATTTGACTGTCCAGATCCCCAATTAACAATATGAAATTTAATTAATAATTTATGTAGTTAAACATCTTGTACTGTAACTATGTTACATTTTAAGATTGTGTAAGGGTGTTATGTTACTGTGTTGTTTACAATAATAGTTCAATTGAAATTAGATTAGAGCTGATGGGGCTCACCCATTTTTTGTGTTCATAAAAGACTTATGACTAACTTATTACTAACTTAATAAATTGATTGAGAAGATTTAACTGAGAAAACTATATATGCCGAATTTTTTTTTTCTAATTATGAAGTACCTTTAATTTAGTAGATTCCATAAAAATAACCATATCAACATAAAAGCATTAATATAAAACGCCTAAATATATAAGTTGAAATGATTTGTCAACCAACTAAAAAAGACAATTTTTTTTTTTTTTTTCAAAACATAAGAATAGTCATATAGATGTATAATATGCCGTTGAAAAAATAAAGGTTTTCCGGAAAATCTTTTATTTCATAGTATTGAAATATAGTGTAAAGTGAAAAATAGTGAATTAACTTTTTTACTTTCACTTACCTATATATGAAATATATAGTAAGGGAAAGTATTGCGATTGTGAAAAAATTTTAATTACAGTTTTCAACGGAAATACACGTATTAGGGTTTCTTGACTCTAAATGACGCAAAAATGTGTGTGACGCAAAAACTCCAGAACAAAAACGAAAATTCCTATGAAACAGAAATGTTTTGTTTAAGGCAACTAACTATACGCCCGAGATGTTATAAAATCAGCTGATTGGAAGTTGTACTTTATATTATGCATTTTGCACCTTCATACAATTTTTTTAAATAACGTCTCTAACGATTTTGATTAATCTCTATATATCGATGTAAAAACTTAATAGGTTTTAATATGATGTAGGTTTCATTCCGATTGAAATAGTCTGACAGGGCTTAAATGACCATATTTTAAATTTTCTTCTTTTCAAGTACCTTTAATATTGTAGATTCTATAAAAAATAACTATATGATCTTGTTATCGTCGATAAAAAACAGGTAAATATATAACTTGAACGAATTCGATATCCAACTAAAGGAGATAACTGAAAAAAACATTTTTTATTGCAATTCTTTGTTTTTGAACATAAAAACGGTAATATACATGTATAATATATCGTAGGAAAGCAAAAGATTTTAGAACTAATATTATTTTGTACAGAAAATTGTAAAATTTGATAAAGAGTGATGAAAATCCAATAAAACTGATTGTTTTAGATAATAATATAATATATTTTTTAATAAAACACATGTTTCTGTAGAAATTCAATTTAATTAATTCTTTAAAAATTTATTTTTATCTCTAAATGTATTAAATAATTTAAATTGATATAAATAACGAAGGTAAGTGAAAGTAGTGTGTTGCGCGCACTAGATTTTTGTAAACGAAAATTTTATAATAATAATTATTTATTTTAAAACACGTTTTCAATAAATCTGAATATTATTCTTTAAATTGTTTTACCTTTACTAACCTGTATTTAAACTTTATTTAATAACTCATAGGTAGAAATAATCGGGAGACAGCCGTTAAAATATATTTAATATTATTTGACGTTTTCTGCTCAAGCATCTGAGCCATCATCAACTTAATTGAATTTATGCTTGACATGGCTCACTGATACACTGATCATGATCTCACATGCTTGAGCCGGAACGTCGGCAAAATTCAAATATTTTAAACGACTGGCTCCTGGATATTTCTACCTATGATAATTTCAACAGTCGACTATACATCCTTAATAAATTTAATAGTTGTTTGATCAATTTTAAGTACCGATGTAAGTGAAAGTAGTGTGTGTGTGTTTTTTTACTTTCACTTACCTATATATGATATACATAGTAAGGGAAAGTATTGCGATCGTGAACATTTTCGAATACCAGTTTTCAACGGAAATACACGTTTCAGGGTCCCCTGAGTCGAAATAACTAAGTCCCACAAAAAGGTCTGTGTGTCCGTGTGTGGTATGTTCTGGGAAAAAACGAAAAGTAATAAGAAACTGAATTTTCATATTTAAGACATTCTTTATACCTTTTTACGATTTTCTCAAAAACGATTTTAATTAAACTCACTATATCGATGTAAAATTTAACGGGCTTTAACATCATGTCTGAAATAGTCTGACAGGGCTTAAATGCCGATATTTTAAATTTTCTTCCCCTAAACTTCCTTTAATTGTGTAGATAATAAAAAAATAATAATATAACCTTCTTATCAGCGATAACAAACAGGTAAATATATAAGTTAAACGAATACGATATCTAACTAAAGGAAACCTCCCCTCCTCCCCAAAAAAAAAAAAAAAAAAATTCAAATGCAATTTTTCATTTTTGAACATAAGAACAGTAATATAGATAAGAATCGTATTTAATTGATATTAAAAGAGGAGGTAAGTGAATGTCGTGCACCAGGTTTTTCAATGATGGTATATACTAATCTATATTATTGATTCAGTTTATACTAATTCAAAATCAAATATCGGGACATTTGCCTGTAGTTATTTTACTCCGTCTCTAATGAACTACAGTCCCAATAACAGGCTTAACTATTCAGCATTACTACTACAAGCATTCGAAAAATCTTTGCCAAATTACATCTCGGAACATGTTACCAAATCCGAATTCAGTAATTTCTTACCTACAAAGAATAACTAGGTACTTACCAATAAGTTGTTTTCCAACTTCATGAGCTTGGTACTGAGCTTTGAAAATTTTCCTTTATCAAATTTTTGAATCGCTCTAAAGACGAGTCCTCGTTTTGAGTTAGGGAGATGATTCAAAACAAAGCCAATGTATTTGGCCAATCTCCAATCCATCATACGGTCGAAGACAGCAAACGGGATTCCTGAAAAACGAAAACAAAAAGCATTGAAAAAAAAAAATTTTTTTTTGAGCTAATTCATTATCACTTGAAATAAAAAACGTATTTAGTTATAATCTACACGGGTGTTACTAATTACGGTAATTCTTAAAAAAAGGAAATTAAAACTTACGTCTAACTTGTCTGACGCGAGGTTCCATGGTGTTCAGTAGAAGATAGCACAAGTGGTGTCACTCTAAGAGTAAGGATTTAGAAATGGACTGTGGCTCTGTGGAGGGCAGAATGGAATGATGGGGCTGGTGGTGGGGGTCCGCTCTCCTTCCCGGCCTTCTCATTGGCTCCCATCCTCCCCTCTCCGCCCCTCTCCTCCCTACCAACCCCTACCACTAGACTTCGCACATTAATAGCACTGTTAAGATTTACTCATTAAGTGAATTGATATTTTATAGTTTACAATATATGATCTATAACCTATAATTTGTTTATGTTTGTTTACAATTAAAAAAAAAAAAAAAAAAAAAAATGTGGTTCAATATAAAATTAAAAAAAAAAAAAAAGAAACAAAAACTGTACCTCTACAACCCATGAAGGTTTTATTCTCAAAACATACACTATATAGATTCTCACTGCTTTACGGGGTGATTAGGCTTTGTTTACGCTCAGCTACCAGATTTTTCTCTAATTTTGGGAACCTACTTTATACAAGTTGGGAGGGTTTCCATACCCCAGGGTCACTCCACAGCCGAAATATCAGAATAAATAATTCTGTCTCATCCGGGTTTCCGACTTGAGACCGACTTGTTAACTGTCAGTCTAATCAGTTCTGAAAATGATAGTGTTATCAACATTTTTGTTTATATATATTTGTGTGCGTGCGTGCGAGTAGATTTAATTAGTTATCTGCTATGAATTTTGTTTTTCTTATTTCTAGTATTTTAAAGTAAAAATTATAGTTAAGTTATATTCTATGATGTGCTAATATAGTGGAATTAAAAAAATAAATAAATAAATAAAATAAAATATATATATATATATATGAAATATTTAGTAAGGGAAAGTATTGCGATTATGAAAATGTTCGAATTCCAATTTTACACGTTTTAGAGTCCCCTGAGTCCAAACGACCAAGTCCTGCAAAAAGGTCTCTGTGTGTGGTAGCTTCCGCGCGTGAACGATAAGTCCTATGAAACTGAAATTTCATATTTTAGAAAACTATACGCCCGAGATGTTCAGAACCTTTTTCATCAAAATTAGCTAACCAGAAGAGCTACTTGATACTATGTATTTTGCACCTTTTTACGATTTTCTCCAAAAAGACTTTAACGATTTCGATTAAACTCGCTACATCGAAGTAAAATTTAATGGGTTTTAATATCATGTAGTTTTCATTGTGTTGAAATCGTCTGAAAGGGCTTAGAAGCCCATATTTTAAATTTACTTCTTCTAAAATACCTTTAATTTTGTAGAATCTACAAAAAAAAACATATCATCTTGTCACCATTGATAAAAAACAAGTCAATATATGAGTTGAACGAATTCGATACCCAACTAAAGGATAAATCTGAAAACATATTTTTTTAATGATTTTTTTTGTTTTTGAACATAAGAACAGTAATATAAATGTATAATATACCGTTGGAAAGCTAAATATTTAAGAAAAAATATTATCTTATACACAAGCTTGTAAAACTTAGTAAAGTTGATAATAAGCTTTCTATAGAAATTCAATTTAATTAGTTCTTTAATAGTTTCACTCATTTTTATCTCCAACTGTATTTAAAAATTTCTTAATCAATTTAAAAAACGGAGTTAAGTAAAGGCCGTGTGTGATTTTTTTTAAATCTTCAGCTTTCTAAGTAAATAGTATACCTCTTACTGTTCCGATGTTCAAGAAACGAAAAATTACATTTTATAAAATATTTCTGCTTGCTTTTTGTTCGATATCAAATTTGTTCAACTTTTATATTTAGTTGCTTTTTATCAATCCTAATAAGATGATACGTTTAGTTTTTTGAGTTTACAAAATGATTGGTAGTTGTAGACTATTTCAATGAGAATGAAACTTACGTGAAATTAAAGCCCATTAAGAAATAATTTTTATGGCAGAAGAACGCCTGCCGGGTCAGTTAGTTATGTTATAAAAATTAAAACAATTATTTTTTAAACATGACTGGTTCCTCGATATCTTTGTAACTTGATGAATCATAGAATATATTTGAGAAATGTTGTTAAGACAGTTTTGAACACATGGGTACATCAACCTTTGTAGGTAGGTACCTGAGTACAGGAAGGATAGCTAGTTTTATTGCTTAGGATTAGATCTTAACGGGAAAGAATAGAATATTTAAAATTTTCCTTTTCCTGACATTTATACCTGCAATAAACCTTTCACATCCATCAACATGATTTATGAATAAAGGTACAAAATTTCATTGTTAAAATTGACCTAATATTTAGAAACAGTACTTTCACTAAATGCTTGGCTGTTGAACTACAAAAAGAACGTATCTCTTTATGAATAAAAAAGGATAATCTTATCAAATCTAAATTTAATTTAGTAATAGGATAAAAATACATAGGTTACCTATTCGAATTGAATTACATGGGTTTTGACGATAAATAAATTTCCAGAAATAATTCATGTGACTTATAATTTATAATTTAAGAAGATTATAATTATCAATTATAATTTATAATTATAATAAGATAATAATTATAATAAGATTTATAATTATAAGATTATAAATTATAATTTAAGAAGATTATAATTTTATAATAATTAAATATTTTTATGATTGATTTTAATAAACTATAGCTCTCTTTTTTTTTCGTTTTTAATAATAAATATCCTCTTACAAGACTGAAACGACAAGAAACTGCACGACGTTTTCGACTACTTCAACACTTACTAGACAAACGTTCTTATCTTCCACTTAGCTACAGAAGACTTATCTACATGACTATCATAAGGCCGATATGGACTTACGGAGTAGAGCTTTGGGCTCTACTAAACCATCGAATTCTTCCCGTATCCAATCCCTACAATCCAAAATCCTTCGTAAAATCCTCAACGCTCCTTACTTTGTCACGAATAAACTAATCCATAAAGACGTTAATGTTCCATATGTTCCTGATTTGGCCCGATCTTGATACCATTCCTTTCATGACAAACTCCATGCCCACCCTAATCCTCTAGTTTCAATCCTTTCTTCCTCTTCGATTCCTGACAATCCTCCGAGGCGTCTGAAAAGGACATGACCCCGAAACCGTCTAGTTTAGAATATTTTTAGAGTGCTTCCACTGGGAAGCTTCTCTACGTGTGTTCCATGCCTTGTTATATTTCATTTCAATTTACTTGTTGTATTCCATTATACAATTGTAAATTCCATAAATAAATGAAATAATAAATATACGTCAACCTATGAAAGTACTTGAGAACTGAAAGAATAGCAACATTTATTGCTTAGGATTACATTCTTAAAATGTCATTTTAGTCAATCAGCTGATGCGCTCGATGATAACAGTCATACGTTACATCGTCTCTCAGATTTTTGCTTTTTTCAGTAGGAATTCGCTAGAATTCAGTCTGGAGAACATCACTAGACCTCAGGAATATTACGGCAGGGAATATTGGAGAAGTTTCGGTAAGCAAAGTTATAATTTACTTTGTACAATCACGAAAAAGTGAAAGAAGGGTCACTGATCAGCTGATTGCCGCTAGCTCGGCAAGCTCGGGCTTGCTTTTCTTTTAATTATCTTTCTTTTATCTTTAATTCTTATCTCATTATTTATTTATTATTATTATTATTTTCTTAATCAATGAGATATTTTCATCAAGTCATGTCCTCAAAGTCCGCAAGTAAAAGATCTAGATCTGCAGGTTCTAACTCGTCTCCCACAAAACAGAGACCCCGCCGTGAACAAAATAAAAAAATGATTCCACCAGCGACCGCGTCAGCTACCTCATTAGGATCTGAACCACAGCCCAGCACATCATCACAAGGAATAACTGATGAATCTCCATTTTTTACACCGAATCCATTTCAGATCCTCCAAAATGAAAAAGAAACCATGGAATCTTCTCCTATACCCAGAGAACCACTACCTCCACCAATATTTGTTAAAAATATTAAAAATTTTAAACTGATGTGTGCGCATTTAAACAAAGTAACAGATCCTAATAGTTATTATTGTATAAGTAGAACCAATGATACTAAAATATCTCCGACTACTGCTGAAACCTACAGAAAGATTGTAAAATATCTGACTGAGACCAAAGCTGACTTTCATACTTATCAGCTGCGCCAAGAGGGAGCATTAAGGGTCGTAATCAGAAACCTACATTCCTCAACACCCGTTGAAGCAATCAAAGAAGAACTGACAGAATTAGGATTCCAAGTGAGGCAAGTCACCAACGTTCTAAAAGATAAAAGTCCACTGCCTCTATTCTTCGTGGACTTGGAACCATCAGCAGGAGTCGAAAAAATCTATGACCTCAGCAGACTGTACTATACCCGTGTAAAAGTTGAAAAACCTTACACAAAGAAAGAAATAGTCCAGTGCCATAACTGTCAGGCATATGGTCATACCAAAAGTTATTGCCATCACATACCACGCTGTGTGAAATGCGGTGAACAGCATAAAACAGAAGAATGTACAAGATCAAGATCAGCACCCGCTGTATGTGCTCTGTGCCTCAAGGACCACCCGGCTAACTACAAGGGATGTGAAATCTACAAGAAACTCAGAACCAGATACCAAAAACCTCAGGATCCGAATGAAACAGCTGTACCAGCCAGAAGCAGAAGAGAACCATCTAAACTTGTAAATTCTAACGTGTCATTTGCCCACTTGCTTGGAGGTGGTAACCAGAATCATGAAGTCGAGGCACTGCCGGAACAACATTTTCCTCAACATTCTCAATCTATTGTACAAGAATCTATCCCTCAAAGTTTACCTAATCTTCAAAAAACTCCTCAACATCAAATTTCTCATATCCCTCCACCATCAAACGTCACAGATCTTACCAGTCTAATGACATCGTTCATCTCCGAAATCAAATCTCTTGTTATGCCGCTTATATCACTCCTTACAAATCTAGTATCGAATCTAATTCCTGCCTTGAAAAATCCTTAAATGACTTCACCTAACTCCTTATCCATTCTCCTTTGGAATGCGAATGGTGTTAGAAATCATACTGACGAACTGACAGCGTTGTTGCAAGACAAAACAATCGATGTTGCACTTATAACTGAAACAAGACTAACGACTAAACAGTACTTCAAAATACCGCAATACATGACATACCGTACTGACCACCCAGACGGTAAAGCCCATGCCGGTTCTGCTATCATTGTCCACCAATCCCTCTCTCATCATTTACTCCCAGTTCCCACCTATGATTTCCTACAAGCCACAGCCATAGTAATCAAGACTTTTTCCTTTCCGGTAACCCTCACATCTGCATATTGCCCTCCTAAACATTCCATTTCCAATTCTGAATTTGTATCCTTCCTGGATTCCTTAGGAAATCGTTTCATTCTGGGTGCAGACTTAAACGCCAAGCATCAGCAGTGGGGTTCCAGAACCACGAATTCTCGGGGACGAAATTTGCTGTCTGCACTCAACTCCCGAAATTTTAATATCCTGCCTCCTGACTCCCCTACCTACTGGCCAACCGATCCTAACCGCAATCCTGACATCCTCGACTTCTTTATCCACAGCGGATTAGGCTCTCTCAACTTGTCTTTAACTCGCCTTGATGAACTATCCTCAGACCATAGTCCACTGATCCTAAAAGTATCTCTCACTCCAATTCCAAAACCCATTCCACCATCATTCATCCGAGGCCCTGTCAACTGGAACCTTTTCCGCCAAATCCTGACCGATAATATTGACCTCAGAGTAACCCTCAAAACCCAAGATGACCTAGATAATTCCGTCTATTCCTTTACCACCGCCATCCAACAAGCTGTCTGGACTGCTTCCTCTCCTAAACACTCCAATATAAATCCAGACCAAAATCATTTTCCACAACCTATTATAGACCTTATCCACACCAAACGCCGAGCAAGATCATTATGGCAGCGCACCCGACACCCAACAGATCGCCGCTCCTATAACTTCTATTGTAGACAATTGAAGAGGGAGTTGGCGAACTTCCGTTCCCAGTCCTTTAATTCCTACCTCTCCTCTCTATCAGCTCGTGATAATTCCCTGTGGAATGTCACGAAAAAGATCCTAAAATACCATCATGTTTCCCATCCTCTCCGACGTGGTGATGACTCCTGGGCTGCGTCTGATGAAGATAAAGCCGAGGAATTCGCCACCACACCTCTCCAAAGTATTCACTCCTCACCCGGAATCCCACATCAATCACACCGCAAAAGTGCAAGACTTTCTTATGTCACCGATTCCACTTTCCCTACCTCCTAAAGCTATTAATCCCTCTGAGGTCAAATATCTTCTCCAAAAACTGACTCTCCGTAAATCTCCTGGACACGATCTCCTTACTCCCCAGATCCTCCGACAACTTCCGCAGAAAGCTATTATATTCCTTACTTATATTTACAACTGCATCCTCCGCACCACCTATTTTCCACTGTTATGGAAACATTCCACCATCATCCTTTTTTAAAACCAGGTAAACCTTCCAACAACACTTCATCCTACAGGCCTATTAGTCTACTCCCCATCCTCTCAAAAATCTTCGAAAGGCTTCTTCTAAAACGTATCCTACCCATATTAGAATCTCAAAATCTTCCTTCCCATCAGTTTGGATTCCGTCCTCAGCATTCCACAGTTCAACAGGGGCTCCGAGTTGTAGACCATATTTCCTCAGCTCTTGAATGCAAAGAGTATTGTTCTGGTGCGTTTCTGGACATTGCGCAAGCTTTTGACCGGGTATGGCACACTGGATTACTCTTCAAGCTGAAAACCCATTTACCCCAGTCCCTATACCTCATTCTCCGATCCTATCTCTCGAACCGTTCCTTCCGAGTTCGCTGTGGTGAAGAATTTTCTAACCTTTATCCCGTTGAGGCCGGTGTTCCTCAAGGCAGCGTCTTGGGACCCATCCTCTACATCCTTTACACTGCTGATATTCCTACACATCCTGATACCTTTCTGGCAACTTTTGCAGACGACACCGCCATCCTATTATCCAGTTCCAATCCTGAAACAGCATCCTTAAACCTTCAGAGACACCTTTTCCTTATCGAACACTGGTGTAATAACTGGCGTGTAAAGGTGAACGAAGCCAAATGTAAACACATAACCTTTACTCTTAGACGAAAATCCTGTCCGCCAGTTTATTTCAACTCATTACCGATTCCTCTCTCAGATACAGTCCGGTATCTTGGCTTACTGTTAGACAAAAGATTGACTTGGAACCCACATACAAGACTTAAAAGACAAGAACTCAACCGACGATTCGGACAGTTATACCGACTACTCAACAGAAAATCTGAACTTACAGTTGAAAACAAATTATTAATCTACAAGACAATACTGAAGCCCATCTGGACCTACGGACTTGAACTGTGGGGGACAGCTAAACGTTCTAACATCAAACGCATTCAATCCTTTCAATCCAAAGTCCTCCGTACAATAGTAAATGCTCCTTATTATGTCTCCAATTATACCTTGCACCACGACCTTAATGTTCCATTTATTTCAGACCTAATTCCATCCAAATTTTCCAAATTCCACCAGAACCTCATTCATCATCCTAATCCTTTAGCTCAATCCCTATCCAGCTCCACTCATCCATACAACCCACCTAGAAGGTTGAAACGGCAGTGGCCCCGCGACCTTTTGTAAATATATTGGAGTTCTAGCACTGGCTAGATTCTCCACTCAATGTGATGTATGTATGAGTGTGTGTATGTGTATATAGGTATAAGTGAATTATTGACTTTTGTATTGATTCATTATTGTGTATATATTTTATTGTAATTTTATGTTGTGTAAATATTGTATGAATGTAGTATGTTTGATATCATTCAGCAATACTATTAATGTCCAAATTGGGACAGATTGTAAAATTTTCTCAATACAAATTGTTATTACTAAAAAAAAAATGTCATTTTAAAGGGTAAGGACCTAATATTGAATTTTTTTAAGATTTCTGCCGGAAATAAACCTTTCATACCATAACTGGATTTATAATTAAAGGGGCAGATTTTATTAAATCAGCTTTGTTGAAATTGTTCTTATGTTTATAAGCCTTTTATTAACTTACTCTTGTACAGAATATTATGAGATACAGGTAAGCATTGTGTAGAACTGTATAAAATAGGCGATTATTATTACAATGCATATTGTTATAATCATTATAAATAGTATAAAATGTAGTCTTTAAATGGATTCCAGCCCACTGTGGAAATATTATGTTTTCCCATCATCAAGGAATAAAACATATTTTTAATTTCTCGACCTGACTGTATTATTTACATTTAATAATCACCATTCAAATATACGTCCCCATATTCTCTTTAGATCAAGTTTCTTATCTGGCATTTAATGTTATAACAACGATCTAACGCATAAACTTAACAGATAAAAAGTAAAAAAAATATCTGATAAAGCCTATTATTTTTTTTTTTTTTATTTTTTTTTTTTTCTTACCCTCTGGTTTTATTTTCGAACAAAATACAAATACAAATATAATATGTATAGCTGTCAGATTTGTCCTTCTGTTACCCGGAGGTATTCTAAAGAGGATTGCTATATGCGCTGGATGCACTAGTAATCTTTCAAGGGCTATTATTTATTCAACGAACGCCACTTTATAGTACTGTGGCAAATAGGGCGATATGTGAAGTTTAATACAACGGGAGTCGTAAATTTTTCATGTTCAGCTTTAATAATAATAGGAATCTTTAATGAATAACTCGCAATACATCGCTTAGTCTCGGGGCTACCATTTTACGTCTTCATAAAATGAATTTTGAAACAAAAATCAGGAACATTTGGTCTTAAGAGATTCTTTCAGGTAATGAGTCAGAAAATAATGTTTTTTTTTATTTATTAATTTATTGAAATTTACAACTGTATTAGTAAATACATCAAGTAAATTGGCTCATAATATAGATAATATACATGAAAAGACATGAAGAGAATATGCCCATTGGCAACACTCCACTAGGTAATCTACACTAGAAGGTCTCGAGGCCATCTTCTTTTCAGACGCCTCGGAGGATTGTCACGAATAGTAGAGGAAGCTAGGATTGAAACTAGTGGGTTAATATGGGAGTGGAGTTTGTCATGGAAGGAATGATACCTCGTACGGGCCAAATCAGCAACATATGGGACATTAAGGTCTTTATGGATGAGTTTGTTGGTGACACAATAAGGAGCATTGAGGATTTTTCGAAGGATTTTGGATTGTAGGGATTGCATAAGGGAAGAATTTGATGGTTTAGTAGAGCCCCAAAGCTCAACTCCGTACGTCCAGATAGGCCTTATGATGGTAATATATATGAGCCTTTTGTAGTTAAGTGGAAGGTTAGAGCGTCTGTCCAGTAAGTGTTGAAGTAAGCGAAAGCGTTGGGCAGTTTCTTGTCGTTTCAGTCTTGTGTGAGGATGAAAATAATGTTAAATGACAATATTTAGTTTTTTATCATATCTATATCATTTCTGTAAAATCATTTATATATATATGTAATATCCATAGTCTCGCTGCCATCATGAAATGTCTTTATAAAACATCTCTCAATATCTATTTAATTTTTTTAAGAACAAGATATAAATACATATATATATATGATAGAGATGAATAGGAATTTAATAATAGAAAACTTTTTTTTTTTTTAAATGATGTATTTGAAACCATTTCAGCATCACATCACTAGTTACAGAATATAAGTTCAATTTTTTTAACATGCTTTCATTTTTAACAAATCTTTCATATTTATTCTAATGTTAAACTAAATCAGCTTTACTATTACTAAATTAAAATTGTACAAATTCATTATTTATTTGATTGAAGTACATTCAATGTTTCTGTTTTCTAATTGCTTTATCAATCATAATTACATCATATACAGCACAAAATTTGTCAATATACAATAAAGTACAAGCTTTTTAAATTCTAATTTCATTAACTATTCACAAATATATTCATACATAAACATTAGTTGCAGCTATATAAATATATATATATATATATATATATATATATATATTATATGTGTGTGTGTGTTATACACAATCATAACAAATAAATTGACACTTCATCAGTGGCGATTTCTTCGATGATATCCAAAACATTGTGCAAAAAAGGTTCTTTGGTTGACTCGGGCAAGAAGACAACATAACCCATAACACCCTCAAGATAGGTGGAAGGTATTTTCCAACATTTTTCAGTATTCTGGAAAAAAAATTTAAATAATAAATAACACTATCATCAGATTAATTCACTAGTTTGATATTAGGGATAGATGCTTACCATTTTGTTATTTTCAATCATCATAAGCCGTTGGCCTAACTTCCAGTGTTTCCCACATCCATCTTCTGGATAGCTCTGATGATGAGACCTTTTTGTACATTTGGCAGTACTTCCATAGCTCGAGCAATAGTTTTTCCCATCTCCATAAGCATCCAAGAATCTAAAAAAAAAAAAACAATATTAGTTGATAAAGATAATTTTTAGCAACTAATGTTTGGTTATACTTCTTAATATGATTCATAACAAACTGTAGAAATTGAAATATTTACCTGCTGCTGGCTCTTTTTGGGGCTGTGGTCCATGATGTGCACAAAAAGATAGATAGCTGAGGAGATCTTACAGGATAGCAAGCAAGTGTAGAACAGTATTCAATTGATAGCTGAAGATAGTGAAGGGTAGCATGGAACGGTGGGGCTGGAGGTAGGGTGTCCGGCCTCATTCCCAGCCTTCTCATTGGCTGTCGTGTTCCCCCTCCAGCCTGCCATTCCTTAGGACATCACTTCTCGATATCTATATTTCTTATAATAATTTGAAATTAATTAAAATTATATTATATTTATATATTAATAAATAGCAAATAACCGTCAGTAAACAGATCGACATTTAATGATTATGTCAATAAAATAATTATTACTAATAAACTATCATGGATTTATGCATAATAAATATAAAAGAAGGGATAAGACATTTTAATTATTATAAAAATGTTATAATGTAAGATAATAAAACATATATAAAATATTAGGGATAAATCTTAAAGTCTACAACCTGTTAGAGGCAATAAAAATAAATAAATCTCTATTTGTATAAAAACAAACCTGATTTTGGTTTCTGCTAACTCCTTCTAAACAATAAAACAGATTTGGTTATGGTTTTCACCATCATTTAAAGTATTCTTTTCTGAAGGTTTATAAGTAAAATACATTGCAATTTATCTTTTTTTCAAACAAGAAAAATAAATTTTCTGAAACCAACTCATAAAAACATTTTTCCTGAAATATAATAAGTAACATAGAGGTATCATACACCGTAGGAAAGTGCAAGATTTAAAAAAAAAATTATATGCAACAAAAGAAACAGTACAAGTTAATACAAAGTAGTTGATAATTAGCCCATAAATTGATGAACATATTTTATTGATAAAGAGAAAGATTATAGTTAAATGAACAGGCTCGTGCAAGTTATATTCTTCCATTTAGTACGCAAGATTTTAGAGACAATATTACTTATCGAATTGTAATCAAGTTGTTAAGATAAATGGAAAATTGATATAAATCTATAAAGTAGCATTGTTAATAATTATTTCTACTTTTAAACCATTTCATGAAAACGGATGTTCCACAGTAAACTAAATGAGAGGAGCATGGAAATTAAATTAAACTTTAAAAATATTCAGAAAAAGTTCACCCCAAGTATAAGATAACAATAATCGGATAAAATGGTATTATGAATAGACATGATATAATAAACATAATATTATATTACAAGTTCAATTTTCGTAACGATTAACTCAAAATCATTAATTGATAAACTCTTAATTGGTCGAATTGTTCTTTTTTAAACCTAAATAATGCCACATTCAAAATGTACCCGTGCGAAACTAGTATTAAATAAGATTGGTTTTAAACTTTCATCGACTAAAATTTAAAAACTAATAAAAATAAACTGAAATAAGATAACGATAACTGAAGTGACGGATCAATAATATAATTCGTCGTGGAATGCTTTAGTCCCATTCAGAAGATACAAACTACTTTTTCTATTTAATTTCAACGGAATTGGTTTAACTTAGACTAGATCTTTAAAAAATATATGAATATATGCGAATTAATTGCCTCCAAAAATTTTTTTTTTTTTTTACGCCTCAATTAAAGTAGTAATATTATATTATATTTTAACTAGAGACGATAGTAACCGTGGTTAGAGACTTAATTATGCTTCTCTTCTTTGTCTAATGTTATTTAAACTAACGCGTTAAAGACAATTATTGAAGACAGGCTCACTAGTCAGGCTAACTACATGGCACTTCTTTAGCCACATGGAAGTGCCACTTAGCCTTTATTGGTAAGCTATTGCTCAATAATTGTTGTTTTTGAAAAGGATTCCATGTATCTGTACCGGAGGATCGAAACGTTAATAAAGATTGATGTAAAAGAAGGAGAGACATAGTACCATGATACTATAGTCTTTTCAATCGCCTCGGAGGGTTGTCAGAAATCCTAAGTTGTGGAAAAGGGGTGATTGTTGTTAGGGAGTTTCGAATTAAAAGATTTATATCTATTTCCAGATAAGTCTCCTATAAATGGGATATTTAGGACATATAGATGATTACATATTTTACAAAATAAAGAACATTTAGGACTTTAGATTGTGAGAAAATTAAAAATCAATGAAACATAAAGCTCTAATTGTAAATATAACTGGGAACAGATAGACGGCTAACTTACATTAGTTTTATTCTAGGAATATTTTTTTAAATGTCTCAGAAAATCTTATTTCAGTTCAAACGCAGAATCTGGAGGAGAGGACTAATATTCTGTTATTGTTATTTAGTCATAATTGACTAACTACTAACTTTAATAATGTTCAGCTATTTTATTTTAATTTAAATAATACAGTGCTAATACCGCCAAGTTACTGAGGCTATAATCATAGTTTTGAAAACTGTCAAACCAGATATATTTTTCTGAAGGAATTAGTCCGGGTGGCGGTCATTAAATGAAACAACTGAATAGTTTCAACTATTTTATTATGAGTAACTCACCTACCAGACGCCCTGATGATGACCCACAATGGGGGTCGAAGCGTTGGCAAACAATAAAATAGTTGAAACTATTCAGTTGTTTCATTTAATGACCGCCACCCGGACTAATTCCTTCAGTAATTCTCAACGGTCAACTAATTATATCCACAGATATATTTTTGTTTCTTTTTTTTGCATATAGGTTATTATGTTTTTATTTTATAAGTTTCAAATGTTTTATCTTGCCTATATTATTTTGGGTAATACCAAAAACAAATTCTTAGGTGAAAGTCCAAAACTATAGATAAAATGTTATGACCTTGTATCCTTTGTGGAGATTTTGCACCTAACCCTAAGCAATAAATATTACCCTTTTAGCCTTCAGGTACCTCCGGAAGGATTGATGTACCGTTAGTGGGACAAACACTACCTGTAATCAAAAAATAAAATATCTTAAGTCCTGCAATAGCATAGAAATCTAAATAATATTTAGTACAATTATATACATATACACATTGCAAAAATAAACTAAATACCATGCATTATTTAAAAAATATTTAAACACAATGTTCATCATCCATAAGGCCGTTAAAATGTCTAAGCTAAAAGAAATACTGCTACATGAAGATAAGTGTTGCGAAAAGAAAATATAACTAACTAAATAATGATATTTTTTAATCAAAACAAAAAAAACTGTCGTTCCTTGTATTAGCTATCATTAATTAGATACCAAATTGCAATAATCCTAGAAATAATTTTATATTTCAATTAAGTACTACTTGAAATACCCACTTAAGGACTGTGCTTTCTCCTAAATGGCTTCATAGCCAAACACATTAAAATTTTTGGTAACCGTCTGAGCAGCAGATTTTATGTTCCAGAAATAAAATAATCATTAAATGGCGAAAATGTTTTTTTTCCTCTTCCATTTTGAATATGCAAAATACCACCAAATAATGTTAAGGAACAATTTTTTTTTTTTTTAATATTTAAACATTATTGACATTAAGCATTAAAAAATATAATTGCTTTTATCGGTATTTCATTTACTACTCAAATATAATAATTCAAAAAATAATTTCATATAATTAAATACAAATAAGACAGGTTTGTATGAGAAGTACATACTTAGGATATTTCAAAGTTGTACTTATTCAAACTATACAATTATTTTTAGAATCATTATAATTGAGTAGTTAATGAATGCTAAATGATACAAGCAACGACACTGTTTGTTTAGTGTTCATCATATATATATCATTTAGTGTTATATTTTCTTTATGTTTCATATATATATATATATATATATACATTTTTTTTTATTTTTATATCATTCATCTTTTCATGACAGTGTTATTTTTAGCTTAGGCGTTTAAATGGGCTCGTGGATGATGACCATAATGTTTAAATTATTTCGATATAATGTAAGTTATTTAGTTCAATTTTGTAATGTAAATATTATTTTTCTTTTAAGGCTATTCCATAACTTAAGAAACATTATTTCCGTAATGCAGGTAATGCTCATCCCAATAACGGTACATCAAAGTCTTCCGAAGTACCTTTTGGCTTTAAGAGTGACATTTATTGCATAGGGTTAGGCCCAAAATACCCTCAAAGGCCACGCCACGGGTTTACCAATTTTCACCTGAACTGGCTAAGCATTACCTAAAACTTGCAACTCAAAAATTAAAGAGTTAATAAATAAAATAACATATAAAAGCATGTAAAACAGAGAATAATAATAAATTTAGGTTTATACGATTTTTCGTGGCAAAATACCTCGTGATATTTACGATAAAGCAAATATTTTTAATATGTTTTGTTCCTGTGGCATTTACTTTCATTTCTTAAAATATGTAATGTTTAAACACATTTAACGAATTGTACTTCTTCATAGTGAAATGAATAGAAGTAAATTTTTTAGATCGTAAAAAAAAAATTAAAAGTCGACCTTTGAATAGCAACCTGGAAGGATAGCAACTTTTTTAAATTTTCATGTTAGGTTTTACTACGCAAGGTCCTGATATTCTATTTTATGATTTTTTTTTCTCTAGTATATCTGCCTACAATAAACCTTTACTGTCTAGCTAGAAGATTTGTGGCTAAAGAAACCAGTTCTATTCTGTTGTAATTCTTCTAATAATTCGAAAAATTTATTTTATATACGTTTTGGAAGAAAGGTATGGAATATAAGCATTTTGTGAAAATATAAAAAATGAACGCTGCAAATGATTATATACAGTTATAGTATTTTACCACACACTCGTATATAAATAAATTAATATATATAAGATGAAAAATAGGAATGTTAAAATGGAAGGCATTTTTTTAATTTTAGATAATTATATTTCACCCCTAAAAGTTACAGCATATAAGTTCAACTAACATAGATTTTTTAAATTAAATTGTACAAAGTATACCTTTTTTATTTATTTTAATTTTTTTAAACAATAATACAATACTAAATTTAAGGTCAGTACATTTGTTATTTATTCAAATAAACTACATTCTATTTTCCATTTGCTTTTATTCATAATTTACTATCACAGAACATGTCACACGACATTTGTCATTAAAATAGAATTTATATACATTTAAATTCCACTTTCATCAATTATTTACAAATATATTTATACATACATATACACATTGGTTACAGTTATAAACTAATCATAATCACCTGGCGTGTGCTAGGTCTCAATCATAACAAATAAATAGATACATCGTCTTTGGCGTTATCTTCTACAATATCCAAAACGTTATGAAGAAACGGTTCCCTGTTTGATTCAGGCATGAAGACAACATAGCCCATAACACCACATATATATATATATATATATATATATATATATATATATTATATATATATATATATATATATATATATATATATATATATATATGTGAAATAGTAATGTTAAAATTGAAAGCATTTTTTTTTTAAATTTTAGATAATTATATTTCACCCCTAAACGTTACAGCATACAAGATCAACTAACATAGATTTTTTTAATTTAATTGTACATAGCATACCTTTTTATTTATTTTAATACTAAATTTAAGGTCAATGCATTTGTTATTTATTCATTTAAACTACATTCTATATTACATTTGCTTTTATTCATAATTTATTATCACAGAACATGTCACACAACATTTGTCATTAAAATGAAATTTAAATTCCACTTTCATCAATTATTTACAAATATATTTATACATATATATACATTGGTTACAGTTATAAACTAATCATAACAAATAAATAGATACATCGTCTGTGGCGTTATCTTCTACAATATCCAAAACGTTATGAAGAAATGGTTCCCTGTTTGATTCAGGCATGAAGACAACATAGCCCATAACACCATCAAGGTAGCTGGCAGGCGATTTCCAACATTTTTCAGCACCATTATTCTGAAAAACCAAACAAAAACAATTAAATTTAAATAATAATTAATAATGTCTATTTTTTTTATTCACTAGTTTGTTATTAGGGATAGATGCTTACCAGCCTGTTGTTTTCAATCATCATGAGCCGTAGGCCTAACTTCCAGTGTTTCCCACCATCCATCTTCTGGATATCACTGATGATGAGACCTCGTTGTACGTTTGGAAGTACTTCCATAGCTCGAGCAATAGTAGTTCCCATTTGCATAAGCATCCAAGAATCTAAAAAAAGAAACAACATAAGTTAATAAAAATAATTTTTAGCAAGTAAACTGATTTTAGCAAATAACACTTAAGCTAATTCATAAAAAAATAGGAGAAATATTTACCTGCTGCTGGCTCTTGTTGTGGGCAGTGGTCCATGATGTGCACAAAAATATAGCTGAAGATATCTTACAGGATAGTAAGCAAGTATAGATTAGTATACAAGTGATAGCTGAAGATAGTTAAGGGTAGCAAGGTACGGAAGGGCTGAAGGTGGGGTAGCTCTATTCCCAGCTTTCTCATTGGGTTTCGTGTCCCCCCTCCAACCTGCCAACCAACAGGATAATACTTCTCGATATTAATATTTCGTATTATAATTTTAAAATTATAATTTTTATAGTAAATATTATTAAACATTATATGATTATGTCAAATGTATCAAAGTAAGTAAAATTTGCAAATAAACAATGATTGATTTATACATAATAAATATAAGAGGTCGGTAATAGGATGATGAATATCTAGATAATTGCGCCTGAATAACTATAAGAGATAATGATTATTATAAAAATGATAGATTGTAAAGTAATAAAAATAAATTTATAAATCTTAAATAAAACAATTAAGCTTGTATGCGGACCAATGGAGTCCGATAGGAAACTAAAACTTTCACATTCCAAAAATACGAACTATTTTTTCCTATTTGATTTTAACTGAATTAATACAGTGTAGGTCAGTTTTACAGATATTTGAATTACTATAAAAATATGAAAATTTCATCAAAACGAATAAAAACCCTAAATATTAACGAAGGATAAGCCTTGAATGCGACCACAGGTGTCCAAAACGCACAGCGATTCCAAATGTACTTCTTCGGGACAAAAGTCTGCACTGAACGTTCTTTTTAAGATATATTAAAACCAAATTTCAAAACTGGAAATTGATTTCTACGCCTTTGTTATTTGTAGATTGCATGAAAATATATAGAAGATTCTTCAATGGAATGACCAGAAAAAAATTGAGATTAAACATAATGAAGTACTGCATCCAAGCGAAATACAATTATAAATATGTTCATGTAGTGTGTTTCTGTTATTTCTTTTCCTTAAATTTAATATATCAAATACACTCATTGTAATGTACACAATTTATATGATAATTCAGTATTTCTGATTGTATGGAGTCTATATAAAAATAAAGAAGGGGAAATTATTCTTCGAAACACAAAAAAATGTCGAAAATTGAAACTGGGGTGTAATGTCACGAATTCCGAAGTGTCTATCAGTTCCCGTTTTCATAATTATTTTGAGCGTTGTTCAGATATTTTAATTACTATTAAAATATATAATAATAAATCCAATTAAAACTTTAAATATCAATAAAGGATAAGCCTTGAATGTGACCAAAGGAGTCCAAAATGACAAAAAAGATTAATTAGATACAAAAAAGATTTCAGTGAATACTGTTTCTATATAAACTTTTAAAACTAAAGAAGAAACAATGAAATTCGATTATTGATATTGCAGACGAGAAAGACCCGATCACCATGAAAAACTAAAGCATAGAGATTTATTTGTTTTTTTAATATATAATTCCAACTGTATTAATTCAACTTAAGCCAGTTTGTTTAAGGATTCTAGGAATAGTACGAACTGATTGCCTCTTAAATATTTCTTCTACAATACTCAATTGAAATTATTATTTATCCAGAATCAATATCTAAAAGTAAAATTATTAAGCTTAATTTCAAACAATTATGAAAGTAATTAATATCAAATGGCTGATACACTGTAATTACTTTATAACGATAAACACAAAACTGACGGAAAAAACAGCTGACATTTTTTTTTTAACTAACATTTTTCTCTTTTGATATAAAACGATAATGGAAAATTTGATCCCAAATTGTTCTCGTAAAAAAGAAAGAAAAATAAGTTGGGTTTTCATGTCCAGACCCTCCCCCTAGCTTTAAAACTTTATGAGACAGATAAAAATAAATTTTAGAAAACTAAAATAAGGTATTAGGATTAACGGTGTAGTTAAAGGTTTTTACTTCCAAACACTTCGTTAATATCTTAATTGCGCGTGAAGACTATTTTTGAATAAAAAAAAATTAAATCTGGTAATAACAATTCACCCACTATCATCCAGCCCACGTTAATCCTGTCTAGATCCTTTCTAGACTTTATATTTGACTGATATTGTAAATAAACCTTCGAAAACTAATAAAAAAACCCTTAAATAGGTACGATAATTATTAATAATTGCAATATAATTATTATTAATGGAATTACAACAGAATAGATGTAACCTAAGCTAGTTGTTTTAAAAATTCGTAGGTTAAATTGTTTTGTTTTTTTTCAACAACAATTTTTATTGAGTAAAATTACAATCTGTCCCAAATTGGATATCAATAGTAGTGCTGAAAGATATCATACATACTAACTTCATACAATATTTACACAGCATAAAATTACCATAAAATATATACACAATAATGAATCAATACAATAAAGTCAAGAATTCACTTATACCTATATACACATACACACACTCATACATACATCACATTGAGTGGAGAATCTAGTCAGTGCTAAAACTCCAATATATTTACAATAGGTCGTGGAGCCATTCCCGTTTCAACCTTCTAGGTGGGTTGTATGGATGAGTGGAGCTGAATAGGGATTGAGCTAGAGGACTAGGATGATGAATTAGGTTCTGGTGGAATTAGGAAAATTTGGATGGAATTAGGTCTGAAATAAATGGAACATTAAGGTCGTGGTGCAAGGTATAGTTGGAGACATAATAAGGTGCATTTACTATTGTATGGAGGACTTTGGATTGAAAGGATTGAATGCGTTTGATGTTAGTACGTTTAGCTGTCCCCCACAGTTCAAGTCCGTAGGTCCAGATGGGCTTCAGTATTGTCTTGTTGATTAATAATTTGTTGTCAACTGTAAGTTCAGATTTTCTGTTGAGTAGTCGGTATAACTGTCCGAATCGTCGGTTGAGTTCTTGTCTTTTATGTCTTGTATGTGTGTTCCAAATCAATCTTTTGTCTAACAGTTAGCCAAGATACTGGACTGTATCTGAGAGAGAAATTGGTAATGAGTTAAAATAAACTGGTGGACAGGATTTTCGTCTATGTTACATTTATGTGTTTACATTTGGCTTCGTTCACCTTTACACGCCAGTTATTACACCAGTGTTCGATAAGGAAAAGGTGTCTCTGAAGGTTTAAGGATGCTGTTTCAGGATTGGAACTGGATGATAGGATGGCGGTGTCGTCAGCAAAAGTTGCCAGAAAGGTATCAGGATGTGTAGGAATATCAGCAGTGTGAAGGATGTAGAGGACGGGTCCCAAGACGCTGCCTTGAGGAACACCGGCCTCAACGGGATAAAGGTTAGGAAATTCTACATCACAGCGAACTCAAAGGAACGGTTTGAGAGATAGGATCGGAGAATGAGGTATAGAGACTGGGGTAAATGGGTTTTCAGCTTGAAGAGTAATCCAGTGTGCCATACCCGGTTAAAAGCTTGCGCGATGTCCATAAACGCACCAGAACAATACTCTTTGCATTCAAGAGCTGAGTAAATATGGTCTACAACTCGGAGCCCCTGTTGAACTGTGGAATAATGAGGACGGAATCCAAACTGATGGGAAGGAAGATTTTGGGATTCTAATATGGGTGGAATACGTTTAAAAATAAGCCTTTCGAAGATTTTTGAGAGAATGGGGAGTAGACTAATAGGCCTGTAGGATGAAGTGTTGTTGGAAGGTTTGCCTGGTTTTAGAAAAAGAATGATAGTGGAATGTTTCCATAACAGAGGAAAATAGGTGGTGCGTAGGATGCAGTTTTAAATATAAGTAAGGAATATAATAGCTTTCTGCGGAAGTTGTCGGAGGATCTGGGGAGTAACGAGATCGTGTCCAGGAGATTTACGGAGGGTCAGTTTTTGGAGAAGATATTTGACCTCAGAGGGATTAATAGGTTTAGGAGGTAGGGAAAGTGGAATCGATGACATAAGAAAGTCTTGCACTGTTGCGGTGTGATTGATGTGGGATTCCGGGTGAGGAGTGAATACTTTGGCGAATTCCTCGGCTTTATCTTCATCAGACGCAGCCCAAGAGTCATTACCACGTCGGAGAGGAGGGGAAACTTGATGGTATTTTAGGATCTTTTTTGTGACATTCCACAGGGAATTATCACGAGCTGATAGAGAGGAGAGGTAGGAATTAAAGGACTGGGAACGGAAGGTCGCCAACTCCCTCTTCAATTGTCTACAATAGAAGTTATAAGAGCGGCGATCTGTTGGGTGTCGGGTGAGCTGCCATAATGATCTTGCTCGGCGTTTGGTGTGGATGAGGTCTATAATATGTTGTGGAAAATGATTTTGTTCTGGATTTATATTGGAGTGTTTTAGGAGAGGAAGCAGTCCAGACAGCTTGTTGGATGTCAATGGTAAAGGAATAGACGGAATTATCTAGGCAATATGCAGATGTGAGGGTTACCGGAAAGGAAAAAGTCTTGATTACTATGGATGTGGCTTGTAGCAAATCATAGGTGGGAAGGGGGAGTAAATGATGAGAGAGGGATTGGTGGACAATGATAGCAGAACCGAAATGGGCTTTGCCGTCTGGGTGGTCAGTACGGTATGTCATGTATTGAAGTATTTTGAAGTACTGTTTAGTCGTTAGTCTTGTTTTAGTTATAAGTGCAACATCGATTGTTTTGTCTTGCAATAACGCTGTCAGTTCGCCAGTATGATTTCTAACACCATTCGCATTCCAAAGGAGAATGGATAAGGATTTAGGTTAAGTCATTTAAGGATTTTACAAGGCAGGAATTAGATTTGATACTAGATTTGTAAGGAGTGATATAAGCGACATAAAAAGTGATTTGATTTCGGAGATGAACGATGTCATTAGACTGGTAAGATCTGTGACGTTTGATGGTGGAGGGATATGAGAAATTTGTTGTTGAGGAGTTTTTTGAAGATCAGGTAAATTTTGAGGGATAGATTGTTGTACAATAGATTGAGAATGTTGAGAAAAACGTTGTTCCGGCAGTGCCTCGACTTCATGACTCTGGTTTCCACCTCCAAGCAAGTGGGCAAATGACACGTTAGAATTTACAAGTTTAGATGGTTCTCTTCTGCTTCTAATTGGTATAGCTGTTTCATTCGAATCCTGAGGTTTTTGGTATCTGGTTCTGAGTTTCTTGTAGATTTCACATCCCTTGTAGTTAGCCGGGTGGTCCTTGAGGCACGGAGCACAGACAGCGGGTGTTGCTCTTGATCTTGTACATTCTTCTGATTTATGCTGTTCACCGCATTTCACACAGCGTGGTATGTGATGGCAATAACTTTTGGTATGACCATATGCCTGACAGTTATGGCAATGAACTATTTCTTTCTTTGTGTAAGGTTTTTCAACTTTTACACGGGTATAGTACAGTCTACTGAGGTCATAGATTTTTTCGACTCCTGCTTATGGTTTCAAGTCCACGAAGAATAGAGGCAGAGGACTTTTATCTTTTAGAGCGTTGGTGACTTGCCTCACTTGGAATCCTAATTCTGTCAGTTCTTCTTTGATAGCTTCAACGGGTGTTGAGGAATGTAGGTTTCTGATTACGACCCTTAATGCTCTCTCCTGGTGCAGCTGATAAGTATGAAACTCAGCTTTGGTCTCAGTCAGATATTTTTCAATCTTTCTGTAGGTTTCAGCAGTAGTCGGAGATATTTTAGTATCATTGGTTCTATTTATACAATAATAATATTAGGATCTGTTACTTTGTTTAAATGCGCACACATCAGTTTAATATTTTTAACAAATATTGGTGGATGTAGTGGTTCCCCGGGGTATAGGAGAAGATTCCATGGTTTCTTTTTCATTTTGGAAGATCTGAAATGGATTCGGTGTAAAAAACGGGGATTCATCAGTTATTGCTTGTGATGATGTGCTGGGCTGTGGTTCAGTTCCCAATGAGGTAACTGACGCGGTCGCTGGTGGAATAATTTTTTTATTTTGTCCACGGCGGGGCCTCTGTTTTGTGGGGAACAAGTTTGAACCTGCAGATCTAGATCTTTTACTTGTAGACTTTGAGGACATGACTTGATGAAAATATCTCATTTTTTAAGAAAATAATAATAATAATAAATAAATAATGAGATAAGAATTAAAGATAAAAGAAAGATAAGTAAAAGAAAATCAAGCCCGAGCTGGCCTAGCTACCGGCAATCAGCTGATCAGTGACCCTCCTTTCACTTTTTCGTGATTGTACAAAGTAAATTATAACTTTTCTTACCGAAATTTCTCAAATATTCACTGCCGTAGTATTCCTGAGGTCCAGTGATGTTCTCCAGACTGAATTCATGCGAATTCCTACTGAAAAAAGCAAACATCGTATGACTGTTATCATCGAGCGCATCAGCTCCGTAGGATAAATAAGAAATTATTTATTGCCTCTAACAATTTCTTTACATAATACTGGTTATAAATTATTTTTCATTTAGAACTAATAGTTGAAAAAAATAACTGATCAGCCATATTGGAATAATTCAAAAAAGTAATTAATATCAAATGGTTAAAAATTGGTAATACCTTTATAACAACAACCCAAAACGGTGAAAATAATGCGACTTTGTTTATTTTAATTGTATTTTTCACTTCTGATACAATGGTTCAATTTGCTGACAATTGCTCTCTGCAACAACAGCTCTTTAAATCGAGTATTGTAGAAGAAATATATAAGACGCAATCAGTTCGCATTATTGTTAGAATCCTTAAATCAACTGGCTTAAGTTGAATTAAAGCAGTTCAAATTAAATAATAAATCTGAATACTTTAGTTCTTAATGGTGATCGGGTCTGTCTCGTCCGCAATATCAATAATCGAATTTCATTTTTTCTTGTTTAGTTTTAAAAGTTTATATAGAAACAGTATTCACTGAAAATTTTTTTGTTTCTAATTAATCTTTTTTGTCATTTTGAACTCCTTTGGTCACATTCAAGGCTTATCCGTCATTGATATTCAAAGTTATTATTTGTTTTATTATTATAAATTTTTATAGTAATTAAAATATCTGAACAACGCTAAAAAAAAAAATATGAAAACGGGAACTGATAGATATTTCGGAATTCGTGACATTACACACCAGTTTCAATTCTCGACACTGTTTTGTGTTTCGAAACATAATTTCCCTTTCTTTATTTTTTATATAGATTCCATACAATCAGAAATGCTAAAATATCATTTAAATTGTGTAAATTACTATAGGTGTATTTAATATATTAAATTTAAGGAAAATAAATAACAAAAACACATTACATGATTTACAATCATACAATTTATAATTGCAGTTCGCTTGGAGGCAGTACTTCATTATGTTTTATCACTTAAAAACATTTAATTAAACATCAAAACTATTTAATATCTCAATTTCGTTCTGGTCATTCCATTGAAGCATCTTCTATATATTTCCATGCAACCTACAAATAACAAAGGCGTATTAATGTGTGTGGGTGTGCGTTTTGGACACCTGTGGTCGCATTCGAGGCTTATCCTAAGTTAATATTTGGGGTTTTTATTCGTTTTAATGTAATTTTCACATTTTTATAGCAATTCAAATACCTCAAAAACTGACCTACATTGTATTAATTCAGTTATAATTAAATAGGAAAAAATGGTTCGTATTTTCGGAATTTGAAAGTTTTAGTTTCCTATAGGACTCCATTGGTCCGCATACAAGCTTTATTGTTTTATTTAAGATTTATAAATTTATTTTATTACTTTACAATCTATCATTTTTATAATAATTATTATCTCTTATAGTTATTCAGGCGCAATTATCTAGATATTTATCGCCTATTACCGACCTCTTATATTTATTATGTATAAATCAATCAATGTTTATTTGCAAATTTTCCTTACTTTGATATATTTGACATAATCATTTAATGTTTAATAATATTTACTATAAAAAATATAATTTTAAATAATAATACGAAATATTAATATCGAGAAGTATTATCCTGTGGGTTGGCAGGTTAGAGGGGGGACACGAAACCCAATGAGAAGGCTGGGAATAGGGCCGGCTATCCCACCTTCAGCCCTTCCGTACCTTGCTACCCTTAACTATCTTCAGCTATCACTTGTATACTAATCTATACTTGCTTACTATCCTGTAAGATATCTTCAGCTATATTTTTGTGCACATCATGGACCACTGCCCACAACAAGAGCCAGCAGCAGGTAAATATTTCTCCTATTTTTTTATGAATTAGCTTAAGTGTTATTTGCTAAAATCAGTTTACTTGCTAAAAATTATTTTTATTAACTTATGTTGTTTCTTTTTTTAGATTCTTGGATGCTTATGCAAATGGGAACTACTATTGCTCGAGCTATGGAAGTACTTCCAAACGTACAACGAGGTCTCATCATCAGTGATATCCAGAAGATGGATGGTGGGAAACACTGGAAGTTAGGCCTACGGCTCATGATGATTGAAAACAACAGGCTGGTAAGCATCTATCCCTAATAACAAACTAGTGAATAAAAAAAATAGACATTATTAATTATTATTTAAATTTAATTGTTTTTGTTTGGTTTTTCAGAATAATGGTGCTGAAAAATGTTGGAAATCGCCTGCCAGCTACCTTGATGGTGTTATGGGCTATGTTGTCTTCATGCCTGAATCAAACAGGGAACCGTTTCTTCATAACGTTTTGGATATTGTAGAAGATAACGCCACAGACGATGTATCTATTTATTTGTTATGATTAAGACCTTGCGTGTGCAAGGTGATTATGATTAGTTTATAACTGTAACCAATGTATATATATGTATAAATATATTTGTAAATAATTGATGAAAGTAAAATTTAAATATATATAAATTTCATTTTAATGACAAATGTTCTGTGATAATAAATTATGAATAAAAGCAAATGGAAAATAGAATGTAGTTTAATTGAATAAATAACAAATGTACTGACCTTAAATTTAGTATTGTATTACTGTTTAAAAAAATTAAAATAAATAAAAAAAGGTATGCTTTGTACAATTAAATTTAAAAAATCTATGTTAGTTGAACTTATACAATGTAACTTTAGGGGTGAAATATAATTATAATTATATTATATTATTATTATATAATAAATTATTTACTTCTATTTATTTAACTATGAAGAAGTACAATTTGTTAAATATGTTTAAGCATTACATATGAACAAAATTGGAGGCTAATGTCTACTTCACCACTATTTTATTGAAAATATTCGCACTATGTTTCGGCTACAATGCTCACTGAGAGATTGTCTAAATATTTAAATCCAACACTCAACTATTTAAATAGTTTGAATAGATATGACGTTAAGAATTCCTTAGAAGCTAAGAATATAATTGAAAAATGCAATTTATTCATGATAATTTAACATTAGTCAGTTAGAATGTTGAAAATTTATTTTCCAATGTAAAAATACAAGACATTATTAAAATCATAGACTTAAAGAATGAACTGAGAAAGAAATCACCAGTAATAGAATTTTAAACTTTTATAGTAACCACAGCAAACATCAAATAGTTAACACTGCATATAATTTAATATACCGTGCAATCACCTTAACAAGTTTGAATTATTTAGAGACAACAAAAGACAGAGTTTACAACATGCTATTAGAAAATTTTTATCCAATAAAACTAATACATAAATTATGGCACAGGGGTTCAAATCATAAAGCAATAGATTTCTCTGACTTTAATAATAGTATCAATACTCTTAATAATTACAGTAACAATACAGTTAACAAACCTATAATTCAATTACATAATAGCAATAGAAAACTCATCACTCATTATTTTCAACCGACCGTTTTGAATATCAACAATAGTAATAATCCAGCCAATAATTTAGATAGGGACACAGTCTGTAATAACACCAATAGACCTAAATATTATTCAATAACAAATATACATAATTTGACTGACCAACTTATACAAACTTTTAAAAAATATGACATAATAGATATTAAATTTGAGAAAAAAAAAACGATCAATAATTAGCTCTTATCCACACTAATAAAAAAGACAAACTCAAAAAAACTAATGTCATCTACAAAATAAAGTGTTCTGATTGCAATAGAATGGACAATAAAACCTTAATTTACATTGGACAAACTAAACAAAATTTAAATTACAGAATCACTCAACATATTAGTAATTGCAAATCCACCATCAAAAAATATAATAAAGCCACTGGCTTATCAACTCACAGCACAGAACATAAGCACCAATTGGAGTTCAACAACCCGGAAATTTTAGCAATAGAAAATAAAGTAAAAAAGAAGAATATTAGAGGCCATACACATCACGAAAAACATTAAGCAAGTATGTAATTTTCAAGAGGATACTCAAACATTATGTAATGCATACAACAATATCATCCACACACTAAATATATAATAATAGGATGTTTATAAATGATACTTTTCATTCATCATGTTTTTTAAATTTGATTTAATTTTTATATTTTTTAAATGATTAGTCATTTTTATTGTAACACCCTTCTCCTCCCTCCTTCATGGAAATCTGATTTAGACATGAGGCTTTGACTTGAAAGCAGCAACTCACATTAAGTAATGGTGCATTTTTAAAATTAATCAGTTATTATTTTTATAATTATTAATTAAATTTTAATTAGATTTGTGCAATGATGATTTTCATTGTTCATGTTTTGTCATGTTAAGGTATAATTTAAAAAAAAAATTAAATTGTTTTAATAGAATTTTAATAATGTTAACGTTAATCTCATAAATTATTAATAATTTTGACTGTATATATACATATGTATGTGTGTGTGTGTGTGTGTGTGTGTGTGTGTGTGAGTGTGTGTGTGTGTATGTATGTGTGTGTGTATGTGATATGTGTATATATATACCTATATATATATATATATTATATATATTTATATATATATATATATATATATATGTATAAATATATATATATATATATATATATATATATATTATTGTGTGTGTGTGTGTGTGTGTGTGTGTGTGTGTATATGTGTATATATATATTTAATTTATTCTTTTATCATACGTTTTACATAATGTAAGACGGTCATACAAATTGTAAGACGATTATTTGTGAATTTGACAATATTTAGATCTAAATTGTTCCACTGCATCTGAAGATGGCATTGTAGCCAAAACGTAGTGCGAATTTTTTCAATAAAATAGTGGTGAAGTAGACATCAGCCTCCAATTTATTCATAGAAATTTGACCTTCACCTAAAAGAATCTACACCTTATTTAAACATTACATATTTTAAGAAATGAAATTAAAAGCCACAGTAACAAAACATATTTAAAATATTTGATTTATCGTAAATATCACGATCAGGGAGGTATTGTGCCACGAAAAATCGTATAAAGCAAAATTTATTATTCTCAGTTCTACATGCTTTCATATGTTCTTTGGTTTATTAACTCTTTAATTTGTGAGTTGCAAGTTTTATGTAAAGCTTAGCCAGTTCAGATAAAAATTGGTAAACCCGTGGCGTGGCCTTTGAGGGTATTTTGTGCCTAACCCTTCGCAATAAATGTCACTCTTAAAGCCAAAAGGTATTTCGGAAGACTTTGATGTACCGTTATTAGGATGAGCATTACCTACACTACGGAAATAATGTTCCTTAAGTTATAAAATAGCATTAAAAGAAAAATAATATTTACGTTACACAAATGAACTAAATAACTTTCATTATATCAAAAAACGTCATTAGAAAATCAATGATATTAAAAAAAAAAAAATCTTATATATATATATATAAGAAACACAAAGAAAATATAACACGAAATGATATTTTCAAATTTAAAAAACAGTGTCGTTACTTGTATCACTATTGGTGAGAAAGCAAGGATTGAAACTAATGGATTGTAGTGGGAATGGAGTTTGTCATTGAAGGATAGGTACCTGGTTCGGGCTAAGTCAGCGACATATGGAATATTAAGGTCTTTATCGATGAGTTTATTTGTGACGAAATAAGTAGCATTGAGGAATTTACGAAGGATTTTGGATTGTAAGGATTGGATACGAGATGAGTTCGATGGTTTAGTAGAGCCCCATAGCTCTACTCCGTAAGTCCATATCGGTCTGATGATGGTCATATAAATAAGTCTTTTATAATTAAAAGAAAGGTTGGACCGTTTGTCCAGTAAGTGTTGAAGTAATCGAAAACGTCGGGCAGTTTCTTGTCGTTTCAGACTTGTATGGGGATTCCAAGTTAAACCTTTATCAAGGTGGAGTCCTAGGTATCGAATCTGTTCAACAGGGGCTGGTGGAGTGTCATTAAAGGATCAGTATCCTACAGTTAGGGCAGGATGTCATTGGTTTACAACGAAGGGTAAAGGTTATCTGGTTGGATTTTTTAGAATTAATTTTAATCCTCCATTTCTGGCACCATACTTCAAGGTCTCGGATGTGGGATTGAAGAGTGTGGGAGGCTGTAACAGGATCATTATCTACTGATAGCACGCACGTGTCATCAGCATAGGTAGAAAGGAAAGTGTTTGGGATATCAGCTGTATAGACTGTATATGGAATGGGGTCCTAGGATGCTGCCTTGAAGAACACCAGCAGAATGAGAAAAAATGGAGGTATGGGAACCATTGTGATTTATTTTGAAAGATCTATCAGTGAGGTAGGACTGGATAATATGAAAATAGGTAGGAGGAAAAAATATACGGAGTTTGTAAAGCAATCGCGGGTACCAGACTCGGTCAAAGGCCTGTTCTACGTCGAGAAAGGCTCCCGTGCAGTACAACCGGCACTCCAACGCAGAGGAGACAACGATGACATTGCTGGATAGTGGAGTGAGAGGTACGAAAACCGAATTGATGATTTGGAATAATATGATGGGAATTAAGGATTGGGTATATACGTTTCAGAAGGAGTTTTTCTAAAATTTTACCCATAATACATAAAAGAGATATGGGCCGGTAGGAAGATGGATTTTCAGGTAACTTTTTGGGTTTAGGAATCATTTCTACTATGGATAACATTCAGAAAGCAGGAAAATAAGTAGTGCGGAGTACGGCATTGAAGATGTAGGTGAGGAATAGGATGGCTTTTTGAGGAAGATGTTTTAAGATATGGGAAGTTATTTGGTCATGGCCAGGAGCTTTTCGAGTAGGTAATCTATCAATGATATTGGATATTTCTGAAGGATGGAAAGCTTTAGGTGGAAGGGTCATTTGGAGTGGAATAGTTAGGTCTTCTTCTATCCTTTTAAGGTGATTGGGATTAAGGATAGCTGTATGTGGACCACCCAGACAACACTTCCCATGCAGGTTCATGCATCCTTATCCCATTCCCTTATTCTTTCTACTCCAACTGACGCCATAAAATCAACCTCAGTCACCATTTCAACTCGTCCTTTCCATCTCACCCTCTCAGCTGTATACTGTCCTCCTGGTATTTCCCTTTTTTATAATCAACTTGAAACCCTGGTTCGATCCCTCGGACCGCGCTTTATCGCTGGAGGAGACTATAATGCTAAACACCAGCGTTGGGGTTGCCTCACTTCCAACTCCCGGGGATAATCTTCTTTCCAGTGTCTCGACTTTCCATAGCTATAATATCCTCTCACCCCTGAATCCAACGTATCGGCCTACAACCCTAAGAAAAAAACCTGATATCTTGGATATATTTATCACCTCTCAAATTTCCTCTTTCCAAACCATACTCAGATCACTGAACGACCTTTCCTCAGATCATAGCCCGCTTTCTTTGCATTCCAGTTTTGTTCCTCAACCCCTCTCTCCTACATTGATCAAGGGACGGATTAACTGGAACGTATTTCGACAGGACTTGGAAAGCGAATTGGGCTTGAAGACTCTACATTGAAGACAAACAATGATATTGATACAGCTGTAAAAAAACTGACTGACTCCATAACTTGCAGTATAACTGACAATGCAAAGACCACCAACATTAATGACACTCAACGAACTGATCTGCCACAGCACATTCGATTATTATTAAAAGAAAAACGCAAAGCGAGATCGAAGAGGCATAAGACTCGATACCCAGCTGACAAAACTTATTATACCAAACTAACTAACAAACTCAAATCAGAAATAAAGACATACAAAATTCAAAATTTACTCAGCTTTACTGAAAATCCTACTACAACAGACAAATTATTATGGACAACCACAAAAAAACTTCTTAAGTTCAACCATACACTCCTGACTGAAAACCAAACCTGGACAAGATCTGACAAAGAAAAAGCTCAGATATTCGGACAACATCTGAGTCCAAATAACCAAGTACCTCAAAAAGATCTTGTGTGTGTGTAGTATTTCCCGCGGGTAAACAAAAAGTCCTATGAAACTGGAATATCATATTTAAGACAACTATACGCCCGAGATGTTACAATAACCGGAAGTGCAACTTTACACCATGTATATTGCACCTTTTTATGATTTTCTCAAAAAGGGCTCCAATGATTTTGAATAAACTCCATATGTCGATGTAAAATTAATTCGGCTTTAATATCATGTAGATTTCATTCTGATTAAAATAGTCTGACAGGGCTTAAATACCGATATTTTAAAGTTTCTTCCTCTAAAGCACCTTGAATTTTGTAGATTCTATAAAAATAACTGTATTATTGATAAAAAAAGGAAAAATATATATGAGAGATTTTAGAACAAAAATTATCTTATACACGAGCTTGTAAAAGTAAATAAATAGTTATGAAAAGCTGATCAAAATAACTGATGGTTTTAGATAATAATATAATAGATTTTTTAATAAAACACATGTTCCTATAGAAATTCAATCAATTCTTTAATAGTTTCACTAAGCTTTATTTCTAACTTTATTTAAAAATTCTTCAATCGATTTTAAAACGGAGGTAAGTAAAAGTCATGTGTTGCCCGCATCAGATTTTTTTACTATATTACAAGCATTATTTTTATGTTATAGAAAGAAATGATTTTAGTATGATTTTGAGAGATATAATAAAAAAAATCATACGGTGCAAAATCCATGGCATAAAGTTGCTCTTATGGTAAGCTGATTTTGATGAAAAAGTTACTGTAACATAAGCTTGATTTACCACAAACACATACACACACACACACAGACCTTCTTACTTTCACTTACTATATATAGTAAGGGGAAGTATTGCGATCGTGAAACTTTTCGAATTCCAGTTTTCAACGGAAATACACGTTTTAGGGTCCCCTGAGTCCAAATAACCAAGTCCCGCAAAAAGTCTGTGTGTGTGTGGTAACTCTCGGGCAAAAACAGTAAGTCCTATGAAACTGAAATTTCATATTTAAGACAACTATACGCCCGAAACGTGACAAAACTTTTTTCATCAAAATGAGCTTACCAGAAGAGGCACTTTATACCATACATTTTGCACCTTTTTTTGATTTTCTTGACGGTTCCGACGATTTTGATTAAACTCGCTATATCGATGTAAAATTTAATAGGCTTTAATTTCATGTAGGTTTAAATCTGATTAAAATGGTCTGACAGGGCTTAAATGCCGATATTTTAAATTTTCTTTCTCTAAAGTACCTTTAATTTTGTAGATTTAATAAAAATAACTATACTATCTTGTTAACGCTGATGAAAAACAGGTAAATATATAAATTGAATAAATTCGATACCCAACTAAAGGAGAAAACAGAAAATATATATTTTTTATTGAAATTTTTCGTTTTTGAACTTAAGAGCAGTAATATACATGTATGATATACATGAATAAACTAAGTGACTTTTTTAGATAATAATATAATCGATTTTATAATAAAACACATGTTTCTATAGAAATTCCATTTATTGTAATTGTAGGCGAACGGCTACTTAACAGTTTCCATTCTCCTACAATATTCCATGATGATGACACACAACAGGGGTCAAAACGTTGGTAGAAAATAAATGGTTGAACCTACTTCATAGTTTTATTTACTCAACTCATGTCGAATTAAGTGTTGAAACTTTTTTCTCATAAAGATACCAAACTGCGATGTACGATGTATGTTTTGATACTTGATGGTTTTATAAATTGTTAATAATATATTTGAACTGATAGGAAAAATGTTGATTCCAAAGTTGTTTAAGCCTAATTCTCGAAACCTCTTAATCTTAAGATAATATAATCTTTCAGAATATACATAAGCGGAATTTGTCGAGCACCATAAGGTATATTTTCCAAACATATTGTTAATTAACCTTCTGCAAACAGACTTACTTTATTTAGTAAAGAATAATTATTATTTTGGAGTTAATTTGAATATTTATTTTATCACTGACGGCCATCCGGACTAATTCCTGCTAGATAATCTCAACGTTTATTTATATACTTAAATATAATTATTCTATTTTGCACTTTTAAATCAATACATCAAATTTAATACCCTAATTAATTATTGGAGCTACCAATAAAAACCTTTGTGCTATTTGGAGTTTCATACACATAAACATACACTTCAGAAAAATATGGATTAAAAAAAAAAAAGTACATCGTTTGTTTGTTACAAAAGACAATGTATATTTTAAACAATTTAAATATTACAAATATTCTTCAACAAATTAAGAATTGAACTAAAAATATAAAAAAACTCTAAAATAATTATTACAAGATGATGGAAACAAAACCAATATCCTCTTGAAGTATTTAAAAAGAAGTTTATATTATAATAAAGTGTAAAATGTAAATGTGAACGCCAATGACCCACTAGGGTAGAGGCGACATAAATAAATTAAAAAAAAAAATATATATTAAATTCCATACATTATAAAAAACTATGTCAAATTCCAAATGTCAATACAGTTAAAATATGTAAACATATTTAAAATTGTATTTACAAAAACTGGTTACAATAAAAATGTCTTTATTTAATGAAACAAACTGTCTTGGTCATAGAAATTGTATAAGTAGTCAACAAGAGTCCCTGTTATTGAAAGTTATATTATAATTCACTTTACAATACAATTTAAATTTCTATAATATTTTTATTGATTTTAATGTTCTTCTATTATTGCAATTTCTATAACTACGACTGTATGTTCTTTTATTTAATCTCATTTTCATGTTACTTATTTTAATAAAAGTAATTAAATATGCTAAAATCAATATAACTATTGATATATTAATGCAATTATTTTGTAAAACTTATATAAATTACATAATGGATTCAGAAACACATCAAATAACTTGTTTTATAAATTTGAAATGTAATAAACTGAACAACATTTTCATAAATTTAGACAGCTAAATATGCACATGTTCTTTAATCATAAAAGTATAATAATGATTTTGAACTAATATACGTCTAATTCACGGAATAATACATGTGTAAAACGTTCCATAATCATAACAATATCAGTAAGAAATGGCAGTCTCTTCTTTTTGGGAAGAGACAAGACGTAATCCAATACAGCATCGGAGTAGACACTGTACGCCTGGTAGTTTCTGTTCTCTGGCCTCTCATAGAAGTCTCTATTCTGAAAAGCAATAATTATTAAATTGTATGAATGTGTACTATAGCACTATTACTACTGTTCATTATGAAACAAATTGTAATATTTCTCAATAAAAAAAAAATTATGAAATAAACTAGTAAATTATATTTGAACATTTATTATTAAAGTATAACAAAAATATCTCAGGCTAAAGTAAACTTTTACCGTTCCATACTCTCTGCTAAAAAACAAAACAACTTAAGATCAGATTCGGCAAAATGAGTCGGACTCAGTTGGACATAGAAGTCGGAAAAGGACTTGATATTTTTTATGATGTGAAGGAGATGGATAATACGTCCGATATTATAAATATGGACTGATTTATTATTTAATATATTTTATTGGAATTTACAACTGTATATCATAATACATCAAGTAAATATGCTGATAAAAGATAGTGTACATGAAAAACATGAAGAGAAACTGCCCATTGGCAGCACTTTTGTAGTAAAGCTAAACAAGAAGGTCTCGAGGCCATCTTCTCTTCAGACGCCTCGGTGGATTATCAAGAATTGAAGGGGAAGCAAGGATTGAAACTAGTGGATTAGAGGTGGGAATGGAGTTTGTCATGGAAGGAATAATACGGGCAAAATCAGCTACACATGAATCATGGAGGCCATTATATATGATTTTATTAGTGACAAAATAAGGAGTGTTGAGGATTTTACGAAGGATTTTTTATTGTAAGGATTGGATACGGGAAGAATTTGATGGTTTATTAGAGCCCCAAAGCTCAACATCGTAGGTCCAGATAGGCCTAATGATTGTCATGTAGATGAGTCTTTTGTAGTTAAGTGAAAGGTTTGAACGTCTGTCTAATAAGTGTTGGAGTAGCCGAAAACGTCGAGCAGTTTCTTGTCTTTTCAGTCTTGTATGCGGATTCCATATAAGGCGTTTGTCAAACATGAGTCCTAAATAGTGGATCTGTTAAACTGTGACAAGCGGAATGTCATTAAAGGACACTGTAGGGCAGGATGTCATATGTTTTCGACGAAGGGTAAAGGTAATTTGTTGGGATTTATTGGAATTGCTTTTAATTCTCCAATTCTGACACCATACCTCAAGGTCTCTGATGGGGGATTGAAGAGTTTAAGAGGCGTTTGTGGAATCGTTATTAACTGATGACACGCAAGTTTTGTCGGCATAGGTAGAAAGGAACGTGTTAGGATGGGTTGGAATATCAGCTGTATAGACTGCGTTAAGGATGAATCCTAGGATACTGCCTTGAGGAACACCAGCAGACTAGGTAAAAAACGATGAATAGGATCGATTGTGGTTTATTTTAAAGGATAAATATGGAATGGAAAACATTTAACTGGTTAAAGAAACGAAGAAAAAAGAAAATGATAGAAGAGGTCCTAAATTTATTAATTTACTGCCGGTCAGGAATGAACCAGTAAACATAAGATGTTTGGAGGAACAACGGGGTATGATAAAACTGCGTGCGACCATTGATAATAAATATTTCCCCCCGTAAAACAAAATTCTCACGAGTACCACATTAAAACTGCATCCAGCTGTGGAAGGCCTCCAACACTGCGTCCGCGGACTTACCAAGCCCCACCAAAAATATTTTCTACGCAACGCCTGTAACGTTTCATAAACCCTGCGGTTGTTGGTTTTATCCTGGCAGTAAGCGAGGGTAACCTTGTTGCTTGTCCCGGAGCCTTTCCACGGAGTACTTACATCGGATGAACGACCATTCGACACCGATTCTTTCAGGGCCCTTCCCCTCACCTCACTCGCTCAAAAACTTCAATACGTGGGCTCATATCACTATTACTATTGTTCATTTTGAAACAAATTGTAATAACGATGTTTTGCTACTTATTCAGGCGAATAGAAAATGTTTTGTCGCAGGAGTGTATTACAATGCCAAACGTCAGTACTGGGGTTCACGATTGTGTATTCCTAAAGGAAGTAAACTAAGGTCTGACTCCTAAAAACTCTTATTAGACTCAATTTAACCTCACACACATCAACATACTAGCCGACCTCAAAACAGAAAACACTCGACCTCTTAGTTTATTTTGTCACTAAAGGACTTGTAGTTTTGCGCATGCGCATGAGTATAGCGGTCATCTTTCAAATCGGCTCTTGGATTTCTTGCTTTTTCAGTTGGATATCACTTCAGAACAGTCTTGAAAACATCACCAGGCTTCAGGACAACAACAACAGTAAATATTGGAGCAAACAACGGTAAGTTGGGTTACAATTTACACCGTAAAGTGAATGCAGAGTCACCTCTTAATATCAGCTGATTGCCAATAGGTAGGCAAGTCTGGTCTTGCTTAACTTTTCTTAAGTTATTTTTTTCCCCCACATCTGGTTATTATTTAATTATTTTCCTTTAATGAAATGCGATATTATCATCAAGTAATGTCTCCAAAGCTTCACTAAATCTAGATCTATGTTCAATCCCGTCTCCTACGAAACAATGACCTCGCCGTGATACTAATAAAAGATTACAAGCAACCCCTTCAGGTACTAATTCAGAATCTGAACCACAACCTGGCACATCGTCACGAGGGATGACTGACGAATCACCGTTTTTCGCCCCAAATCCTTTTCAGATTTTACATAATAAAAAAAAAAACATAGATCTGCTCCTATTACTAGTGAACCACGACCCCCTCCAATATTTGTCAAAAATATCAAAAATTTCCAGTTGTTGTGTACACAATTGAACAAAATTACCGATTCTACCAGCTACTACTGTATGAGTAGAATTAATGACACCAAAATATCTCCTACTACTGCCGAGACATATAGAAAAATAGTGAAATATCTAACTGATACCAAAGCGGATTTCCATACCTACCAGCTACGCCAAGAGAAAGCTTTAAGGGTTGTAATCAGAAACTTACACCCCTCGACACCAGTTGAAGCTATTAAAGAAGAAATAACGGATATAGGCTACAAAGTGCGGCAAGTCACTAATGTCCTAAAGGATAAAATTCCACTACCTCTCTTTTTCGTGGACTTGGAGCCATCCGAAGGAGTTGAACAAATCTATGACCTCAATAGATTATACTATACAAGTGTAAGAGTTGAAAAACCTTACATAAAGAAGGAGATAGTTCAGTGCCATAACTGTCAAGCATATGGTCATACTAAAAGTTATTGTCCTCACATACCTCGATGCGTGAAATGCGGTGAACAGCACAAGTCTGTGGAGTGTACATAACCAAATCAACACCAGCTGTATGTGCTCATTGCCTCAAGGACCACACCGGCTAACTATAAAGGATGCCAAATCTATAAGGAACTGAGGACCAGGTTTCAAAAACCTCAAGTACTGGATGAAACAGCAAGACAAGTAAGAAACAGAAGAGAACCCTCAAAACTTATTGATGCCAATTTATCATTTGCCCACTTACTTGGAGGTGAGAATCAAAGTACTGAAGCCGTGGCCCTGCCGGAACTACAGAATGTACCTCAATCCATTCCACATATACCTCTTCCTCAAAATATGACCAATCCTAAAAATCCTAATCAACCACAAATCTCTCATATCCCTCCTCCTTCAAATGCCACAGACCTTACCAGTTTGATGACATCCTTTATCTCCGAAATTAAATCCCTTGTTATGCCCCTAATATCACTCCTTACGAATCTCGTATCAAATCTCATTCCTGCCTTAAAAAAACCATAAATGACCTCACCTAATTCCTTATCCATTCTCCTTAGGAATGCGAATGGTGTTAGAACTCACACTGACGAACTTACAGCTGTACTGCAAGACAAAAACATTGATGTTGCACTCATTACTGAAACTAGACTAACCACTAAAAAGTACTTTAAAATACCAGGATACACGACATACCGGACAGACCATCCAGACGGCAAAGCCCATGCCGGTACTGCTGTCATAGTCCGTCAATCCCTCACCCATCACTTACACCCAATCTCCGCCGACGATTACCTACAAGCAACTTCCATTGTTATCAAAACCTTTCCTTTCCGCTTATCATCGCATCAGCATACTGCCCTCCTAAACATCCCATTTCCTCTGCCCAATTTGGATCCTTCCTCAACTCCTTGGGTAATCACTGCATTTTGGGTGCAGACTTAAACGCTAAGAATCAACAGTGTCGTTCTAGAACCACCAATTCTCGTGGACGGACATTGCAGTCTGCACTCAACTCCCGACGCTTTCATCTCCTACCTCCCGATTCTCCTACCTACTGGCCAACAGATCCTAACCGTAATCCTGACATCCTCGACTTCTTCATCCACAGCGGATTAGGCTCTCTGAATTTTTCCATAGCTCGCCTTGATGAACTATCCTCTGATCATAGTCCATTGATTCTAAATGTTTTTATAACACCTATTCCTAAACCTATCCCACCGTCATTCATTAGAGGCCCTGTCAATTGGAACCTCTTCCGCGAAATCCTCACTAATGATATTGACCTTAGAGTGATTCTCAAAACCCCAAATGACCTTGACGACGCCGTATATTCCTTTACAACCGCTATTCAACAAGCCGCCTGGACTGCCTCCTCTCCCATGTACTCCCAAATAATTCCTTATAAAATCCATTTACCACAACACCTGACAGACCTCATCAAGAGAAAACGCCGAGCCAGAACATTATGGCAACGCACCCGCCACCCAGAAGATCGCCGCTCCTATAATTTTTTTTTGTAGAAAATTAAAGCGGGAGTTGGCGATCTTCCGTTCCCAATCCTACAATACCTACCTCTCCTCTCTCTCGAGTCGTGACAATTCCCTGTGGAATGTCACGGAGAGAATCCTAAAATCCCACACCATTTCCCATACTCTCCGGCGCTGTGATAGTTCATGGACTGCTTCTGACAAGGATAAGGCCGAGGAATTCGCACAGCACCTTTCCAAAGTTTTTACTCCTCATCCAGAGCTTAATCCAACCCATACTGCAGCAGTTAAAGAGTTCCTTACGTCACCAATACCACTCTCCTTACCACCTAAAGCAGTTAATCCCTCTGAGGTCAGATATCTTCTTAAAAAGCTTCCTCTCCGCTAATCCCCTGGATACGATCTCCTTACTCCTCAAATCTTAAGACAACTTCCACCTAAAGCCATTACATTCCTTACATATCTCTATAACTGTATCCTACGCACTACCTATTTTCCTCTCTTATGGAAACATTCAACTATGATCCTTTTCCTAAAACCAGGCAAACCTTCTAACAACACCTCATCTTACAGACCTATCAGCCTACTTCCGATCCTCTCAAAAATTGTCGAAAAGCTCCTACTAAAAGGAATCCTAGCCTAATTTCATAATTTTCCCTCACATCATTTCGGATTTCGTCCTCAACATTCCACGGTTCAGAAAGGACTCTGAGTTGTGGACCACATTTCCTCCGCCCTTGAGTGCAAGGAGTATTGTTCGGGTGCCTTTCTGGACATAGCTCAAGCTTCCGACCGGGTGCGGCACCCGGGATTGCTCTTTAAGCTCAAAACCCATTTACCCCAATCCTTATACCTAGTCCTCCGATCCTATCTATCAAATCGCTCCTTCCGAGTTCGCTGTGGCTCAGAATTTTCCAAACATTCTATTGTTGAGGCTAGTGTTCCTCAAGGCAGCGTCTTGGGACCCGTCCTCTACATCCTCTACACGGCCGATATCCCTACCGATCCCGATACCTTTCTGGCAACATTTGCTGACGATACCGCCATTTTGTCATCCAATACCGATCTTGAAGCAGCATCGCTTAATTTACAAAAGCACCTTTAGCTTGTCGAAGACTGGTGTAACGCTTGGCGTATTAAGGTGAAAGAAAATGAGTGCTCACACGTCACATTCAATCTTCGACGCAAATCCTGTCCAACCGTTTATTTCAATTCCCTACCGCTTCCTTCCTCTGACACAGTCTTGTATCTTGGCTTTTTACTAGACAAAAGACTGACGTGGAACCCACATACAAGACTTAAAAGGATAGAACTTAACCGCAGATTCGGCCAGTTATACAGACTACTAAACAGAAAATTTCATCTTACAGTTGACAACAAATTACTAATATACAAGACAGTACTGAAACCAATATGGACCTACGGACTTGAACTGTGGGGGACAGCTAAACATTCTAACATCAAACGCATCCAATCCTTCCAATCCAAAGTCCTCCGAACAATAGTTAATGCTCCTTATTACGTTACTAACTCTACCCTACACCACGACCTTAAAATTCCGTTTATTTTAGACCTGGTATCATCCAAATTTTCCAAATTTTTATCAGAACCTTAGTCATCATCCTAACCCTCTAGCACAATCCCTATCCAGTACCACCCATCCCTACAATCCTCCTTGAAGATTGAAACGGCAGTGGCCGCGAGACGTATTGTAAACGTTTAAATTGGAGTTCTGACACTGGTCAGATCCTCCACTCATGTAATGTACGTTTGTGGCTATTGCGCCCTAGTTCGGCCTCCACTGATTCACACCAGTGACGCGGCTGAGAGCGAGGGTCTAGGATCTCTTGGAATCCGCTTTTTCCTCCACAAGTGGAGGGAAAAGCCCAGTCTGGGGTCCCTATAGCTCTTGTATATTTTGTATATAGTTATGTTAGTTTGAATGATGTTTGTTTATTTGCATACTTTTGTTTATCTCAATTATAGGTTAATGTAGTGATTTTTTTTTATTGATTTTTTTATTGATTTTTTTTGTTTTTATATTTATTATTATTTAATTATATATATATATATATATATATATATATATATATATATTTATATATATATATATATATACATTTATTTGTATTTATCTCAGTTAAGGTGTTGTTTGTTTTCTTATTCGTACATATATTATATTTTATTTATTTGACATTATCATTGTATACTGTATATATTGTGTGAAATGAGAACTTATATCAGTATTACTAATGTTCATATAGAAACAAATTGTAATATATCTCAATAAAAAAAAAAAAAAAAAAAAAAAAAAAAAAAATTGTGATCTTTGTTCTGACCATTCTATTCTCAATTTAATGCTGTTGGACTAGACTTGCTTAGCTGTTAAACGACCGTCTCTTCTAGAAGGAATCATTGATTGAGTTAAATTCAGTCCTTTCTATACTAATGTTCCTGAAAACTAAAGAAGACGTCGATAAAGCTGTTAATCGGTTCACAAACAGCATTCAGCAGGCAGTATGGTCATCATCTGTACCAAGACCAAGAGAAATTGATAAACTTCTAAACTATCCTTAGTACATCAGAGATTTGATCTAGGTTAAGAGAAGAGCTGTAAAGAGTTCTAGAATCAGTAAAGCGCGATAAATAAATAAAAAAAAAAAAGAAAAAAAGATTATAATAGATGTAATAACACCAAAAATCGGTTATTATTGAAGATAGAGAAAAATAGAAAACAATTTCGTAATGAAGACAACGCGATGAACTAATGCAAAAAAAAAAAAAAATTAAATTAAAAAAATCATCTTATGTGGTCAATCCACAACTTATTAGAGATGTGATTCCCTGATAACTCGGTTATTATTGATGATAAAGATAAAATGTAAGGTTTTCTGGAATCAGGAAAATTTATTTGAATGAAAATCGAAAGAAAACGAAATAGTAACGCAGTCCTGTATAAATATATGCTTTTAGTTTATTATTTTCAATAATCAACCTTTGTAATCGACCAAAAAAAAAAATATTACCCCTGCTCAAAATTTGTGAGCTTACGTTTCAAGATTAGTAGAGTCCGAATAACGAATAAAAAAAGATCCGCATCTCCTAATAAATAAATAATTACCAAAAATTTGAAATCAGTGGTAGTGTTATGATGTGATGCTTTGAATTAGTGCTTTTCATATTACTAAATTTCCTATCGACAGCCTTATAAACAGCCATGCCCTAATATTGTTATTTGGAAATAATAAACCATTATGTGATAATTTGCAGCGTTTTTTTATTCATGTGGGATAACTTTCTATGTTTGGTTAACGATCATTCTATTGTGCAAATTTATTTATATTATTCATATATTCAAACCTCCTATGAGTGTTAGCGATGCAAAGTTGTTTATATACACTGTCTTGCTAAATTATAATTGTATAAGCGGCTGTATAAACAACTTTGCCTTAATTTTAAGTCAACAAACCTATTAATCAGCGATTTTTATATCCTGTACTCTACCACAACAAACTTCTAATTTACGTTACAATAGATTTTACAATTCTTTCAGTTATTTCAAATGACTAGTGATAATGGTGAAATTAATCTCATGATGTGGAACGCACAATCAATTTCACGGAAACGATGTAGAGTTTAAATTATTTGTTTAGTGATGTGACATAGACCAGTTACTTAAGTGCTGCCATATCTGGTTGAACTACACAACTAAAGACAACTAGTATAGGTGGAATAATCAGGAGTCAGTCTTTTTTAATTTTGCAACCTTTCGGCTCAAGCTTGTGCTCTAAATGAGTTTATGATTGGACATGGCTCAGTAATGATGATGGTTCACAAGCTTGAGTCGAAACGTTGGCAAAATTAAAAATATTTAAAAAAGACTGACTCCTGATTTTTCCACCTATAATAGTTTCTACAGTCGACTATACATCCTCAATAGAAAGACAACAAGCTTGAACAGAACCCCTCGTGCAAGTTAGGTGCAGGTCCATAAATCCGTGCTGTGCACATAGACAGTTTTTTTATTGTAATTTTTGTAAGAAAATCATGCAGGAGTAGATAGCAGTCGCTACTATGACAGAGGAGATGTGGAGAGGGAGAGAAAGAGAAGCATCAATTCATAAACTGTCCCCCTATCAGTATGTGATAGATATTGTAGCCATAGTTTATTGAAATTTCTTATTATAGCAATAGCCAATGTAATAGTTTTCCCTTCATTCTTTTCTTAACATACCGTCCACTATCACTCAAAAACCAGCTTAACCACTTCAAATTTAGAAATCACTTGTAGCTGGGCGGCTGGCATAACTCCTATGCCAAAGGTCACGGGTTCATTTCTGCAGGTTATCCTAGGATTTTTTTAATGAGAGTAAAAAATTTTAGTTATGCCATCCTTTGGAGGGGACGTTAGTAGGTGGTCCCGAGCCTGTGCTATGTCAGGTACTCGTTAAAGATCCCTATCCTAATAAAACCTGGAAAGGCAAAATTTAGGACTCCCACTGTAGCATCGTCCGATTAGCTACAGTAGCATAAAGAGACGTTAAATAAATAAAAAAAACACTTCAAAATGTTTTGTTGGTAATATCCCCACAGAAGGGGAATGCTAACAAAACATTATTTTTAAAGCAAAATCAACCCCATTAAGTCTCTGTTTTTAAAACAAGTCTTTCTTAAACCGATCGTTTCTATTTCGTACCAGAGCGGGAGGGGACGTCATGCTCTTAGCCCGTTCCGATGTCCAGCAGCATTTTATAGAGTTCCCGACTTAATGTTTTCTGAAGTCTTTGCGATTAATACTGTTATTAATAATAAATCAACCACCGTAATATTTGTATATATCCCACAAATAAAATAAATATTACTAATATCACCAAAATATTCAATTTAAATGAATAAGTAAGCATTTTTGGTGTGGTAACACCACACAGTGGAACTGAAACAGAACTAATAAAAATGCTAATTTCGTTCTAAACTTTATCGTAAAAAACCATATCAATTACACAGACCATCTTGACTAATCCATATCCCCATCGTAATTATAAACCTGGCTTTATCGCTTTAGCTCTTGCAAAAATATTTACAATTTATCATCTCTTATCGCTTTACCATGTTTAAAGTCGGACCCAATCGCGTGATTTTTTTATTCAAACACTCTTACCAGCTATTACCAAAATACTCAAATTCTCATCGCTTAAAGACGCTGACTGGCAAAAGCTCAGAAAAGAACTAGATTTCCGAATCAATATAACTCCCACCATAAACAATTCCTAATAAATCGATTTGACACAAATCGATTTTTGTAAACATATTAAATTATCGATGTCGTTACCCATCCCACTACAATATCACCTTCACATTATCACAGTAACTTTACCATACCGATTAAGAGCCCTAATATGTATAAACATGGATTTAAAAGAAATTTATAACATTATAACAATCCTAAAACTAAATCAGTCTGTCATAAACTTAACACCAAAATTAAAACACGTCTTAACAATAGGAAAAATGAAAATTGGGCTACGGTTTTGAAATCTTGTCGGCCAGTTGACAATAACATGGGGAAAATTCACAAGAATTTAACTGAGCAGTCTCCGTAAATTCCATCTTTAAAAATAAACAATGATTACGCATATCTGCACAAGGATAAAGCTTAACTTTTAGTAAATCATTTTCCCACCACTTATTCAATCACTTCGCTCCTTGGATCAAATTATTAAAACCGGAAAATTACAAAATCCGTCCGAAACTATTTAAAATCGCCCTTATGTTTTAATTTCCCATCCATCACCCTTAAAGAAATCGAAATAACCATTAGAGGATTTAAAACCAAAAACTCCCCAGGTGATGATAGTATTGCTGTCTTAGTTATCAACAACTGAAGAAGAAAATGCATTTATTTTTAACTCAAATATTTAATTCCATCCTAAGATTTAGCTAATTTCCCATTGTCTAGAAAAGTTCCAAAACCATCGTTAAAAAAACCGAATAAAGACACTAGTCGATCAAAAATTCTAGAAAAACTATTACTCAAACGAATTAATAAACATATCAAACTAAAGAATCTCCAAATAGATAAACAATTCGGTTTTAGGGAACACCACTCTACCATCGACCAATTAGTTTCACACTGGCTTTATCACTAAAGCCTTTAACGAAAGTAAACACACTGGTATCCTCCTCTAGACATAGAAAAAGCATCTGATACTCTCCGGACTCATAGAAATTATGATAAGAAAACACAAACTTATATTTATATATATATATATATATATAATATAATAACATTAATTATCGAGTGGTTCTTCATGTATCTTAATGTAGAAAAAATCTTGTGCGGACAACACACGACTTTCACTTACATCCGTTATAAAAATCGATTAAAGAATTTTTAAATACAGTTAGCGATAAAAATTAGTGAACCCATTAAAGAATTGACTAAATTAAATATCTGTAGAAATATGTGATTTATTAAAAAAATATTATATTATTATCTAAAATAATCAGTTAGTTTCATCGGCTTTTCATCACTCTTTATTAACTTTTACAAGGTTGTGTATAAGAAAATATTTATTTCCAGAATCTATATATATATATATATATATATATATATATATATATATATATATATAATATATATATATTACTGTTCTTATGTTAAAAAACCAAAAATTGCATTAAAAAAAATATTTGTAACTCTAATCTTCATATATACCTGTTTTTATCGTTGATAACAAGATTATACTGTTATTTTTTTTAGGTATGTACAAAATTAGGGGTACTTTAAGGAAGAAAGTTTGAAATATCGGTATTTAAGCCCCGGTAGACAACTTTAATCAGAATGAAAACCTAAATGATAATAAAGCCCATCAAATATTACATCGATAAATAGAGTGTAATCAAAATCTTTAGGACCGTTTTAGGGAAAATAGTAAAAAGGTGCAAAATTTATTGAATGAAGTAGCTCTTCTGGTTAGCTGACTTTGATGAAAACGTTTCTGTAGTATCTCGGCCGTAAAGTTCTCTTTAATATGAAATATAAAATATCAGCTGATGCGCTCGATGATAACAGTCATACGTTACTTCATCTCTCAGATTTTGCTTTTTTCAGTAGGAATTCGCTTGAGTTCAGTCTGGAAAACATCACTAGACCTCAGGAATACTTACAGCAGTGAATATTGGAGAAATTTCGGTAAGCAAATTTATAATTTACTTTGTACAATCACGAAAAAGTGAAAGGAGGGTCACTGATCAGCTGATTGCCGCTAGCTCGGCAAGCTCGGGCTTGCTTTTCTTTTCCTTATCTTTCTTTTATTTATTTATTTTTTTCCTTCTTATTCTTATTCCATTATATATTTATTCCTATTTATTTTTTTTAATCAATGCGATATTTTCATCAAGTGATGTCCTCGAAAGTTACAAGTAAAAGATCTAGATCTGCAGGTTCAAACTCGTCTCCCACAAAACAGAGACCTCGCCGTGATAATAATAAAAAAATGATTCCACCAGCGACTGCTTCAGCTACCTCTTTAGGATCTGAACCACAGCCTAGCACATCATCACAAGGATTAACTGAAGAATCGCCGTTTTTTACACCGAACCCATTTCAGATCCTTCAAATTGAATAAGAAACAATGGAATCCTCTCCTATACCAAAAGAACCACAACCTCCACCTAATATTTGTTAAAAATATTAAAAACTTTCAACTACTGTGTGCGCATCTAAACAAATTAACCGATCCTAACAGTTATTATTGTATAAGTAGAACCAGTGATACTAAAATATCCCCGACTACCGCCGAAACCTACAGAAAAATAGTAAAATATCTGACGGAGACCAAAGCTGATTTTCATACATATCAGTTACGCCAGGAGAGAGCTTTAAGGGTTGTAATTAGAAACCTACACCCTTCGACACCAGCAGCAGCTATCCAAGAAGAACTGACGGAGATAGGCTATAAAGTGCGACAAGTCCCCAACGTCCTAAAAGATAAAATTCCACTGCCTCTATTCTTTGTGGACTTGGAACCATCAGCAGGAGTTGAAAAAATTTATGACCTTAATAGATTATACTATACTAGCGTAAGAGTTGAAAAACCTTACACTAAGAAAGAAATAGTACAGTGCCACAATTGTCAGGCATATGGTCATACTAGAAGTTATTGTCACCACATACCACGCTGTGTGAAATGCGGTGAACAACATAAGTCAGAAGAATGTACAAGACCAAGATCAACAACCGCTGTTTGTGCTCTGTGCCTCAAGGACCACCCGGCTAGCTACAAGGGATGTCAAATCTACAAGAACCTCAAAAGCAGATACCAAAAACCTCAGAACCTGGATGAAACAGCTGAACCGATCAGAAGCAGAAGACAACCTTCAAAAACAATTGATTCCAATGTAACATTTGCCCATCTACTTGGAGGTGGGAACCAGAACAAAGAGGACGAGGCCCTGCCGGAATAACGCACACTTCAAACTCCTCAAACCGTTCGACAACCAACTATTCCTCAAAATTTACCCAACCCTCAAAAACCTCATTCGCATCAAATTTCTCATATTCCTCCTCCATCAAATGTCTCAGACCTTACAAGTTTGATGACATCCTTCATCACTGAAATCAAATCCCTCGTTATGCCGCTAATATCACTACTTACTAATCTTGTATCAAACTTAATCCCTTCCTTAAAAAATCCTTAAATGACTTCACCTAACTCCTTATCCATTCTCCTATGGAATGCGAATGGTGTTAGAAATCATACTGACGAACTTACAGCTTTATTGCAAGACAAAAACGTTGACGTAGCACTTATTACTGAAACTAGACTAACCACTAAACAGTACTTTAAAATACCTCAATACGTAACATACCGTACGGACCACCCAGACGGCAAAGCCCATGCCGGTACTGCTGTCATTGTGCACCAGTCCCTCTCTCATCACTTACTCCCACTTCCTACCTATGATTTCCTACAAACCACAGCCATAGTAATCAAAACTTTTTCCTTTCCGGTAACCCTTACATCAGCATATTGCCCTCCCAAACATTCCATTTCCAACACCGAATTTGTATCCTTTCTAAATTCCTTAGGAAATCATTTCATTCTGGGTGCAGACTTAAATGCCAAGCATCAACAGTGGGGTTCGAGAACCACGAATTCTCGTGGACGAAATTTGCTGTCTGCACTCAACTCCCGTCATTTCAATCTCCTACCTCCTGATTCCCCTACCTACTGGCCAACCGATCCCAACCGTAATCCTGACATCCTTGACTTCTTTATTCACAGCGGATTAGGATCCCCCAACTTATCTGTAACTCGACTTGATGAACTATCCTCAGACCATAGTCCACTGATCCTAGAAGTATCTCTTACTCCAATTCCAAAACCTATCCCACCGTCATTTATCCGAGGCCCTGTCAACTGGAACCTATTTCGCCAAATCCTGACCGATAATATTAACCTCAGAGCGACCCTCAAAACCCCAGAAGACCTTGACGATTCCGTCTACTCCTTCACATCGCCATTCAGCAAGCTGTCTGGACTGCCTCCTCTCCTAAGCACTCCAATATAACTCCTCACCAAAACCATTTGCCTCAACACCTTACAGACCTAATCCATGCAGAAACGCCGTGCCAGATCATTATGGCAGCGCACCCGGCATCCAACAGATCGCCGCTCCTATAACTTCTATTGTAGACAATTGAAGCAGGAGTTGGCGACCTTCCGTTCCCAGTCCTTTAATTCCTACATCTCCTCTCTGTCAGCTAGTGACAACTCCCTGTGGAATGTCACGAAGAAGATTTTAAAATCCCATCACGTTTCCCATCCTCTCCGGCGTGGTGATGACTCCTGGGCTGCGTCTGATGAAGATAAAGCCGAGGAATTCGCCACACACCTCTCCAAAGTATTCACTCCTCACCCGGAATCCCAAAGCAATCATACCGCAGCAGTACAAGACTTCCTTTTGTCACCAATACCTCTTTCCCTACCTCCTAAAGCTATTAATCCCTCTGAGGTTAAATATCTTCTCCAGAAACTGACCCTCCGTAAATCTCCTGGACATGATCTCCTTACCCTCCAGATCCTCCGTCAACTTCCGCAGAAAGCTATTATATTCCTTACCTATATCTACAACTGCATCCTACGAACCACCTATTTTCCTCTCTTGTGGAAACATTCCACAATCATTCTCTTCCTAAAACCAGGTAAACCTTCCAGCAACACTTCATCCTACAGACCTATTAGTCTACTCCCCATCCTCTCAAAATTCTTTGAAAAACTCCTTCTAAAACGAATCCTGCCTATATTAGAATCACAGAATCTTCCTTCCCATCAGTTTGGTTTCCGTGCTCATCATTCCACTGTTCAACAAGGACTCCGTGTTGTAGACCATATTTCCTCAGCCCTTGAATGCAAAGAGTATTGTTCTGGTGCGTTTCTGGACATAGCGCAAGCTTTTGACCGGGTATGGCACACCGGATTACTCTTCAAGCTTAAAACGCATTTACCCCAGTCTCTATACCTCATTCTACGATCCTATCTCTCAAACCGCTCCTTCCGAGTTCGCTGTGGTGTAGAATTTTCTAACTTTTATCCCATTGAGGCCGGTGTTCCTCAAGGCAGCGTCTTGGGACCCGTCCTCTACATCCTTTACACTGCTGATATTCCTATTCATCCTGACACCTTTCTAGCAACATTTGCAGATGACACCGCCATCCTATCATCCAATTCCGATCCTGAAATAGCATCCTTAATCCTGCAAAGACACCTTTGTCTTATCGAGGACTGGTGTAATGCTTGGCGTATTAAGGTTAATGAAAGCAAATGCACCCACGTCACCTTCACCCTTCGACGCAAATCCTGTCCAATGGTTCATTTCAATTCCATACCGCTTCCTTCCTCAGACACAGTCCGGTATCTTGGCTTACTACTAGACAAAAGATTGACCTGGAACCCACATACAAGACTTAAACGAAAAGAACTCAACAGACGATTCGGACAGTTATACAGACTACTAAACAGAAAATCTAAGCTTACAGTTGACAACAAATTATTACTTTACAAGACAATACTGAAACCAATGTGGACCTACGGACTTGAACTATGGGGACAGCCAAACGTTCTAACATCAAACGCATTCAATCCTTTCAATCCAAAGTCCTCCGAACAATAGTAAATGCTCCTTATTATGTCTCCAACTATACCTTACACCACGACCTTAATGTTCCATTTATTTCAGACCTGATTCCATCTAAATTTTCCAAATTCCACCAGAACCTCATTCATCATCCTAATCCTCTAGCACAATCCCTATCCAGCTCCACTCATCCATACAACCCTCCTAGAAGGTTGAAACGGCAGTGGCCCCGAGACATATTGTAAACCTCTATTCTGGAGTTCTAACACTGGTCAGATTCTCCTCTCATGTGCGGTGTGATTGTGTCTATGGCGCCCTCACATAGCTTCCGCTGGCTCTCACCAGTGATGCGGCTGAGAGGGAGGCGCTGGGATCCTTTTGACTCTGCTTGTCCTTCCACAAGTGGGGGACAAGCCCCGTCTGAGGTTCCCGAGCTGATTGTAAATATTGTACATAGGTATGAATGTGACATATTTTGTTTATTTATTTGTTAACTTCATTTATTTGTATTTATTTTTTCTACTTAATTTTGTTATTGTATACGTTTATTTATTTGATTTTATTTATGTAATTTGACATTCCTTTTATTTATATTGTAAATTTTGTATGAATGAGATCCTGTAGCACTATTATTATTGTCTATTATGACAAATTGTAATATATACGATAAATAAAAAAAAAAAAAAATATGAAATATCAATTTCATAGGACCGTTTCCCCCGGGAGTTACCACACACACTAACAGACCTTTTTGCGGGACTTAGTTATTTGATCTCAGGGGACCCTAAAACGTGTATTCCCGTTGAAAACTACATACATTAAATGTGACGTTAATTTTTTTTTTAATAAATTAAATATGCACAAAATGTCTTCTATACTATTTCAATCAATAAAGAAAAAAATAAATTACTCGAAAGCAATTTCCTATTTCTGTACATTCGAGTACAATTGAGACGTTGATTTCCAAAAGGTACTATATCCATTCTAGGAAATTTTACAGGAGACGCGAAAATCACTAATTATTATATTATTAAATAACCTAATTTGATTGTTTTCGCATAAAAATCCAGAATTGTTTTTTTAGTATATTAATAACATCATATTAAAGTTATGAAATGAGATGTTTTGGTATAATTTAGAACAAAATTAAATGTGTAATTAGTTCCTTTAGAAAATAATTATATTTCTGAATTCCGTTTATAAAGGACTTAGGTGTACATTAGATAAAATCAAATAGAAGATTTTGATAAAACTAAACTATGAGAATACAAATATGTAAAAAAATCAATTTTGTAAAAAATGTCCTTTAGTACCTTTTGGAAATCAACGTCTCAATTGTTAAAACACTTCTCGAAGTGTTTGGTACATTTCCCGACACCACAATACGGCGCTGAGGTCTTCATTACCGCAATACATCTTAGACTTACTCGTGTCTCTGGGGATAGAGAAACTAGTAAAATAAATAATAATAATAATAATTTTGACAATCATATTCATCCTAAATGCATAAATTATTATTTCAAGAGAATCTAATTAAGGGCCGAAACTAGACTATGAAAGGTGACTATAGTGGTTATGAAGGACTAAAATTAAAAAAAAAAAAAAAAAGGAAGATTCTAAGAGCGGAGTACTAATGAGAATGATTGTCCAACAAAGATTGGAAAGATTGTCCAACTGAGATTACAAAGTGATGTAAGCCCATCACAGTTCGTATTCAGGAAAGGTATGGGTACCAGAGAGAGGCACTTCTCTGTATTAATATTTTACTGATTTCATGATCTATAAAGGTCAAAAGTAACCTATGCATCATTTGAAAAAAACAGTCACACATCCTTATTATCTAAGATTTATAGTAGGACCCATCTATCAAAATTAAGGTTGATTATGAACTCTCTGAGGGGCTTATCTGTGGTGTAATGGCTAATACAAGAGCCTTATAAGCCCAAGCTCGCGATTGCTAACCTCACAGGTGACCAAGATTTTTGATGGGAGTAAAACAATCCTTAGTTGCGCCGTGAAAATATTCTAATTCCAGTTTTCAACGGAAATGCGCGTTTTAGGGCCATCTGAGTCCATATAATCAAGTCTGTGTGTCCGTGTGTGGTAAGTCTAGCGCGATAACTATAAGTCGTACAAAACTGAAATTCAATATTTAAAACAACAATACGCTCGCCATGTTACAGCAACTTTTTAATCGAAAGTGGTATACCAAATGAGTCTCCTTATACCATGTATTTTTCATATTCACACGATTTCCTCAAAAACGATCTTAATAAAAATCGCTGAATAGGTATGAAATTAAATAGCTTAAATGTGATGTAGGTCAAATTCTGATTGAAGGCATGGTTTAATTACCATATTCCAAAAATTTAGCCATATCATCTTATTAGCATTGATAAAAACGGCTCAATGTACAAGCTGAAAGAATCTCATAATCAACTGAAGGATAAAAAATATGTTTTTGACTTTAATATAATCATATAACCAAACATTAGTAATGTAGATGTATATAACCCTTGGCAATCCTAAGATATTAGAAAAAATATTATATCTAACGTTGTAAAGGGTAATGTAAAGCGATCAATATTGCATAGATCTATGTGACAATTTTACATAACAATTGATATAAAATGTATTCTAAAAGATATGTTTCAAACGAAACTTAACCTGATTATATTTTTATTAATTTGTTTTAACTCTTACTTAATAAAATAATCTATCAAGCGCGGTAAAAGAAAGTCGTGTGTTTTACGCACTAGATTTTTATTTTTGTAATTTTTTTTTTTTTTTTTTTTATCAGTCAGACATATCGTTTATCGGTCTATTGTCCTTTCCGTTAAGTTTACTGTGAAAACGAGAATAGAGTGTTCGTTTATGTTGGTCAACTGTTAGTTGTTGTAAGTCCGTATGTAGGGTTTTGTACCAAGGAATTGTCGTTATGAGTCTTAAAATTTTGGATTGATATGATTGCAGTTTTTGAATGTGACTCTTTTTTGCTGCACCAAAAATCTGTGGAGCGTAAGTCCATCTGACTTAATTAAATCAATTTTATCAACCGAGGTAAGTGAATATCGTTTGTTGTACATAAAAAATATTTTTATTCTTGTAAATAGGTATGAATATAATCTCTCTTTACTATTATTATTGTCCCATATAGGACATAAAGTAACATTTCTCAACGAACATATTTTAAAAAAAATTAATATATAAAAGATTCTTTAATAGAACACGACCTACCAAAGTAATAGACCTTATTCAGAACAATTTAAAAAGAGGCCTTTCACGATTTGGCATAGACCTATCTGATGATTGTATTGTACATGCAAATTTTATATTGTTATTCTAAAAGTTGCTGTAACCTTTTGGGCATCTTGAATATGTAGTTTTAGTTTTATAGAGCTTTTCGTTTTCGCGCTGGACTTACCACAAACACACAGCCTAAAACGTGTATTTCCATTGTAAAATTAAATTCGATTTCATAAATTTCATATATAGGTAAGTGAAAGTAAAAAATAAATAATTAAAATATTTTTAATAAACACGACCTATTAAAGTATTAGACCTTATTCAGAGAATTCAAAAATAAAGGGTTCTCACAAGTTAGCCTTAAGCCTAAAAAACCGTATAAAATAGAAAAAAATTATAGGTGGAATAATCAGGAATCAGTCATTTTTTAAAAAATTTTAATTTCGCCAACTTTTCGGCCCAAGCTTGTGAGCCATCATCAGGGCTACAAACATCAGAACAAATGAGATACATATTAATATGATAATGAAAATTTTTTTTTTAATCTAGTGACAATGATAACATTTGAAATAAAACAGAAAATATACCAACATACTTAAATATTATAGATACATTATATAGATAGATACATGTTTTATTTCAAATTTTATCATTGTCACTTATTCTAGATTCAAAAGAAAATTTTCATTATCATAATAATATGTATCTCTTTTGTTCTGATGTTTGTAGCCCTGATGATGGCTTACAAGCTTGAGCCGAAACGTTGGGAAAATTAAATATTTTCAAAAATTGACTGTTTCCTGATTATTCCACCTACAGTCGTAGTTTTACATAGTTTCTACAGTCGACTATGCACCCTCAATAAAAAATTAAAAAAATGTAAAAATAAAGAATAGGTACTCACGTTCCTTATGTTCTCCATGCGCATTAGTTCGACGCTTAACCTGTAGCGTCCGTTCGGCTCCAGCTTCTGCACCTCTCTGATATACCGACCCTTAGCTCTATTCGAAAGTCTTTCAAATTGTTTACCCACGAATCTTCCCATTTTGAAGATCCTCCAGTTATTGTGCATGTCGCCTGGTTCAACTGAAAAAAAAAAAAAAAAAGCTAATTAAAATATCTTCTTTAATTTGTTTTCAATGTATTAAATACGACTTTGGGATAAAATAAGAAAAATCGAAGCCTTACATCGAGCTGGAGCATAAAAAGCGACCAATTCCATGACGATAAGATAAAAAAGAATAGCTAAAGAGATATTACTCGATCAAAGCCGAGAATGGCAAATGAGCAGTAGTAGGGTGAAGCGCAGTAAAGATGGTAGGGGTAGTGGTGGGAGGTCCGGTCTCCTTTCCGGCCTTCTCATTGGCTCCCGTCCTCCCCCCTCCAGCTTCACGCCCCCTCTCCCCACCACTCCACTTTAGACATTCATAGTTGTAGGAATGATTTAAATAAAATTAATTAAAATTATCATTAACGACAAATATTAGACAACAATATGTGAACAAATCATGAATGAACAGGGAATACCTAGAAAGTTAGTAAACCTAGTAGAGATGTTTTTGTCGGAAACATTCCATAAAGTTAGAATCGGTCATAATTACTCCGAGAAATTAGAGGTGCGATCGGGTTTGAAACAGGGTGACTCCCTTTCACCTGTTTTATCTAATATAGCTTTAGATTATGTCATAGAAAAGATGACATGTATCGAGAAAGGTAAATATGGGCGATAAGATTCCGGTTTCGGGGTATGCCGATCATTTCGTATTGCTAAGTGAAGAAACGGAAACCATACAATTAAATACAAGTGTGTTAATAAAAAACCGGTAGGAAAATAGGACTGGAATTAAATAACGATAAGACGAAATATATGATAAGTAGCAGAAACGGTGGCGATTTTTGTGATATTGATATATCAGAGCATACTTTTAAATACGTAGAGAAATTCAAGTTTTTACAAGAAAAAATGAAATCCGGGAATTAATGATGTTCCGGTTAAAGGTGGGAAATACGTGTTATTATTGAGTTGCTAAATTACTTAGCTCACGGTTCTGTCTAAAAACTTAAAGGCTAGAATTTATATAACTATTATTCTTCCGACGGTTCTTTACGGATGTGAAACGTGGTAACTTACTTTGAAGAATGAACAACGGCTTAAAGTTTTCGAAAATCAGGTACTGCGAAAAATATTTGGCCATTGAGGAGCTTAGATGGTTGCACAACGCGGAATTGCGGAACTTGTACACTGTAAATATAATTTAATTGATAGCTTCGCGGAGACTCAAATGGCCGAGAAAAGTTGTTGGACTCGGTGAAGAACGGATTCCGATAAAGTTGGTATTCGCTAATCCGACTGTTAGGCGTCCGAAAGGTAGGCCGGAGCGTCAATGAGAGGGCTTTGGCTTGAACGGTGAACATTGGACGAGTCTGTGCAGGCGGAGTTTGGTAGTATCGGCATCGAACAAAGAAATGTGTGAACAAAGAAACAGATTACCTGTTTCTCAAAGACAGTGGCATATAATGATACAAATATAAAACATTTTAGAAGAAAAAAGAATTTAAAACGAATAATTTTGATGAAACCCTCTGTATCGGTGATATATAAATATCATAGGCCTAAATATCATGTTGGTTTCATCATGATTGAAATCAAAGATGAGCAAATCCGCATTCAGAAATACTAATACGAATGCAATCGTATTAAAAAAAAAAAAAATACGAATTTTCAAATTAGTATTCGAAAATACGAATACTGATAAAAATATTTAACATAAATGGTAAGTTGTTATAAATCTATAAAATAACATTGCTATTAATTATTTTTAATTCAATGCTATTTCATTAAAACAAATCATTCCCCACTGTAAACTAAATAGAATCCCTATAGAAACTTATTTAAAAATTAAAATTAAATCATCAAATAATTCAAAAAAAAATATAAAATAGTTATAAACCTAATAGAATAGGAATCTTTGCTATTTCTATAGTTTTTAAACTCATACATAGCAGTAAGGTTTTCTTAATATGGGAAAATTAAATTTTCTGTTATTAATATACAGTATGAATATAATCCGAAAACATAATCTATTTTTAAAAATTGTTTCAAACCTACATTATAAGAATCTTTGTGCAAAATTTCAAGGTGATATTTAATTTTTTTTTCTTACAAAAAAAAAAAAATAGATATGAGTGGTACTTATTAAGAAATAAAAACCTAGAAGAAATGTATCCTAAAAAATGTTACAAGCACACGATGCATATCACACTAATAAGTACTTAAACAAATGATATAATCATGATCCCTAAACGAAAAGCCAATTTTAGCGAAATAAAGAAAGTTAATTTTTTTTTTCACAGTTAGCTTAAACGATTTCAGATACAATACAACACTTTAAACTTGGTCATTTTAAAATTTTACGCGACTTGAAGAGCTAAAAAAAAAAAAGGACATTTGTTAAACATTAAGAACTCTTTGTATAGATGTAACTTTCTTTAGCATCGGCTAAAATTTGAAGTAGTCTTTACTTAAACTTTTATTTTCAGTTATTCCAAGGGTAGGGTTCAGTAATTTTGGAAAAAATATTATAACCGTCTAGAAAAAAATGTCTTATTTTTAATATTGTTTATTTTTATTGAAAAAAATACTGTCTTGAAAAATTATTATGACTTAAAAATAATATGAAAGGCAGAGTCTGACCTGCTGTAGCAGGTGTTTTTGAGATGTTTTAACCCTGATCTGATAAGATTACAACCAGAAAATAATTAGACTGATTCTCGAAGTAATATCCGTTATCGCTGGATTTATTTTTCCAATCTAAGCGGTGCCTATAAGGCAATCTATTAAACGGTTTTTAAGATTAAACATAAAAAACTGTTTTATTGATTTTATTCTTTGTTCATAGTGAAATTCAAAATCAATCAATGATGATATCTTTGTATAGATGTAACTTTCTTTATCATCGGCTAAAATTTGAAGTAGTCTTTACTTAAACTTTTAATTTCAGTTATTCACTTAAAAATAACAAACAAATAGACTTTTTGATTTGTTTTTTCATTTCTGCCGGTAATAAACAATATTAAAATAAGACATTTTTTTCTAGACGGTTATAATATTTTTTCCAAAATTACTGAACCCTACCCTTGGAATAACTGAAAATAAAAGTTTAAGTAAAGACTACTTCAAATTTTAGCCGATGCTAAAGAAAGTTACATCTATACAAAGAGTTCTTAATGTTTAACAAATGTCCTTTTTTTTTTTTAGCTCTTCAAGTCGCGTAAAATTTTAAAATTCACAAGTTAAAAGTGTTGTATTGTATCTGAAATCGTTTAAGCTAACTGTGAAAAAAAAATTAACTTTCTTTAAAATATTAAGAAAACCTTTCTGTTATTAATATACAGTATGAATATAATCCGAAAACAATCTATTACTTTCACTTACTATATATAGTAAGGGGAAGTATTGCGATCGTGAAAATTTTCGAATTCCAGTTTTCAACGGAAATACACGTTTTAGGGTCCCCTGAGTCCAAATAACCAAGTCCCGCAAAAAGGTCTGTGTGTGTGTGTGTGGTAACTCCCGGGGGGAAACGGTAAGTCCTATGAAACTGAAATTTCATATTTAAGACAACTATACGCCCGAGACGTGACAAAACTTTTTTCATCAAAATGAACTTACCAGAAGAGGCACTTTATAACATGCATCTTGCACCTTTTTTCGATTTTCTCCGTTCCGACGATTTTGATTAAACTCGCTATATCGATGTAAAATTTATAGGGCTTTAATATCATGTAGGTTTTATTTGGATAAAAATGGTCTGACAGGGCTTAAATACCAATATTTTAAATTTTTTTCTCTAAAGTACCTTTAATTTTGTAGATTCAATAATAATAACTAGATTATCTTGTTAACGCTGACTGTATTTGAAAATTCTTTCATTGATTTTAAAAATCGAGGTAAGTGAAAGTCGTGTGTTGCCCGCACCAGATTTTTTTTTAAAATTGTTTCAAACCTACATTATAAGAATCTTTGAACAAAATTTCAAGGTAATATTTAATTTTTTTTTCTAACAATAACAATAACATTTTTTTTTATAACAAACAGATAGACTTTTTGATTTGTTTTTCATTTCTGCCGGTGGTTATGTATAACAGTGAATATACAGTATAAAATAAACATATTTTCTTGCTAATTGCACTTTTCGTTAAGATAAACTAAATCTTTCTAAGCGATGATCTCTAAATTGACGAGTCATAGATGTTTTAAACATACATGGAACCTTATTCTAATTTCAACCGTGCGAAGCAGCTGATTATTATAAAAAATCTGTTAATTTTATCTGTTTTATAAAAACTTTATTTAAAATCTCCAGCGTATAGTAATCTTAAATATAAAATTTCAATTTCGTACGACTTTTTTGTTTTCGTGCTAGACAAACTTGCACACAGACTCAGTACTCAGGCAACCCTAAAACATGCATTTCCGTTTAAATCTGGAATATTTTATATATAGGTTAGTGTAAATAAAAAAATTACTTAAATTTCAAACCCATCTTTTTTTTTATTCAATTAGTTTATTTATTTTTTCCTAAAACAATATTTGGCTATTAATTAGCTTTAAATAACAATCGGAAAAAAAGGGCAAAAAAACAAAAAGTTTAGTTCTTGAAGTAATTTTAAATATGCACGTATACTCCGAAAGGCCAGGTCTAGAATCTTAAACCATTCTTAGCCAGGTAGATTTGGCGGCACTTTGAGCCATAAATAGTGTTCATAAATTTGAAAGCAGACAGAGAAAAGGAAGAATGGACAAGTCTTCATGTTCGTACTGGTTGACCTCACCCTAAGCAATAAATATTGGAATTATCCAGTCTACAGGTAGCTCCAGGCGCCTTAACTTGAAAGCGGGAAAAATGGCGCATTTGTTGCTTCTGACCCTTGAGTAGGCCTCTTTGAAGTTGAAGTTACAGAAAGAGAAAGTAGAATATATCACACCAGATAAATAGCTAAGTTAATGCAATACCAATTATAAAAAAATAGAAACAATACAAAATACATGTATGCGAATAATCAATAACTACCCACGATATACTAAAATTTCAAAAATGCTCTCTGACCTAAATCTTCCAACATTAAAACAGTATATCTACACAGTAACCAAAAACTATTTTGATAAAACCACAACTTCTGAAAACCCATTAAAACTAGAAATTCGTAATTACAACAAAACATCACTAAAGCGCTACACGCACAAAAGAACCAAACATGTTCTTTTAAACTAATATTGTATTTTATATTGTGTAGGTTTTTTCGTGTTACTTTTCCTACTATCTTAAATAAAATATTGTATGAAAATTAGTAAATTCAAAGGATAATTGAAACTCTGTTATCATGAAAAAAGGTCCACTGAAATCATGAAACCAAACATATTTGTATTGAGTGTACATTGTAAATATTATGTAAATAAATAAAGTTTCTTTCTTTCTATAGCTAAGTTAATATTTAATATCCTGAAATCCTGATATTAAAAAAAAAGCATTTATAAGTAATATAATCCTAAATTTTCTGTTTAAAAGTACAGTAATTGTTTACACATTTATTAATAATTAAAAACATTTAGTTTTTAGGAAAAAGGTGTGTTTGTTATTATTATTTATTTTTTCTCGTTATTTCACTACTTCGAAAAACACTAGAAAAAATACTGAGTATAAAGGAATATAGAATACATTCTCTAACAATATTCTGTAAGTGACGCCTTTCAAAAAGATTTTTTTTTTTAAATTAACTTTCTTTGTTTCGCTATAAATTGGCTTTTCGTTTAGTGATCATAATGATATCATTTGTTTAAGTATTTTACTCCTAAGGATAAGAAAAATATCATCATTGATTGATTTCGAATTTTACTATGAACAAAGAATAAAATCAATAAAACAGTAGAAAATCCCATTTGAGCTCTCATAACAAATTAATAATATACAAATCAGTTATTCGCCCGTTAATTACATACGCCTCGCCAGTCTGGAGCTCAACCTGCTTGACTAACTACCAAAAACTTGAAAGGATTCAAAATCTATCAATGCGGATAATTAATAATTACCCCCGCTACACTAAAATATCATCCATGCTCCAGGACTTACAGCTTCCAACAATTAAACATTTTGTCCATAATCAAACAGCTTCTTACTTCAGTAAAACACCAGTCTCCAAAAATCCATTAATAAAGGAAATCGGTAACTATAATAAAGCATCTCTAAAACGCTACATTCATAAAAGAACTAAACATGTGTTACTAACTTAAGCTAGTTTATTTTAATTTCTAATTTTATATTATCAACTGTGTTATCTGTTTTTATTAGTAGGTTTTTGTATAATTTTTCCTACAACATTATATAATCACAATTTAATTTTACCACTAATTATAGATTAGTTAATTAGATTATAACTACCAAATGAACCAAACATTTGATGATTGTAAGGATGTCTCATCCGTAATCATTTATAAATATTTTGTCAATATGTAAAAATGTAAATAAAGTTTATTTTATTTTTTTATAATAAAACAGTTTTTTATGTTTAATCTTAAAAACCGTTTAATAGAGTGCCTTTTAGGCACCGCTTAGATTGGAAATACAAATCCAGCGATAACGGATATTACTTCACGAATCAGTCTAATTATTTTCTGGTTGTAATCTTATCAGATCAGGGTTAAAACATCTCAAAAACACCTGCTACAGCAGGTCAGACTCTGCCTTTAATATTATTTTTAAGTCATAATAATTTTTCAAGACAGTATTTTTTTTCAATAAAAATAAACAATATTAAAATAAGACATTTTTTTTTAGACGGTTATAATATTTTTTCCAAAATTACTGAACCCTACCCTTGGAATAACTGAAAATAAAAGTTTAAGTAAAGACTACTTCAAATTTTAGCCGATGCTAAAGAAAGTTACATCTATACAAAGAGTTCTTAATGTTTAACAAATGTCCTTTTTTTTTTTTAGCTCTTCAAGTCGCGTAAAATTTTAAAATTCACAAGTTAAAAGTGTTGTATTGTATCTGAAATCGTTTAAGCTAACTGTGAAAAAAAATTAACTTTCTTTATTTCGCTAAAATTGGCTTTTCGTTTAGGGATCATGATTATATCATTTGCTTAAGTACTTATTAGTGTGATATGCATCGTGTGCTTGTAACATTTTTTAGGATACATTTCTTCTAGGTTTTTATTTCTTAATAAGTACCACTCATATCTATTTTTTTTTTGTAAGAAAAAAAAAATTAAACATCACCTTGAAATTTTGCACAAAGATTCTTATAATGTAGGTTTGAAACAATTTTTAAAAATAGATTATGTTTTCGGATTAACATCAGAAAAATTGATCTAAGTTATTTTTTTAGACTAATGAAGACTAAATTGGTAAGATATTGATGAATATTTAATTACAAGCTGAGTGAAAGTTTTTATCTTAAATAATTAATTTTATTTTTCTAGTTCTTATTCACTTATCTGACTTTTCTGATATAAGCTTTCTAATTATTAAAATAACATCAGATTTCTATGTTTTTTTTAGAATTAGAATTATGAAACTTTGAATATTGAAGTAAATATGGGTAAATAAGATAGTCAACCACGTTTCGGTTTTAAAAATCTGGAGTCTAAACCTTCCTTTCTTTCCGGATCGGGTTTAAAAGGATTCTTATACATTTTATTTTTATTTATTGAAAACTTATACTTTTAGGTGAAATAAGAAGAGCACAAATACAAGTTTATTGCATTTTTTTAAACAAAAGTACTTTCAATTGTCTTTTCAATTTTCCATAGATTTTAAAAAATATTTTAATTTTTTTTCTTCTAAAATTACAAATTTTATTTAAGACATTATGTTTGTAAAAAAAAATAAGTTTCTAGAACTTTTTTTTCGATTCTGCGTTTCCGCCATCTGAGTTTCCTAGTTTGGTATCGGTGTTAACGGTACCTTTTGTACCCTTTGTACCTCTTGTACCTTTTGTAACTAACGGCCAATAAGGTACAGCTTTGTATACCTGGATACATACCTGTATTGTACCTTTTTCCCTTCCACCTTAGCACTTGACTCGGTGCCAACCCGTCCCTGGTGCCCTCATAAAGTTTCCGACTTTGCCTGAACAAGATTGTCCTGATCTTCTCGTTTATCTCAACTATCAGTAAGTAAACTTTTTCTTTATTGTCATTTTTTAACAGAAATAATTTAAAAATGTAAGTTACATGTATATCTACGCTTATTTTATGAATATTAACCGAGAATCATTAAATTAGACATATTATAACGTCTTTGTAAGAAATTTTCTATTAGAATTTATAAGTAATGTTAGTTAGTAAGTAGTACCAGCAAAATGCCTTTATAGATAATAAGTTATTTTCTTCAAACCATGCTTTAAAATACTTTCCGTTTCCAAACGTGACATTAATTTAAAAAATTGACATTTATTTAAATGCCGCTTACCTCTGTTAATAAAAATAAATAGTTTCAACTTTTAACAATTAAAAATATACTTTAGTAATGGATATCTATGAATATTTTAATGATTAGAAATAATTATTGGATTCATTTACATTTAGGTTTCTGCTATACATTAAAAGTTAAATTTTTGAACAAACCTGTTAAATTATTAGTCAATCAATGAATTTCCTGTAACTTCATCAATATTAATTTTGATAAAAATGAAACATGCCAAAAACCAATAGTAATTGTTTTTGTACTCAACTTATAAAACTTTTTCTCCGAATAATCTTAATGTATAAAAGAAAATTAATATTATTAAAATATTTTATTTTTTCTTATCGTTTATAAGGCAAGTTTCCACTGTTTATCTAACAATTACTAAATTTTTCATTTGTTTCAATGCTTCATTCTCATAAATAAAAAAAAATTAGGTCAATATTCTAACAAACCTCCCATGAAATATTATTTTCTGTATAATAGATAACAATAAGCTGTGTTAATATCCATAATGTTATGAATAACAAATTCCAAAAACCAAATGAGTAGTCTGTAAAATCAATTGTTTTTTGCATTTATTCATTATTAAAGAATTGTTTTAATATCGTATTTTTATCAAGAAACTTAATAACTAACTAAGAAAAAATAATAAAATATGTTACTTAGTTAAGACGGTTTGCATATAGGTATAATATAATTTTTTAAACTCACTATCTAAAACTAAAACTTAATAATATATTTATTTAATTTTACGTTTCTCCCTTAAAAACGTATTTCTGCATTGTTTTTAAACAAATATTATTAATATTAATTTATTTCCCATCGAAACATTACGATAACAAAACCTACATTTCTGAAATACCGAAGGTTTTGAGTACTAACTAAATAAAAAATTTACTTGATACATTTTTTAATAATATTAATAGGCTTGCCGAACCCGAAGGTTCGATGCTGATACCACCTAATTCCGCCTACACAGACTCGCCCAATGTTAACCGTTCAAGATTAATAAGCTCCCGAGATCAGCCTTAACGCAATCCTCTCATCGACGCTTCGGCCTACCAGTCGGATCAGCAAATACCAACTTACTCTGAATCCGTTCCTCACCTAGCTCGACAACTTTACTCGCCGATTTGTGTCGCGATGCTATCAAATCAATTATATTCACTGGGTAAAAGCTCCGCAATTGCGCGTTGTGCAACTTATTAAATTCCCCAGTGGCCTCGTCTCTCTTCGGACCAAATATTTTAAGCCTTTGTTCATCCTTCAAAGTAAGCGACCACGTTTCACATCTGTAAAGAACCGTCGGAAGAATAGTTTTATAAATTCTAGCCTTTAAGTTTTTAGACAGAAGTCGCAGGCTAAATAATTTAGCAACTGAATTATAAAACGCGTTTTCCACCTTTAACAGGGACATTATTTCTTCCTGGATTTCATTTTTTTTGTTATCATTGAACCTAAATACTTGAATTTCTCCACGTGTTCAAAAGTATGCCCTGATATATTAATATCACCAAGAACGCCTCCGTTTATGCTACTAATCATATATTTCGTCTTATCGGTATTTAATTTGAGTCCTATTTCTTTACCATTTTTTAATAGATAATTTTAATGTATGAAATAAATAATTAATACTTTTAAAACTTGTTGATTATATCATACTTATAAAATGCTTGTTTCAATATTTATCTTTCATCGAGCTAAAGATATTAAAAACTTAATAACAAATATTACATTTATTATGAGTTGTCTGCCTTTCTTTAAATTAAAATATACTACTCAAATTTCCAAACTATTTTTCATTAAAAATTATTTTTTTTATATAATTTAATTTCATATATTTATATAATTTAGAAGTAATGATACTGTAGGATTTTAAAACGTTGAGATACTTCTTTAAGACTTATTTTATGACAATTACCAATTATACAATGAGTATTAAATTGTATCACTTGTAAACTTGGCAGGTGGCATTAAGAATTTTTAGTGGGAGGAAAAAATTTCTCGGTTATGACGTCCTTCGGAGGGGATGTAAGATAGTGGTCAGGAGCCAATGCGACGTCAGGTACTCGTTAATGATCTCTATCCTAATTAAACCTGAGTAGGCAAATCTTAGGACTCGAAGTGTATCATCCTCCAGTTAGCCACAGTAGCAAAAATTAACGTAAAATGAATCAACAAAAAATCTGAAATAGTTTCAAATATTGATAACTTTATAATATTTGTAAGTTGAGGAAGAGAATGATCAAGTGTGATTTATAACGAAATTAAAGGTGTAGTTTGTACTTATTGGAAAAATCTGCAATATTCATCCACATAAAAGATTTCTTGTTAAATCCATTTGCAGTGATTCCATATAATTTAATTCGTCTTGTTATTTAATTAGCCAACTCGTTTTTTAAAGAAAATTCTGAATTTTCGTAGGTTTTATATTCGTGAAACAATTTTTTCTCATTGAAATTGTTAACAAAAATTGAAAATTGAAATAACTGTTTTTTTTTTAAACTATTGTAATAACTTCCTTTTATTTTTAATTTAAAGAAAGGATTTTTTAGTACGACTCGAAACGGAATAAAATGTTTACTTAGTACTCAAAAAGCTGCTATATTCAAAATCGTTTTTTGAAAGGAATTTTGTTTCGTTATGTTAATATTAAAAGACGGATTTCGATAAAACTAAGCAATTAGAACACAATTATGTCAAAGTATTTACTTCGTAAATGTCATATAGTACTTACTGGAAACCAACATCTTAATTGCCTCATTTATATGTTGCGTTTTAATATTAATATTTACGCTCTGTTCTGTATGTTAAACATTTCACTTTTGTTGTGCTCTTTCATTATTTACTTAATATTTCTCTTTTTGGATTTGATGAGTTTTTTTTTGTTTTGTTTTTTTAACAAGTGCATTCTGCTACCATTTTGGGGCTGATAAAGGTATTTTGGTGGAGACCAGTAGACAGGAAACTTGTGTTATAATATAATAAAATCTCTCTTAATGAATTTCTTCATTGTTAGTTATACAATATAAATCCTATGGCATTGATTTTTTTTTCTTCTATTTTCTAATGTGAAGTGTTTCATCAGATTCTTCAGGCCATTTCATTATGAAATTGTTGTCATATGCTGAGTAATCAGAGTAATATACTATAGTATCAGTATATTACTCTGATTACTCAGCATATGACAACAATTTCAGAATGAAATGGCCTGAAGAATCTGATGAAAGATGGAAGCAAGTTATTTTTGCTGTGATTTACAATTACAATTAACATATTCCAGCCAGCTCTTTTAATGCAATTTTAATTATCCGATCACCCCTCATATGGCGAACAAGTAGCAACCAATTGAGAATATTAAAACTCTTCATTTTTTTTTTTTTTTTAATCCCAATGCATACATAATGCTAAATGCAACAGTAGAATGGAGAAAGTGTCTTTATGTCAAACTTTGTTGAGATAATATTATAAAAATGTTCCCAACCCACTGGTTTCCACCACAATAGCTTACATTGGTAGAATGTTGTTTCACCTACCTTTTTATTAATGCGAATTCCGCAACTTTATTTATACATATTAATATCGTTAAAAAAATAAATCTATAATCTCTAAATACCGTGCTTTTGCTATTTTAAAGAAATTTACATCTGTAATATACAGTAAAATACATTAAGTAAATGTGTTAATTCATCAAATGGTCACGATACAGGCATGTGAAGAAACTACTACTAGCACTTCAGTGTTTATTTAATTTAGTAGGTCACGAGGCCATCGGCTTTTCAGTCACCTCGGAGGATTATCAGGAATATATGGTAATGTGTTGATGGGGACGAGTGGGATGGATTGGCCGGGTAATTTGGAATTAAAGGAGGTATATCTATTTCGGGTTAGATCTATGACTAATGGGATATTTAGGTCTTTATGGATTATTTGATTGGTGACGAAGTAAGGGGTATTTAGGATCTTTCAGAGGATTTTGGATTGCAAGGATTGAATGCGGGAAGAATTAGATGGTTTGGTGGATCTCCATAACTCAATCCCATATGTCCAAATAGACCTAATGATGGTTATATAAATTAATTTTTTGTGGTATGTGGAAAGTTTTGATCGTTTGTCAAGTGACTATAATGCTCACTTGACAAACGATCAAAACTGTAAACGGTTTCCACGAGCTGTTTCTTGTTATTTCAGTCTGGTGTGAGGATTCCTAGTAGGACGTCTATCTAGATGGAGTTTTATGGTATCGGATCTATTCAACTGGGGCGAGTGGAATATTGCTAAAGGATATAGTGGGACAGGCTGAAATGGGTTTTCGACGAAGGATAAAGATAATGAGATAAGAATTAGTTAGGTTGATTTTAATTCTCCACTTTTGGCACCATTCTTCAATGGAAAAATGTGAGACTGGAGGGTTTTGGAAGCAACAGATGGGTCATTATTTATGGATAACACACAAGTGTCATCTGCTAAAGTTGTGAGGACAGTATTGGAATATCAGCTGTATTTACGGTAGGATTGGGCCCAGAATACTACCTTGAGTTACACCAGCGGACTCAAGAAATATAGATGAATAGGAAAGGTTTTGACTTGCTTTAAAGGTTCTGTCAGTGAAGTAGGAACGGATTAATAAGATGTACGTACGAGAGAGGAATTAGCGACGTTTGCAGATCAGTTCTGGGTGCCAAACTAATAATCATTTAAAGTACATTTTTATTACATAATAAATAATATGTAACATAACTAAAATCATATTAGCCTCTCTCATTAATTAAAAACTAAATATTATGGTTTAATTCTAAAATATTGCGAGTTTAAATATGTAAATGCATATTTTACCTAGATGACTAGGAGCGGAGGAGGAGTGGTTAGAAAATTTTAAATTTTCTTTCTCCAAAGTATATGTATATATATATATATATATATATATATATATATATATATATATATATATACGTGTATAAGTATATATGTATATTTTCTTTCGTAGATTCTATAAAAAATAACCATATCATCTTTTTAACACTGATAAAAAACATATAAAACATAATTTGAATGAATACGATATCCAATCCAAAGGAGAAAGGAGCAAACATATTTTCGTATGCAATTTTTGTGCTTTGGGACATAAAAACTGTAATATAGACTCTACTGTTAGAAAGCTGAAGATTTACAAAAAATATTAGATAATACACACAATTATAAAAATTAATGGAGAGAGATCAAAAGTGGATAAAAAAATCTGATTGCCGTAGATAATTTATTGTTCTCCAGGTCCTAGGTTCGAATCCCGCCCGAGGCATAATGATTTATTCTGTTATTTCGACCGTGGAGTGTCCCCGGGGTAAAGAGACCCTCCTGGAGCACACCCAGGCTCTATAAAGTGGGTTTCCAAAACTGTGGAAAAACCAAGTGATCGATTGAGTTTTATGCCAAATCACCTCCTTGGTTGGCCGTAAAACAGTATATAACATAAACTAAAATAAACAGTACTATATGTACTGAACCCAAGATCCTTCAAAGGTTGTAGAGGTACATGGTTTTTTATCTATATCATGTCGAAATTCATATCTTATCTAAATCTCATCGATATTTATATCTTTTTACCTAGACAATTTCAAAATTCATATCTTATCTAGGTCTTATAGATAATTATATCTTCTTATCTAGATAATTTCTAACTTCATATCTTCTTATCTATATTATATGTAAACTCATATCTTCTTATCTATTTCTTATTTACAATTTTGTTGGCTAAGTCACAATAATCCATATTCCAACGCACTGAAATTACAACATATCTTCTATTATGACCAAAAGTATTCTAATCTTATAAAGATACATCAAAATTTTGAAAATAGTGTGAAACATTTGGTTTCATCTGTAAGGCGTATACAGATAAATTTCCTACTTATTAAATAGAACATCAATAACTAATATTTCAGTCATTTATATTCTTATAGCTTCACCTCGATAAACCTCAGCTTTAAAAATTTTTTATCAAACAGTAGTTTTTATAAATTCCTATCCCGTAAGTTTATTAATTTTACTAAGAGTATTCCTAAAGTAATGCTGTAAAATATAAACAAGCCTAAGTCTCTAAAATATCCATATTTTTATAGCTTTTGCACAACTTATTATATGAATATTAGCGTAACTTTATTAATTTTATAAATACTATTTAAAGTACATAGAGATTGCATAATAAATAATCAATCCCACATATAAATTTGTATTAGTCTCTTTCATCTTTTAAAAACTAATAGACATGTTTCATTTCAAAGTTTTAAAAATAATTTTATTGAAATGTATAACTGTACATAGTACAATAAGTAAATGAGCTATTTACAGAACATTGGCTTGAAAAAGTCTTGAAAATAATCTACCGAGCGGTAGCTCTTTAATCTTTAAACAGCAGGTCTCAAGACCACCGACTTTTAAGACGACTCGTAGGATTATCAGGAATAGATGTAGATGAGAGGACACGGACAAGCGGGTTTGTATGGGCGGATAATTTGGAATAAAAGGAGGTGTATTCGGGCAATTTTTGCAACTAGTGGGATAATCAGGTCTCTTTGGATGAGTTTGTTGGTAGCAAAGTAAGGAGGATTTGTCGTGTTTTGATCGTTTGTCAAGTAAGTGTTTTAATAGTCGATATCTATTTACAAGCAGTTCCTTGTCGTTTATGTCTCGTATGAGGATTCCATGTAAGACGTTTGTCAAGGTCCAGTCCAAAAGTCCAAGGTATTGTATCTGTTCTACAGTTATGAGTGGGTATGAATAAAGGAAGGTGATTTGGTGGGATTTATTTTAATTCTCCAATTCTGACATCATTCTTAAATGGCTGACACATGGCTCTGTAGGATTTGGGAAGCGGCTGTAGGATCATTATTCACGGGTAGCACAAATGTGCCATCAGCGTAAGTGGAGATACAGTCTTGTATGGATAGGGAAAACAGCTGTATACACCGTGAAGAGGATTGGGCTTAGCATACTACCTTGAGGTACACCGGCTGACTGAATACTGAGGAGTAGGAGAGATTATGATTAACTTTAAAGGTTCTATCTGTAAGGTGGGAGCATATTATTAGAAAATATGTCGAGAAGAGGAATTTGCGGAGTTTGTAGAGTATTCCTGGATTCATAACTTGGTCAAAAGCCTGTTTCACGTCGAGAAAAGTTCCAGTGCAGTACATTCCGCGCTCCAATATAGAGGATACCTCATTCACCACACGATGGCACTTCTGAATAGTAGAATGAGATGATCGGAATCCAACCTGGTGATCAGGAATGACGTATTTGAATCTAGGATCGGGTATAACCTGTGGAAGTGTGTGTTCCAATAACTAGACTCGAGATCCGCTTCTGTTCTCCTCGAATCAAAAAAAAAGATTAAAGTTAAAATTTCGAAATTTATATTTTCTCTTCTAGGTCATTTCGAAAGTTAAACCTTCTTATCAAGATCATATCGAAACTCATATCTTCTTATCTAGATCATATCAAAAGTCATAAATTCTTATCTAAATCATGTCAATGTATTGAAATAACTAAATATAACCAATAATATAAAAACTTCTCTCTTACCTAATAATTATAAACAATGAAAATAATAAATAATAAGAATTAAAGTAAATATTTAAAAAAATCTGGTGTGAGCAACGCCTTTTACTTACTGTGTTTAGAATCGATTAAAGAATTTTCAAAAACAGTAAGAGATAAAAAATGAGTGAAACCATTAAAGAATTAGTTAAATTAAATTTCTATAGAAACATGTGTTTTATTAAAAAATCTATGATATTAATATCTAAAAAATCACTTAGTTTTATCGGTTTTTATCACTCTCTATTATCTTTTACAAGATCTTGTGTTTTAGATAATATTTTTTTCTAAATATCTTTAGCTTTCCAACAGTATATCACTGTTCTTATGTTCAAAAACGAAAAATTTTATTAAAAAAATATTTTTCAGTTTTATCGTTTAGTTGCTTTTCAAATTTGCTCAACTTGCATATTTAGCTGTTGTTTATCAATACTAACTAGATAATATGGTTATTTTTATAAAATATACAAAATTAAAAGTACTTTAGAAGAAGAAATTTAAAATATCGGCATTTAAGCCCTGTCAGACTAATTTTATCAAAATAAAATCTATATGATATTAAAACCCATTACACTTTACATAGATATAGGGAGTTTAATCAAAATCGTCGTTGAGAAAATCGAAAAAAGGTGCAAAATGCATAGTATAAAGTGGCTCTTCTGGTAAGCTCATTTTGATGAAAAAAGTTTTTTCACGTCTCGGGCCTATAGTTGTCTTAAATATGAAATTTCAGTTTCATAGGACTTACCGTTTCCGCCCGGGACTTACCACACACACCCACAGACCTATTTGCGAGACTTGGTTATTTGGACTAAGGGGACCCTAAAACGTGTAATTCCGTTGAATTTTCACGATCGCAATACCTTCCCTTACTATATATAGTAAGTGACAGTAATAAACAGATTCAACATTTTAATCGAAAATGCAACGTGTAGACTATTTATCAAAAGGTTACAATTTTGAATTTGATTTTGTTATTGAAAATTACCTCACATTATGAATCAATTGTGACTTATTAAATAATAATTTTTATTTTTTTATTTTAGGTTATAAGATATGGATCCTACAAAGAACAAAGTCGATTACAGCACTAGGGTAAGTTAAGATTTGTTTTTAAAAATTAGTTTACATTCTGTATTTCAGTTAACTATTTCATAATTACATAAATGCTGTGCAAAAATAGACCAGTCTCTTAATATAAATTATAGAATATGAGCATTGGATACCAACATTCTCCTTCAAGATTAAAAAAACAAAAGAATAAAATCTTCATTTCTAAAAAATTGTATCTCATTGCTGTATATATATATATATATATATATATATATATATATATATATATAATATATATATATATATATAATATATATATAAGTTCTTATGGGAAATATACTTAGTTCTTTTTTAAACATATTGCCTAGTGATATTTTTGTATAATTGCAATTATTTTATATGAATTGTTTTTGTTTTGTTTCACATAAAAAAAGAGTTGTTTGAAAGGTTTGGTGAAATATTTTAAATAAAATTTACTTCCGATTCTTTATGCATTATTTTATTTTAGTGTTATATGAATAGTTTCCTAGCATTTATTCTGGAATATTTACTTTCGTATATAATTAGATTTGCACATATGGCTGAATTTACATTAGGCAACCATAATTTACCATTGTCAATAGGCAAGCTTTATATAATAATTTATTTGATACATTGCATTATGCCTCTTATTTTATCTGTTTTGTTGGCTATTTTCATAATTTAGAAATTCCGCTTAAGAGATTTTAAAACCAGATTACCATAGCTTAGCTTATCTACAGCTTCATCATCTTTTGCAATGACATACTTGATTTCTGATTCACCATGAAAATAAAATGAATAAACCTTTCTCATCGTCATAGTTTGTTCCATTTGTACCATGTTGGTGTAGAGGGTTTGCTTAACACGTTCACGCCGGCGTACCCACCATTGGGTCACAGTTGATTGTTCCGTGGGGAGGGGTGACCCACCGGTGAGACACACTGGCCTGTTCCGTGGGGCGACGTGCATCACATGTGAGTCACTTGTTTTAAGAAAATAAGTTTATTATTTTTTTTTCAATGTTATATGTTTTATATACGAATAAAAAAAAAAAAAATATTTTATAACTTTCAACATCTCCCCACAAAGGACTCTGCCTGAGGATAATGATAAGACCCTGTGTGTTTCTATCAAGTCTGATTAACACGGTCTCTTAGCCTCTTTTTTTAAGAACTCTACAATATACCCTGGGACACTCATTAGTGATATGCCCTATGATATCGGTACAATCTTGAATTATATCCACCTATGCATTATATCCTTTTCCCTTGTGAGCAGGCTATCATTGACGAATTTTACTAGGCCTTTATTTTCATACCTCCACATTTCACTTTACAACTGGTTTTTTCTACAGCTATGGTTAAGACTACTCAGAGATTTTTCTATGCTTCTTCTATGTCTTGAGATTATTCGTAGTCTACCTAATCTGCTTCTACTAATACATAGTTTTGGTATGCCTTTTGTAACTCTGGAAGTTTAAAATTTTAAGAGCATATCTTCTCAAGAAGTGTTTTCTCATTTTCAACTTTTTTTTTCTTGCTCTAAGATTGATTACAGAAATCTGTTTTAATCACTATACTATAATCACTATTGTTTTCTGAACCTCGTTTAACCCATACATCTCTAATGAAACGTACAGCGTTTCTTTTTTTACCAATATATAATACATGTTGGATCTTTTTTCTTCTTCCCAGTTCGCATCTCGGATACTTGTATATTTCTTTGTGAGGAAACATAGTACGAACTACCACATCATTGAAAAGACATAGATCTAATATTTTCTTTCGACTATCATTTCTAGTTGTCTCACCGGGCTTTTCGAAGACCTGCTCACATACCCTGACATTTTGCCCAACGGGCACATTTAAATCCCCTAACACCACTATGTTACCTATGGGCATATTTATGATCTTCGCAGCTCATTGAAAAATTCATCTTTGACTTCCGCTTGCTCATTGTCATTGGGACCATCCGCAATCATGAAAGCTAGTAATAGGGGTGGGCATAATCGAATGATCGTCATAATCGGATGATCGGACTTCGATGATTTAAATAATCGTATGATTTCATAATCGAATGATTGAATGATTAATATGCATTCTGAGAGACCATATGCCACCATTCTCGTCTATAGGATACCTGAGCCTAGGTGGTAGTATGCATATAATTTATGTGATGAGCAAAAAAAAAAAACGATTATCGTTAAACAATTTAGTTCAAATGATCATTTAGTTTCTCCGAACCGATTAATCTGATAATCGATTAATTCGAATGATTGAAATAATCGAATGATCCAATAATCGTCATTCGATTATGCCCACCCCTAGCTAGTAGGCTTTTGCTCCCCTTATCCTTTACCGTCAGATTCTAAAGACGCACATTTATGCACTCATACTTTCTGAATTGGTATATAAAGTCCTTATAGAGGCCACTCCTGCCTTTGCTCTCTGCCCCATTAATCTTCCTGTAACAATCTTCTTCTTCCATTGGCTCAACAGGCGCATGAGGCTGCCCTTGGACTGCTCAGCAGCCGCCAACCATTCTTCTTGATCTGTAGCTCCTCTCAGAGAGATCCAAAGATGCTTAAGATCATTCCCTACACAATCCCTCCATCGTTCTCCAGATTTTCCTCCCCAGGGTCACCCCACGGCAGAAATAACAAAATTAATAATTATTGGTCCGGACCCGGAGAACAGTGGTCTAGAGCTCTGTGAAATAGACCCTGCACCTTATATTATCATATTATTAATACATTACTATTATAATTATTCACACATATGTTTACATTTCAGACGAATGGAGTCCTCACCACGGATCACGAAGATGTTCCTTCGAAGAAACCCAAGGCTCTCGTACGCCCTTTTAAATCCAACGTAAATATTTATTCTCTTTTAATCTATAGTATTTAAATTCATCTAAAAAAAAAATAAGAACTTCTAATATTTTTACGCTGTATTATATATTTACAGAATGAACCAATTGAGGAAAATCCCGTAGACATTACATTAATCAATTTGAGCACGGTTACTCTATGGTAAGTTTTAAATTCCATTATTTTAAATTGTAACATTTTTTAAAACTATAATTCGTGCATATATCATAATAAATTAAAATAAGTAGTAGGCAAAGTTTGCACAATATTGTCTCTGATTTAGAAAATATTTAAAATTTAAATGCAAATATTTGATATCTAATACACAGAAGAACTATAATTGAATGAAGAAATAACTTGAGCTACTTACTTTAAATTTAAATCTAAATTTAAGTTACTAATTTATTAGGTTGTAAAATTAGTTCGTAGCCTTTTTTAATGCTAATTTCAATGATAACTTTTAAATTAATTTAATCAATTATGTATGGCTTATTTTGATCTATTGCATCTTGCTATCTTTTAGATATTTTTTTTAATTTGTTCATCATTAACAGTTTAAGAACGAACCGAACTTTGCGTTTTTCTAGTCACAATTTTCGGTTTTAAACCGAGCAAACCATTTTAGAAGGTGCTTTTTCCGGCATAATCGCCACACTACAAATTTAACCGTTTGTGTTGCTCTCCTTTTCGGAAATAAAAAATCATTGAATGAAGAAAATGAATTAAACTCTTTTCCATTTTGAGCATGAAAAATACCATTTTTCAAAAAAACATTTTATTGGTATTTACAACTGTATTAACAAAAAAACATCAAGTAAATGTGATGTGTTATATAATACAATGACATGATATACATGTAGAGAAGCTTCCCATTGGAAGCACTCTAAAAATATTCTAAACTAGAAGGTTCCGGGACCATTTCCTTTTCAGGCGCCTCGGAGGATTATCCGGAATTGAAGAGGAGTAAAGGATTGAAACTAATGGGTTAGAGTGCGAATGGAGTTTGTCAAGAAAGGATTGAAACCTGGTTCGGGACCAAATCAGCTACATAAGAAATATTAAGATCTTTATGGATCAACTTATTCGTAACGAGGAATCGAAACAAGGAGCGTTAATGATTTTTCGATTTTGGATTGTAAGGATTAAAAACGGGAAGAATTTGACGGTTTAGTGATCCCAAAGCTCAGTCGTAAGTCCAGATAGGTCTTATGATGAACATGTAGATGAGTATTTTGTAGTTATGTGGGAGGGTAGAGCGTCTGTCTAGTAAGTCTTGGAGTAATCGAAAGGTGTGCAAGCAGTGCAAGAGTGCAAGCTTCTTGTCGTTTCAGTCTTAAGTGGGGATTCAATGTGAGACGTTTGTCAAGAAGCAGTCCTAGGTATCGGATCTGTTCAATAGGAGCTAGTTAAGTGTTATTAAAGGATACTGTAGGGCAGGAAGTCAAAGGTTTACAAAGGAGGGTAAAGGTTATTTGATAGGATTTGTTAGAATATATTTTTATTTTTCAGTTCTGACACCATACTTCTAGGTCTTTGATGTGGGCTTGCAGGGTATTTGAGGCAACAAATGGATTTTTATAAATTGATAACACGCAGGTGTCATAAGCATACGGAGAAAGGAAAGTGTTAGGATGGGTTGGGATATCAGCTGTATATACTGGGTATTGAATGGGTCCTAGGATATGCCTTGAGGAAAACCGGCAGTCTGTGTAAAAAGGGATGACTAGGATATATATATATTTTTTTTGTTATTGTTTATTGAGAAATATTACAATTTGTTACATAATGAACAGTAGTAATAGTGATGTAGTACACATTCATACAATATATACAGAAAATAATGATAAATGATTAACTGTCAAGAGCCCTAATGATAAATGCCCTTGTGGAGGGAAAGCCGTGCTGCGACGTATTGCAGCTTTTGAGCGAGGGAGGTGAGGGGGAGGGGCCCCGAAAGAATCGGTGTCTAATGGTCGTTCATCCGAAAGTAAGTACTCGATGGAAACGCTCCGGGACAAGCAACAAGGTTACCCTCGCTTACTACCAGGGTAAAACCAACAACCGCAGGGTTTATGAAACGTTACAGGCGTTGCGTATAAAATATTTTTGGTGGGGCTTGGTAAGTCCGTGGACGCAGCATTAGAGGCCTTCCACAGGTGGATGCAGTTTTAATGTGGTACTCGAGAGAATTTTGTCTTACGGGGGAAATATTCATTATTAATGGTCGCACGCGGTTTTATCATACCCCGTTGTTCCTCCAATCATATTATGTTTGCTGGCCCATTCGTGACCGGCAATAAATTAAAACTAATAAATTTAGGACCTCTTTTATCATTTTCATTTTTCTTCATAAAAATCATCCAAGCAAACTTAACTATATACAACCTGCTAAAGGGACCCTAGACTCGGCTGCTCCCTCCACAAGTAGAGGGAGAAGGCGAATCCAAGAGATCCCAGCGCCTCTCACTCAGCGCTTCACTGGTGTAAGCCAGTGGAGGCCGAGCTCGGGCAGAATAGCCAAAAACATACAGTACATCAGTGGAGGATCTGACCAGTGTCAGAACTCCAAAATAAATGTTTACAAAACGTCGCGGGGCCACTGCCGTTTCAATCTTCGAGGAGGATTGTAGGGATGGGTGGAGCTGGAGAGCGATTGAGCTAGAGGATTAGGATGATGAAGAAGGTTCTGATGGAATTTAGAAAATTTGGATGGTACCAGGTCTAAAATAAATGGAATATTAAGGTCATGGTGTAGGGTACAGTTGGTAACGTAATAAGGAGCATTAACTATTGTTCGGAGGACTTTGGATTGGAAGGATTGGATACGTTTGATGTTAGAATGTTTAGTTGTCCCCCATAGTTCAAGTCCGTAGGTCCATATAGGTTTCAGTACTGTCTTGTATATTAGTAATTTGTTGTCGACTGTAAGATGAGATTTTATGTTTAGTAGTTTGTATAATCGGCCGAATCTGCGGTTGAGTTCTATCCTTTTAATTCTTGTATGTGGGTTCTACGTCAGTCTTTTGTCTAGGGCCTCTGATGAATGACGGTGGGACAGGTTTAGGAATAGGTGTTAAGGATACATTTAGGATCAGTGGACTATGGTCAGAGGATAGTTCATCAAGGCGAGTTACGCAATAGTTCAGGGAATATAATCCGCTGTGGATGAAGAAGTCGAGGATGTCTGGATTACGGTTAGGATCTGTTGGCCAGTAGTTAGGGGAATTGGGAGGTTTCAGTAATGAGTGCAACATTAACTTTTTTGTCTTGCAGTAAAGCTGTAAGTTCGTCAGTGTGAGTTCTAACACCATTTGCGTTCCATAGGAGAATAGATAAGGAATTAGGTTAGGTCGTTAATGGATTTTTTAAGGTAGCAATGAGATTTGATACAAGATTCGTAAGGATTGTGATTAGGGGTATGACAAGGGATTTGATTTCGGAAATGAAGGATGTCATCAAACTGGTAAGGTCTGTGGCATTTGAAGGAGAAGGGATATGAGAGATTTGTTGTGGATGAGGATTTTTAGGACTGGTTACGTTTTGAGGAAGAGGTATTTGTGGAATGGATTGAGGATATTGAGATAAATTTTGTAGTTCCGGCAGGGCCTCGGCCATACGCTTGGCAATTGTGACACTGAACAATATCTCTCTTGGTGTAAGGTTTTTCGACTTTTACACTTGTATAGTACAGTCTTTTTAGATCATAAATTTTTTCTACCCCTGACAATGGTTCCAAGTCAACGAAGAATAGAGGAAGTTGAACTCTATCTTTTATGACAGTGACTTGGCGCACTTTGTAACCCATCTCCATAAGTTCTTCTTTGATAGCTTCAACTGGTGAGGAAGAATGTAGATTTCTCATTACAACTCTAAGAGATCTCTCTTGGCGTAAACTATTTTTCTATACGTCTCGGTGGTGGTCGGTGAATTTTGGTGTCATTGATTCTACTCATACAGTAGTAGCTGGTGGAGTCGGTAATTTTATTCAATTGAGCACACAACAACTGAAAATTTTTAATATTTTTGACAAATATCGGTGGAGGCCGTGGTTCACTAGGTGTAGGAGCAGATTCCATGTTTTCTTTTTCATTATGTAGGATTTGAAAAGGATTTGGGGTGAAAACGGAGATTCGTCAGTCATCCCTTGTGACGATGTGCCAGATTGTGGTTCAGATTCGGTATTAGTACCTGAAGGGGTTGCTTGCTGATTTAATTTTTTATTTGTATCACGGCGGGGGTTTTGTTTTATGGGAGACGTGATTGAAACCACTAGATCTAGATCTTTTAGTTGATGCTTTGGAGGACATCACTTGGTGAAAATACAGCATTTCATGTGAAGAAGATAATAAGATAATAACTATATGTGGGAAATAAAACAATAACTAAAGAAAAGAAAGGCAATCCCGGCCTTGCCGAGCTACTGGCAATCAGCTGATGTGAAGAGGTTATCCAGCATTCACTTTACACTGTAAATTGTTACAAAACTTACTGTATTTTGCTCCAATATTTACTGCTTTTGTTATCCTGAAGTCTGGTGATGTTTTCAAGATTGCACTGAAAAAATTCCAACTGAAAAAGCAAGAATATCAAGAGACGATTTGAATGATGACTCGAATAGCAACTATTGTGATTTATTTTGAAGGATCTATCAGAGAGGTAAGATTAAAGAATCAGGAAATATGTGGGAGGAAGGAATTTACGGAGTTTGTACAACAGTACTGGGTGCCAGAATCTATCAAAGGCCGAAAAATACCATTAAAATAAGAAATCCCGCTTGAAACTGGTGAATAAAAGCACCTTAATTAATCCTTATGTAGACTATGTAAACATTGTAGACCCATACTGTTTCTTGGCCACCGGCCCACAGTGGGGCAAAACGCCAAATTATTGGACATTGTAGTATTATAGACCAGACTGTTCACCGTTTTTTTTTAAATTATGAATCGGTTTCTCTATTCAGATTTTAATTTTGATTTACAGGGTGTCCTAAAAAAACACTTTTTCTTTTGTTTTGTTTTTTTAAATTGGAACCCTATGACTTGACGTCATAAATTGATTCCACGCCCTATTTCCACAACTTTTACTAAGGACACTTTTTTTTTATAAAAGCAACCATATAAAGGATTAAGCAGTTTTTGGGCAAACCAAAACCTTCCTTTTCCATATAAGAGGAGTAGGTACCATTCAATTGACAATAACAAAACACGAACAAAATCCATACAAATTTTTATTCAAAATATTATAATTAGTTACTTTTACTGATTATGTTTGTACATAATTATGTATTACAAAAAAAATTAATTATCATTTGTAGTTGGTTCAGTAAAATATTAAAAAAAAAAAAATTATTGACACATTTAGAGCATCAGATGATTATATGTTCATAAAATATAAACAAACATTTAAAACAAATAAAATGAAATTTATAGCGACAATCTTTGAAAAAAAGCAGAAGCTAATTTTTTTTTCTCGTAAACCGGCATGAGCCCGCAGGTAATTATTAATTGAAAGTAAACTATAAACCTATTTAATTTCTGTGGTGGTAGTTTTCTGGGCGATTTTTAGCGATTTTCGTTATGAACGTTTTAAGTTTTTTTAATGTTTTTTATTAATAAAAACTTTAAGAATCTATAAAAGTTCAAGCTGCATAAACTTAAATTATGATAATAAAGTTAAATTATCGGAATAAAGATGATTCATTAAAATAGTTGTAATATTTCAGAAAAAGAGCATTTTCCACGGACGTCTTTTTAATAAGATATCTTAAGTGGAAATTTTTAATTAAAAACAAAGCTGATGATGGACAATGATAATAGAAACTAATAAGAACAACTTGACCAAAAAAAATAGGTAAATTCAAAATTTCAGATATTAGTCTTATGTCCACCGAATGCATAGGGTCGCCCCACTGTGCCGCCGTGCAATGAGGTGATTAGACCGAGATCACGCTCGGCCTCAAGGCTTTTCCCCATTTTCGGGTACCCACTTCATAGCGGTAGGGGGAACTACAAAGATCATTTATATGACTATCATAAGACCGATATGGACATATGAAGTAGAGCTGTGGGGCTCTACAAAGCCATCGAACTCTTCCCGTATCCAATTGCTACAACCCAAAATCCTTCGTAAAATCCTCAATGCTCCTTACTTTGTAACTAATAAACTGATCCATAAATACCTTATTGTTCCGTATGTTGCTGATTTGGCCAGAACTAAATATTATTCTTTTCATAACAAACTCCATTCCCAATCTGATCCTCTAGTTTCAAACCTTTCTTCCATTTCAATTTCTGATAATCCTCCGAGGCGTTTGAAAAGAAGATGGCCTCGAGACCTTCTAGTTTAGAATATTTTTAGAGTGCCTCCAATGGACTTTTTTTCTTTTATCCTATTTACTAGATGTGTTGTACAATACAGTTGTAAATATCAATAAAAATATATATATTATTATTCTATTTACAACTGTTATCGAAAATATATCTAATCATTAGATTCAAATCATAATTCACCAAATTTCATTCGTTGTAATTTCCACTATAGGCTCCTCCTCTGGAACCAGCTGAAGAACAACCACAGCCTGAAGAAGTAGAGGAAGAAGATCCTGAGATAATCCTGGTAAGCTTAAACCGTCTTCGTATATTTTGGTATAAATGAGATAATAATATTCAAGTTGAATAATTGATCATATTATTTTAAATAAATAGTCACAAAATTTTCATATCTTTATTCAGTCTTGGATTTTTGAGATTTAAAAAAATTCAATTTAATTAATCCAGACTATTAAATACAAAGTGTGTTTGTTTATTTATTTAACGTTGATTATGATTTATTATATTGATTTATACTGAGGCTGGTTGGTCGATGCTACAGTGGGAGTCGTACATTTTGCCTATTCAGTTTTAATTGGGATAGGGATCTATCTTTAAGGAATTTTACAGGCTTAGGACAACCTTGGAAGGAAAGTATAACTAAGGATTTTTATTACTCTTATTAAAAAATCCAAAGGTCACCTGCGGGTTTGAACGATGCCACCACTATGCTACAGATTGACCGCTTAAATACAAAGTTTTTGTTCTGGTATAAAATAATAATAATAATTTGATAGATAGTATGAAACGAAATTATCTCACCAGCTTTCTGGGCAACCTCGAGACAGAATTCAGGTTTTTCTTGACTTTTTCGTTATCAAGGGGCTTAAATACTATACCTCAATGTTTAACTACGGGCTCCAATCATTGTTCTATCATTCTCTTCTTATTTTAGTTCTGTTGGATGAATTCTATAGAACCGTAAGCATTGTTTGGGACGAATATAGCAATCGTTCAAAACCAGCGCTTTCTATCCCTATGTCTTTGACTTAAGGCAGAAGAAGACGTCGATAAATCTGTTGTTCATTTAACAAACAGTATAAAACTGGATGTTTTGTATTCCTTTGTACAAAGGCTTAGAAAAATTGAGAAACTTTCAAGCTATTCTCAGCAAATAAGAGATTTTCTGACAAACGTACTTATAACACACTGAACAATGAGCTAAAACGGTAGATTCAAATTTTTTAAATGCAAAAACTAAGATAACTAAATTAAAAACTTCTCTGTTGACGGTGGAAGTTTTTGAAGACGGTGTGATTTTATGGTGTATAAAACTTGTACATCGTGATGCATCAGCAATTACGTTATGAGGATGGGCCGTGTTAGACACTAACATTTCTTTGCTATTGGCAAATTATCTTTCCGCTGTATTTACACTACATAGTGACTTCATTAAATCTAAACACTAAATTCACGTACTCAACATATTAGATATGTTATACATGTGGCAACAACGAATCAGACAGGTCCGTAAACAGAAAGCCTTTGACTATGACTAAATGCTCAAGTGCTCCAAAAAATAACTAAAACGCCATTTTCAGAACAACCAAATTTAATTTAAATTAGAAATATTCATATATACCAATAATCCACAAACTAAACTAAAAAACCCTCTATCACATAGATCTGCTCCCGACTTGTTCTAACGTTTTTAAGTGAATACTCTACAAAACAACTGTTGACACAACCGATCTTTAATTTGGATTCCAAACACAATATTTTATCGGAAGGAATTAGTCCGGGTGGCGGTCATTAAATGAAACAACTAAATAGTTTCAACTATTTATTGTTTGCCAACGTTTCGACCCCCTTTGTGGGTCATCATCAGGGGCATGATGAGTGAATGGAAACTCAAACTCAATGGAAACTCACCCATCATGCACCCTGATGATGACCCACAAAGGGGGTTGAAACGTTGGCAAACAATAAATAGTTGAAACTATTTAGTTGTTTCACTTAATGACCGCCACCCGTACTAATTCCTTCCAGTAATTCTCAACGGTCAACTTAATTACATCCACAACAATATTTTATCATTTCAACTGTATGCATTGATTGATAACATCACAGCGGAACTTGTATTCAACAGCAATATTTATGGATGTCGCTCAAGAACTCGATCGAGACTGGCATCAGGAGCTTCTCTCCAAACCAAAAACTATATATGTATATTCTCTCCTACCTGTTAATTCATTCTTCAGTCCTTTCTTCGTGACATATTGTTCTGTGACTGTCAAGGCTCAGAAATCACAACTCTCAGACTAGCCTTAGCAGGAGTCTTATTGTTCAGTTATCTCTCCACTGGTTTTTAAAATATACACTCGCGATAAGCCAATCAGTTCCAAAAATCTGACAGCAACCCATGCAGACGATATTTTTTTTTTCCTCAGTGGCGCGACAGGCCGCGCAGGCCCTAGGCCTCGCGGTGTAATCTCCTTGAAGATTACACTTGCGGTTATCGATGCAATTTGTAGGGTCATCACTCCCTACGCCTAATTTTGTGAGTGGCCATCATTTGGCTGACGGGTCTCACATACCCGGGGGAGAGGCTGTGAGTTAATCCCCGTTTAATTACATCATTATAAAAGCCCCAACGGGACTGGGATTCGAACGCAGACGATATAGCTCACTTAAAAAAAATCTCATATCCTACACAGACATATTTAAACCACCTAAGAAAACTTCGTACAAATATTTTTTTTTTTTTTTTTAAATATTGCTTTATTGAGAAGTAATACAATCTGCCACTATCTTGGGCAATAAGTATTAGAGATAAAAGAAGTCATTCATTCCATATGTACAAAGTAAAACAAACAAAAAAAAAATCGTACAAATATTAGAAAATTCTACTCAAACTCAAGAATCCCAACATATTACTGAAACCTTGCTTCCAGTTTATCTTACAATTAATAAATTCCACAGAATTACACTGCTTGAATTTTGACGTAAGAATGACATAGGGCCCAAACATCAAGAGCAGACAGATAACACCCATTTGAACATTTGCGCCACGGACACTCGAGGATGCCTGAAATTAAAATTAGCTAATCTAAAACTAATTCTCCATGGTACGTTAGCAACATTACTTAATATGCCTTTATATTTAAACAGTTATCGATCAGATTCGGGCCCTATACAAACGTTTTTACATCAGCTCAAACGGACATAACGCATTAATATAAAACAGGTCCACTACCAACATACCTCGCTAGAAGGCTGAAAAGAAGTTGAATGGGGGACTTAATGAAATTAATGTGAAATATTAATAATGCTAGGAAGAGGTGCTACAAAGACAATTATTCTATCCACCATACTGTACCTCGGTACAAGATCAAACTCTACCTAATGCCATTCACTTATAATCAACTGCATGACAGATGTAAATATACTCAGGCTAGTAAATATATATTGATTATGACTAATTGAAAACTCAGAAAATATGTATTTATGAATGAATAAATGAAAAAAGAACTTTATTCTTGGACTAAGTCCCTTGAGAATAATACACATGTAAAAAAAAAAAATAGTGATTACAACTGGCTAAAAAACACATAAAAAAAACAACTAATAATATTAATGATCATAATAAATATTTAAAATAATTTTAATTGATGAAAAGAGAGAGAAATGAAAATATAAAATAAAAATTAAAAAATATATAATAATATGTAAATGTAATATGGAACTAACAAAACAAAAAACATTAGTATAATTTAAATAACTTTATTATAATATAATTATAATAAAAATATAAAGAAAGAGAAGAGATAGTTCTAATTATTAGAATCATATTTAGAATAATTAAAAATAGAAATTAAAATAAACTTTACTATCATTTATGTTATAAAGTGTAGACATTTCTCACATCACTTTAGCCGCTGTACTGAAATTAGTTGGCATCTGATTGGGAAGCAAGTAGGTGTTTAAATAGGAGAGATTCGAAAGAAGATTGGGAAGGGGCATAACGGATGTGTGATGGGAGAGTATTCCAGAATAAAGTGGACCGGGCTAAGGAATATTCATATTTTTTGGTTCTATGGGAAGGCATATAGAGGACGGAAAGACGAGATATGGTTTCCTGAGTATGGATTGTGGATTTAAATTGCAGGAGACTATAGATGTAAGAGGGGCGATGGGAGCGGATGACTTGATAGAGAAAGGAACCAAGGAAATATTGCCTTCGAATCGAGGGAAATAGCAAATTTGACTCATCATAGAGATGGGACATATGTGACTGTCTAGAGGTACCGAAGACAAATCTTAAGAAACAGTTCATGACTCGTTTCCATCTGCCCTCAGGCAACCTCGAGAGGCCGCAATATACCGCACAACAATAGTCAAATAAGAAAGGATACAAGGAGCTTCCGGGAGGATAGTGGAAAAAGGTGACGGGACCACTGAAATAGTTTTAGTGTGCTCATCGATCTTTTGGAAATTTGGCATATATTACATAAAAAAAATCAAATGAATAAGCTTATTTTAATAAAATACAAATTGAATTAATTATGATGTTTTAACTGAAAAATAACTAAGTATATTATATTTTAAACTTTTTTTTTAATTGTATATCTATTCTGCAGTATACGGAACAAGTCGTGGAAGACCCTGTGGTCGACCTTAGAGTGGTAATCCTAGACCACTCCTACGCATATCAGGTAAGATATCAGAAACATTTTAACTAATCAATTAATAATTAATGACAACTGCAATTAATAACTAATTAATTATTTACTTGTAGCAGCAAGAGATAGTTCCACAAGCTGAACCCCAACAGACTCACTTGAATAACCCCCAAGCATCAACTTCTTCGGTAAGAGCAGACTCTTTTTACACCTTGTAACTTTATTATACCATTTTATTGTCAAAAAAGTAAGAATCAAGAGTTTCTCTTCAAACTAAAGACAATATTCTCTCCTAGCTGTCATCTGATCCATCAATCTTTTCTTTATGACAGAGTATTCCATGTCTGTCAAGTGACATAATTGTCTAACATTAGATTTGTTTATTTATTTAACGTCCCTTTATACTGCTGTGGCTAATCAGACGATGCTACAGTGGGAGTCCTAAATTTTGCCTATGCAGGTTTTATTAGGATAGGGATCTTTTACGAGTACCTGAAATCGCACAGGCTCGGGACCACCTTTTAACGTCCCCTCCGAAGGACGGCATAACTAAGGATTTTTTACCCCCAATAAAAAATCCTAGGGCTACCTGCGGGTTTGAACACGGGACCTTTGGCATGAGAGGCTGTTATGCTAACCACCCTGCTACAGGTAACCTCCCTCCCTCCCTCTGTCTAACATTAGATCAATTTTTGCAGGATGGGTTTTCGCTTCACTACTTTACGTATTATACTCGTATACACACAACCCAACTAGCTACATAACTCTGACAGTGACATATCCGAATAGCATAACTATCATAACAAAATATCTTAATCCTACACATCTTTATCATTGACAAACCTTGAAAAAGTCGACCTAACCAAGAAAAATTCCAATATATTACTTTCACTCTTCATTATGATACCTGCCTTTCAGTATATAATACCGATTTCTAAATTCCACTCCCAAGATTCCTGGACTTGACAGAAGAATGACATAGGGCCCACATATCGAGAACAGAGGCGTAAAATAACACGTAGTTAAAAACGCCTAATCATCATTTCTAATCCCTAATATCAAGAACAGATAGATAACGTTTAATAAAAGACTAAAACTTTTATACTCACTACTCTCAAAGTGTCCTAAAGGTATTCCACCAGACCCTGAACCACTTCGATTAGTCCCACTTTTTATTTTTTATTTCATATCTTCAATCGAATTACAGCCCCCCAAATATATGAAACTAGAATATTTATGAAAAAGGAAGCAAAAAGTTTATTTTTTGTCTAAATGGGTTTCAGTAAGTCCAGTAAGTTGGGCTTCAGCTCAATTTCATTAGTTTTCATTTTGAGCGACTTGAAGTAATAAGAACAGAAGTTTCAGCATTTTGTTATATGTTTTTTTCTTGATGTGCCCCATGTCTGTGCCTCTTGCTGATTGCCAAGCCGATATCGTATCGTGTATGTGGAATTTTTATGTTTCACAATAAAAAAGCACTCCTTAACATCGTTTTCTCACACCTTTATTTTACCTCTCAATCTAATACATAGTGTTTCTTTGTCTAAGTTTCGGGGTTCTTTCCCCATTATTAAAACTTTTTTTAAAAACACTTTTTAACACACAACACACTATATTAAATTTCTAGCTTTGATGTTTATTGGCTGACTGTTTCCATAAACATCAAACTGGTTTCAAAAACGTGTTGGGTATCAAAAAGTGATTTTTAAAAAAGTCATGATAATGGGGAAAGAACCCCGAAAAACTATGTATTAGATTGAGAAGAAAAATAAAGGTGTAAGAAAAGGAAGTAGTAGTAGTAATATTGCTTTATTGAGAAGTAATACAATCTGCCACTATCGTGGGCAATAAGTATTAGAGATAAAAGAAGTCATTCATTCCATATGTACAAAGTAAAACAATTAAAAAGTAAAATGCCTCAATAACAAAAGAAGAAAAAAAAATAAATAAATAAAATAAAATAAATGAAAAAAAAAAGAAAATAATTACAATCTTGGCCACATTCATACCTATATACAATATTTACATACTGCCCCTGGGAACTCCGAATCGAACCTCTGCATCCAGAAATGGAACAATGTCAGGAGATCCCAGCGCCTCTCAGTCAGCCGCTTCACCAATCTAGTCAGTGGAGACTGAGTGAGGGCGCTAGAGCCACACACTCTCAGGCATGAGTGGAGAAGTTGGCCATTGCCAGCACTCTAGTTGCATATTTATAAGAGATCTCTCGGCCATTGCGCGCTCAACCTACGAGGAGGGTTGTAAGGATGGTTGGTACTAGATAGGGATTGTGCCAGGGGATTAGGAAGGTGAGCAAGTTTCTGGTGGAAAGTTGAGAATTTGGATGGGATGAGATCAAGGACATAAGGGATCTTGAGGTCATGATGTAAGGTCTTGTTTGTAACATAATAGGGAGCATTGACTATTGTTCTAAGGACTTTGGACTGAAAGGATTGGATACGTTTGATGTTCGAAAATTTAGTAGTACCCCATAGTTCAATTCCGTAGGTCCACATAGGTTTGAGAATTGTCTTGTAAATTAATAGTTTGTTTCCAACGGAAAGTTGTGATGTTCTCTTCAATAATCTATATAACTGTCCGTATCTTCTGTTGAGCTCTTGTCTTTTAAGTCGAGTATGTGGGTTCCAGGTCAGTCTTTTGTCTAGTAGGAAACCCAAATACCGGACTGTGTCGGAACAGGGAAGTGGTATAGAGTTGAAATGAACTTGTGATTTACGTCGGAGGGTGAAGGTGACGTGCTTACTTTTGGATTGATTGACTTTGATGCGCCAATTGTCGCACCAATGTCCAATCAAGGAGAGGTGTCTTTGGAGATGGAAAGATGCCAGTTCTGGGTCTGAATGGGTTGATAGAATGACAGTATCATCGGCAAAAGATGCTAGGAAGGTATCAGGATCTAAAGGTATATCAGCTGTAAACAAGATATAGAGGATAGGACCTAGGACGCTTCCTTGAGGTACGCCGGCCTCGATTGGGTAACAAGTGGATAACTCTGAACCACAGCGGACTCTGAAGGAACGGTTAGAGAGATAGGATCTTAGGATTAGATATAGGGATTGGGGTAATACGGATTTTAGTTTGAAAATCAAGCCATCGTGCCAGACCCGCTCGAATGCCTGAGCAATGTCCAGAAAGGCACCAGTGCAGTACTGCTTGTTTTCAAGTGCAGAGGATAAATGGTCAACCACTCTTAGACCTTGCTGTACAGTGGAGTGCCCAGAGCGGAATCCGAACTGGTGGGAAGGAATTTCAATTAAATGTAGGATACGTTTAAGTAGGATTTTTTCAAAAATTTTTGAAAGGATAGGGAGGAGGCTGATTAGTCTGTAGGATGAGGCGTTGTTGGGAGGTTTACCAGGTTTAAGAAAGAGGATAATAATGGAGTGTTTCCATAACAGAGGAAAGTGGGCTGTGCGGAGGATACAATTATACAGGTAAGTAAGGAATATAATTGCTTTTTGAGGCAGCTGTCGAAGGATCTTGGAGCTGAGGAGGTCATGGCCAGGAGATTTACGAGGTTTTAGTTTATTTATAAGGAATTTGACCTCAGAGGGGTTAACAGCTTTAGGAGGTAGAGAGAGAGGTATTGGTGAAGAGAGGAATCCTTATACGCCATCAGTATGAGTGGAATTGTGGTTGGGATGGGGGGTGAATATGATAGAGAGGTACTGGGCAAATTCTTCTGCTCTAGTCTCCTCTGACGAAGCCCAGGAACCATCGGCACGTCGGAGAGGATGGGTGATAGTATGGCGATTAAGAACTTTTTTGGTTATTCTCCAGAGAGAATTATCGGTAATGGATAATGAGGAGAGGTAGGAATTGTAGGAGTTGGATCTAAAGGAGTCTAATTTCTGTTTAACTAATTTGGTATAATAGATGTAGGATTTCCGATCGTCTGGGTGCCTGGTTCTTTGCCAGAGGATTCTGGAACATCTCTTAGTGTGGATTAGATCTTGGAGGTCTTGGGGTATAGGATTCTTCTTGTAGTGAAGAGGGGAAGGGGAAGGTGAAGATGCATTCCAGGCTGCTTGTTGGATCAGGATGGTGAAGGAATTAACAGCATCGTCTAGTTCTTGAGGAGTTTTGAGGGATACTCTGAGGTCTATTGCATCGGTTATGATTTCACGGAAGAGGGTCCAGTTAACTGGAGTTTTAGTATAGGTGATAATGAAAGAGTTAGGATAAGAGGGCTGTGATCTGAGGATAGGTCATCGAGCCGGGAGACAGAATGATTTAGCGGTCCTAGGCCTTTGTGGATGAAGATATCTAGTAGGTCGGGATTACGGCTAGGATCAGTGGGCCAATAGGTGGGAGAGTCGGGAGAGAGGATGTTACTATGGGTGGAACAGAGTGCAGACTGCAGTGTTCGCCCGCGAGAATTCGCAGTTCTAGCCCCCCACTGCTGGTGTTTTGCATTTAAGTCTGCACCTATAAGGAAATGATGGTCCAGAGAATTTAGGAAGGAATTAAATTGGATTGCGGAAATCGGTTTTTTAGGTGGGGAGTATGCTGCTACCACTGTTAAAGGAAAATGACTGGTTTGTATTTTTATAGCAGTGGTTTGAAGAAAATCGTGAACTGGCAGGGGAAATGAGTGGTGGGAGAGGGAGCTATGGATGATGACCGCAGTGCCGGCATGAGCTGTTCCATCGGGATGGTCTGTTCTGTATATTCGGTAGTCAGGGATGTTGAATAATCGTTTGTTGGTCAGTCGTGTTTCAGTTATAAGGGCTATGTCAATATGTTTGTCGTGTAGTAAAATGTAGTTAGTTCGTTAATGTGATTTCGAACTCCATTCGCATTCCAAAGGAGAATGGAAAAGGACTTTTTTTGTGTCATTTATGGATTTCTGGGAACTTGGATTAGGTTGGATACTAAGTTTGTTAACAAGGAGATGAGAGGGGTAATAAGGGATTTGAGCTCAGTCTAGGAAAAGGAAGTAAAGGAGTGGTTTTTTTTTTAATTTGAAGTATTAAACAAACTTCCTAAAAAATTATAAGAGAAAAGAAACGAAATTTTAATGTTGCAAAGATATGTTGGATGGTATGTCTCAAGTCGTAGGGTAAAAGTAAAAACTTGAAATTTGCTTCAGTTAAATCGAATTTTCTTAAGTTTGCACTAAACGTGAAGTCTTGTTCGGTTTAATTGTAATGTATGTGAGGCTATTAGATTTTTTTTTAATATAGTTGAATCGTCCACATGCTTCGCTGTCAGATTCGGTGTTGGTTGGCATGTCATGTGTGTGTATTACGTAAAGTGGTGAAACAAGAACTGACTCAAGAGGTACTCCTAGTAAGGCTGGTCCAGTCGTAGACACTTCTGTGCCTTCACAAACGCTGAAAATTCTGTCATTAAGAAAAGATTGAAGGATGAGAACACGTAGAAGATAATCACTAAAATTGCACAAAACTCTGTTCAAAATATGAAATGAGAATATGTTAAATTATGTTATGTAATCATAATACGCGCTGTATCGCAAAATGGTGCGCGTTTTAAAAAAATTAACCCACTGCAGGTTTACTATTTTGTGAGAAAACAGAATATAAGACGTTTTTAAGTGTTATTATATGAAATTTGATTTAAAAAACTGGTCCACATGTTCTTGTAAGAGAATACTTGTTAACTTTACAAGAACACGACCCCTAAACTTGCAGTCCTTATAAATCAGATCTTTAAATGGAACGATTCTGTGATTGTCCAAATTTGGGCCTTAAAACTCCTGAAGTCCTCGACTGGTAAAAAGCCTTAACGTTAGTGGACCAGCTTCATAGTACTTAGTGTTCTATCAAATTTCATATAATCACTCTTTCATTCTCCCTCTCTTTTCCTATTTATTGGGTTGTGTCACATGAAATTTCTGTTTTAAATGTAAAGGATTTTGATTAAAAATACGATATGAAAACAAGATAATTTTATTCGAAGTATTTACCTTCTTTTTCTACACATTTTTCCCAACGTGACACCATCTTTTTTATCCCCGAACTGAAAAGCTTTGAAGTGAAACAAAATCTGAAAACGCACTTTTCACTTGATCATCATTTTCAAAAAGTTTTCCTTTGACGAAGTTGTCTAAATTCCTGAACCAGGTGGTAATCTGTTGGAGACAAGTCGGGAGAATATGGTGGGTGCGGAAGAACTTCGTAGCCCAGTTCTTTCAATTTTTGCACGGTATGTTTTGAAACATGGGGTCTTGCTGCCGCTCAGTGAGATCACGAGGTACACATGTATCGAGCTTTTTTACTTTCCCTATACACTTTAAATGTCTGGAAACGGTAGATGCACTTGCATTTAGTTGTGCTGAGAGTCCTTTAACTGTTTGATAGGGGTTTCCTTCTACTGTATGTTTGAGGTTGTCTATTACGGACGAAGGTCTTCCTCGGGGGAAGTTTTCCAAGTCGGTTTTGTTTATTTATTTAACGTCACTTTATGCTGCTATGGCTAATCGGACGATGCTACAGTGGGAGTCCTAAATTTTGCCTATCCAGGTTTTATTAGGATAGGGATTTTTAACGAGTACCTGACATCGCACAGGCTCGGGACCACCTTTTAACGTCCCCTCCGAAGGACGGCGTAACTAAGGATTTTTTACTCCCAATAAAAAATCCTAGGACCACCTGCGGGTTTGAACCCGTGACCTTTAGCATGGGAGGCTGTTACGCTAGCCACCCAGCTACATGTGATCCCTCCAAGTCGGTATCCCCATCTGAAAACTTGACAAACCAACGGCGAATGGTTCGTTCATTAACACTCCCTTTCCCAAACGCCTTGCAAACATTTCTAGCGGCCTCAGCTGCTGAATGGCCGAGTTTAAACTCGTACAAAAATATTACTCGAAAATCGCGTGTTTCCATGTTCATGGATGTATACTAAAAAGTGGGTAATTGATTGGGAAGCTAATGTTTAAAATACAAAGGTAGTGGATTAGTAACTGTTTACTTTAAATAAGTACACATTCGGAAGAAAACAACAGAGACCTGCAAAATCCGTTATGTATTTCAGAAATTATAAAAACGGACCTTTCATGTGAAAGAACCCGATATATATATTTATAGGTACATACCTTTCCAGTTAATTTTATAAGACTCATTTCTAGATATCGAAAAATATTTAATTGAACATTGTTGTTTTGCATATCTATTGAAACGATATTGAGATTATTAAATTAATGTCTTTAGAGTTTAATGAATGGATTAACTCGAAAAAAAATCTTATTTAAACTTTGTTCATCTACTTCTTTTATATTAACCTTAGCGAAAAACCTTTGGTTGCAGGCGGGAACAAATACCACATCCTCTTCTAGCAGTACATCTGCTAATTTCTTAGATGTTCTAAGAGAACACTCTTATTCATATGTAAGTAACAAGAAACCTTATTAATTTTAGTAATAATGTACAAAGTTTATTTAATTAATTACTGGATAATAATTCCATAATAATGTTGTTTTTTTTTTTGTTTTGTTTTTATAGCGTGTTCAAAGTGTAGATGAGTTCGACATATATGCACCCTCAACATCTACGGTGAGTTGGCTAAACCTTTTTTAAATCATTTTCATTCAGGAATTACAATACTTCATCATACTTTCACTTTGTTGTATAGAAAATATCTAGTGAGGAAAAACAATGCGATTCTGAAAATTTTCAACGGAAACAAACATAATATAATAGTGTTGACCTCAGATATTTTTTGTTAATTTAAAAACATAAATTTCAAATTTTTTTTTAAATACTTATCTTTATCATTGTTATAGAAGCAGTTTTTTATTTACTTTCACATATCTAAATATGAAATACGGGTATATAGTAAGGGAAAGTATTGCGATCTTGAAAATTTTTTCAACGAAAATACACCTTTTAGGGCCCCTGAGTTCAAATGACCAAGTCTACTAAAATGTCTGTGTGTGTGGTAAGTCTAGCACGGACACGAAAAGTCGTAAGAAACTGATATTTCAGAATTAAAAACCGAGATGTTACTGCAACTTTTTCATTAAATCAGTTTACCGAAAGTGTCACTTTATATCATACATTTTCCACCTTTTTACGATTTTCTCAAAAACGCCTCTAATGATTTTAATTGAACACCCGATATAGATGTAAAATTTAATGGGCATTAATATTATGTAGGTTTCATTCTGATTGAAATAGTGTGACAGGGCTTAAATGCCGATAGTTTAAATTTTCTACCTCTAAAGTACCTCCAAATTTGTAGATTTTTAAAAAATAACAATTAATTTTTTTGCATTGATAAAAATGGATAAATATATTTTTTTTTTTTTTGTCATAAATGATTTTATTTGCACCTGTAAAATGTTTACAATAAGCAAATGGGATTTTATAAACAAGAAGACATGGCATGGTTAGGCATGAGGGAGACAGCACCCAGTGGTGCATCCTCCTGACATTCAAACAGGATCTATTATTTTAGGCTAGGAGGTCCCTCATCCAACTCCTTTTCAGTCTTCGCCGAGTTATGTCAGGGATGTCAGTTGTAGCCATATTTTGAACAAATTGGTTAGTGTGTCCATGTAGTTTGTCGTAAAATCTTTTGTACGACATTCGAATGTGGTTTGTTGCAGTCGGAATGCGTAAGTCGGTATGAAGAGTATCGTTTGAAACATAAGGTGGTGATTTCGTTGTCAGTCTTAAAAATTTGGATTGAAAGGTTTGTATTTTATGAATGTGTGTCTTTTTAGAAGGTCCGTAAATTTGGCATGCGTAAGTCCATATAGGTTTTAATAAATAAGTATATACGTTAAGCTTCTGTCTTATGCGTAATTTAGAGTGTTTATGTAGTATCGAATATAATAATCTGAGTCGAAAGTTTAAAGTTTTGCGTTTTGTTTTGACGTGTGGGCCCCATGTCAATCTTTTGTCAAAGATTAGTCCCAAGTACGTTACTGTATTTGTTTGTGGTATCTGGTGGTTGTCTATATAAACTGGAGGGCAGGTTCCGTGTCTTAAAGTAAATGTAACATGTTGTGACTTGTCATGGTTAATTTTTAATTTCCATTTCTTACACCAGTTTTGTACATTGTCCAAGTGGTGTTGTAATGTCATACTGGTCTGTATTGGGTCTGTGTTTCTCGTAATAAGAGCAATGTCGTCGGCATATGTCGCAGTTAGGATGTTTTGGTCTGTTGGTAAGTCATAAGTGTATATAAGGTAGAGAAGTGGGGCCAGGATAGAACCTTGGGGAACACCTGCACAGATTGGTTTTATTGATGAGGTCTCTGAACCCTGTCGGACAGAGAAGAAACGGTCATGAAGAAAAGACTGTAGAACTAAATAATATGTGCAAGGAAGAATAGGTTTCAGTTTAAAAAGAAGACCCTGGTGCCACACCCTATCAAAAGCCTGAGTAACATCCAAAAATGCCCCAGATGCGTATTGTTTTAGTTCTAGAGCAGTAGAAATAAAGTCAGTAACTCTGTGTAGCTGTTGTGTTGTGGAATGAGAAGATCGAAATCCAAATTGGTGATCTGGTAATATGTCTTGATCTGTCAGTATGTTAATAATGCGTTCGTGCTAGAGTTTTTCAAATATTTTAGAACATACCGGAAGAAGGCTAATAGGTCTATAAGAGTCAGGTCTATGTTTGTCCTTGTTGGGTTTGTGTACCATTAAAATTGTAGAATATTTCCATTGAATAGGGAATTTAGTTGTCCTAAGTATAGCGTTGTACAGTATTGTAAGAAAGACTAAAGCTTTTCTGGGGATTTTTCGAAGTACCTCAGCAGTGATAAGGTCATCACCAGGAGTCTTCCTTTTTGGCATTTTCATAATCTGTCTAGATACTTCGGAAGGAGTAAAGGATTTTGGCGGAAGAGACATAGGAAGAGGGGAGTCTAAGAATTTCTGCACATAATTTTCGTGGTGTATGTCTGTTAAGTCTATGTGAGGATGAAAAACAGTTGAAAGGTGGTCAGAAAAAAGTGCGGATTTCTCTCTGTCCGACACAGCCCAGGAACCATCGCCTTTTCTCAATGGGACAGATACTTCGTGATGCTTTAGAAGTCGCTTAGTATGTCGCCAAAGGCTGTTGTCATACGTCGTCAAGTTTTTCAGATAGATGTCAAAATTAGTTTGTTTAAATTTCCGTATTTCTCTTTTTAGTTCGTTGTTAAGTTTATTAAAAAGTCGTCTGTCAGAAGGAAGTCTGTTGGTCTGCCATAATTTTCTTGTCCGTCTTTTGGCTCTGATTAAGTCTCTGATATATTGAGGGTAGGACGGTGAGCTTACTGTTTGCCTTATTTTTGTCTCTTGTGAGGACCAAGCAGCTTCTTGAATAGTTGTCGTGAAGAGTTCAACCGCTTCTTCCAAATCCTTTTCGGTTTTTAATGCTTTAGGAACGGTCAGCTGGGCATTAATTCGTTCAGAAAAAAGGTCCCAATTGATGATGCCATATGTAAGCGATGGTTTTTTTTCCACAAAGGATTTTTCCACCCCCAACATCAAGTTCACCGGTAAATGATCAGAGCCAAGGTCTGTTTCAGTTGTAATTGTAATAGGTAGAGACAAGTCTTTGGCTATAAAAAAGTCCAGTACATCAGGTTTTTTGTATTGAGAATTCGGTAAGTAAGTTGGTCTGTCGGGGGCAAATACCGTTAATGATAGCTGGGTAACAGCAGACTTGAGTCTCCTGCCCCTTGGTGTGCATAATCGTGAACCCCAGTATTGGTGTTTCGCGTTGAAGTCGCCTCCTGCAAGGAATGTTCTACCAAATGATTTAAATAGTTTAATAAACATTTGTTCAGTAATGCTGTATTTAGGGGGACAGTAAATGGAAGCAAGTGTTATAGTTTTGTATTTGGTCTGTATTTGTGTTCCTGTTATTTGTATCTGAGCCGTCGAGTCTACGTGGATAGGGTTATGTTTAAGGTTAGATTTTATTAATATAGCTGTCCCTCCATGAGAAGTATTATCGGGGTGGTCTGTTCTGTATAAAGTATAATTTGGTATATAAAGTTTGTTACGTGATGTGAGATGTGTTTCCGTCAGAAGTACAATGTCAATACGTTTTTGATGAACATAAAGTTCCAGTTCAGTTTTATGTCGAAGTAGTCCGTTTGCGTTCCAAAGAAGGATTGACAGGGAGCCAACAGTCAGAGAACTAATGTCCATAAGTTGTAGCTAAAGCTTGAGTGAGTTGAGATATTTGGCTAATTAGGCTGTAAAGGGGCTGGATGAGGGCATTTAAATTATTTATTAAATCTGTCTGTGGAAAAGGAACAGAGCCAGCTGGGGGCACCAGCTGTTTACTGTCTTCCCTCATACCTGATCTTGCTTGTGGTTGCTGCTGAGCTTCAACGCTGGGCCGAGTTCCGAATTGGCGGTCCATCCTTGGGGGTGCACGAACAGGTTCTGGAGGCGCTGGTTGATGAAGGCTGTGCGGTAGTGCTGGATACTGTTCTAGGTTCGGAGGGGGTTCGACAGACACCGGCGGCGGGCGGTACCTTTGGGTTCGCTGTGCTCTCAGATTTTTGAGGGTCTGGCATCCTCTGTAGTTGGCGGGATGTGCCCCTTCACAGTTGGCACATTTCGCAGGCGTGTCTTTAGTTTTAAGGCATGCAGAGGTTTCGTGGGCTTCACCGCACCGTACACAGCGAGGCTGATGGTTACAATATGATTTGGTGTGGGCAAAACCCTGGCAGCTAAAGCACTGAGGTATTTCCCTTTTTTTGCGAGCCTCTTCCACCTTTATTCGGGTGTAATAAATATAGTTGATATCAAATATTTTTTCATTAAAAGTGTTTTTCGTGATATCAACGAAAAACATTTGTAATGGTAATTTAGTCCTGGCCGAGATAGCATTTGTGACATTTGTAGCTTCGTAGCCGAAACTCTTCAATTCTTCTTTAATTACTGATGCTGGGGTGGAAGAATGGAGGCCCTTTATAACCACTCTCGCATTTTTATCTTCAGGCAGCTGGTAGGTATGAAAGTCGGCTTTCACTTTTTTCAAGCACCGTACTGCTGTTCTATATGATTCCGGCGTGGCTGGGTAAATTATTGTGTTTCTGGCTGTAGCTTTAATGTTAAAATAACTATTGCCTATTTCTTTTTTCAAAAATGCTATTAACGCTTCTATGTTTTGAATACCTTTTAGAAATATAGGAGGTGGTTTTACCTTTGCATTGTCTATTTGATTTGGCGGCATGTCAGGTTCGACACTACTTGTATTTAGAAGAGGGTCATACCTGTTGCTAACTTCTACTTGATTACGTTTTTTATTGATAATTCTTGGGTCAGATGAAGGAGATGGCCTTTTTCGTCCCGTAACAAGTTCCCATTCGTTAGTAACCTCATTGGTCGTTGACGGACCTGCCTCTTCTTGCAGCTCCATATTACCTGGTTCTTCGAGCGACATAGCCCCACACTTCTTCTGATTAAGGTTTTTCAAGTTTAATCGCTCACTACAGTCTTTTTTTTAAAGGTTTTAAACTTGAAAAATAAAAGTAACAAAAACAAAAAAAAACTAACCTTTATGGTTCACATGTTTTTCACATCAGAAATAATTAAAAACCAAAAAGTTCTTCTTCTCTTCACACTAAATAAAACTAATAACGTCACAGGTCCTTTTTGTTAAAAAATCACAACTTAAAACGTAGTAAAATTAACAGATAAATCATATTATAAGCGGAGACGCTTAGAGCACGGTCTAATCACTTTGCAATCCAAAGAGGTCATTCTGGATAAATATATAATTTGAACAAATTCGATAAACAACTGAAGTAGAAAACAGCAAAAAAAAAAAAAAAAAAAAAAAAAATTTATGCAATTCTTTTTTTTATTATTAAAACAGTAATATAGATGTATAATATACCTTTGGAAAACTAAAGACTTCAGAAAAAATATTATCCAATACAGAAATTGTAAGAGAGTGATAAAAAGTCGATTAAATTAACTGATTGTCGTAGATAATATTATAATAGAATATTTAATAAAACACATGTTTCTATTTATTTTTCCATAAATGGATGGCATTGGCATTGTTGTTGTTTGTTTATTTATTTAACGTCACTTTATGCTACTGTGGCTAATCGGACGATGCTACAGTGGGAGTCCTAAATTTTGCCTATCCAGGTTTTATTAGGATAGGGATCTTTAACGAGTACCTGACATCGCACAGGCTCGGGACCACCTTTTAACGTCCCCTCCGAAGGACGGCGTAACTAAGGATTTTTTACTCCCATTAAAAAATCCTAGGACCACCTACGGGTTTGAACCCGTGACCTTTAGCATGGAGGCTGTTACGCTAGCCACCCAGCTACAAGTGATCCCGCATTGGCATTGTACATGTTTCTATTAGAACTGCTATTGATTCTTTAACAGTTTATTTTCATCTCTAGATGCTTTCAAAAATTCCTAAATTAATTTTAACACCGCAGGTAAGTGAAAGTAGTGTGTTGCGCGCACCAGCAATTATTTTTCTATACAATAATTTTTCATTCCCGTGAAGACATTGTCTTAATTTAAACTTGTTTGACTAAATATTAAGCAATTTTTATCCTTAAATTAAATGCCCAGGGATTATACATCCAGTGAATTTATAGGGATGTATTTGTATATAAATAGTGCTTGGACTTAAGCTCTGGCTAGTTTTGTAAAAAAAAAGGCTCAAAAATTGAAGGCTCTGAGACTCGAGCTAAAAGCTCGAGCCTTATAGGCTCATAACAAAAGACTCATGTCTTATCTCGATCTTTATTAAGCACTGTGATGGGTTTAAAACATTTTCTTTTAATCAATAGTTTTCTAGACAATTTTTCTGTATAATATTCATCAACAATTTTCGAAATTTCCCTTAAAATGAAAATTAGCATTTAATTTTACGGTAATGTTCATTCGCTTTTCTGGCTGTATATTGTAAACAAAACAATGGATTTTTAGTGTTTTCACAATTTTCCGACTATTTTGGAGTAACCTGATACGATAATAATTTTCATTTCATTAATACATTTATTATTCCTCTATTCCCATTCCTCACTCTCCATTACTTATTACAACGTTTTGAGTAAGATAATATTTTTTCTAAAATCTTTCTCTTTCCAATGGTTTTGCCATGTCGTCACTTCTCTCCCATCTTCTTTTTGAAAAAAATCCCATATTTTGGAAAATATTGATCTCTTATCGGACAAAGGGAGAAGGGGCTGATATGGAAAGTGCCCGCGGGGCAGCCCACAAACAGGCCAAGCCCACGGACAATCCATGAGGGTTTGGGAAATGCCTTTTGACTTTTGCCGACAAAGCTTATTAATTAATATTCTTAGTCAAAGAGCCTAAGAGCCTTTTCTGAGTGAATGGTAAAAAAGTAAAAAAGGCTTAGTAGTAGTAAAAAAAGTAGGCCTTCCGGTCTGTGGCTGTAACATCTCGGGCGTATACTTGTCTTAAATATGAAATTTTAGTTTCGTACGTCTTTTTTTTTTCGTGCTGAACTTACCACGCACATAGGGACCTTTGTGTAGGTTATTTTGACTCAGGGGACTCTGAAACGTGTATTTCCATTAAAAACTGGAATTTGAAAAATTTCACGATCGCAATACGATAATCAGCATGTAAATGGTAAATAATAATAATCAGTGGAAATGGTGAAAATCCATTTATTCGTTCAAGAGATAGAGCCGGAAAAGCGAATGGAAATTCGGGGTACGATTTATTACCTATTTAACGATTCATTACAAAGTACGATTTCAAATACATTAACCATAAATTTTAAATATTAATGCATGCAATAATGTATATATACAAAGATATTTCAGAATAATAATTGATTTTTTTTTTTTTTTTTTACAGGGAAGAAGGAGATGTTGATGACGTTGATATGAACGAGATAGTCCGAATTGGGTGCCGATTGTGCTTGAATTAGGTTCTTGCGTTTTTGGTTTTTGTTTTTTTTTAATGTGTCCGAATCGGATTCCTTGCGCCTTAATATTTTTTTCTTTTAAAATGTTATTAGTTTTTACATTATAAAAATCATCATGAAGATTTTATAAGTAATAATTACTTCTAGACGAAAAATATCAAAATGTAACATAACACAATTTTTTTTTTGCTTTTTTCTTGTTTGCTTTATCCCTAAATTGATAGTTTAAAAAAAGGCTGTCAATCTTTAGATCACTGTAACTCTAAGCGATCGGATTCGCACTTTCAAATTGTGTCTTGGTATGAAAAACTATACACCCTCCAAAACATTTTTAAAAAAATCAGAACAAACGTTATCAACTAAAATTAGCATGATAATTTTACTTTTAAACGTGTCAAAATCACCTCCCAATTTTGATTCAATAGATAATTTTAAATTATATCAGCTGCGATAAAATCCAAAGTAAAACCTAATTAAACATGTATAATTTTAAATTTTGTTGTAACCAGCTATTATGTATGTGGTGCAGTTCAGCTTTTTAATTTTTTTTTTTTTTTTTGCGTTGGAAGATCTATAAAAAACGATACAGTCGTTTTGATCTAAAGATTTGTGTAGTTCTAGTTTTATTCATTATTTTAGATAGGGTATTGCCTAAAATAAGCATCAAATTTTATTATGTTAATTTATTTCTTCAATTTGATTTTTTTTTAAATTTATTTATATGATATGTATTAAAATAATATTATTTTCTCGAGTAAAATTTCATGATTTTTTGTCTTTAAATAATTATTACTTATAAATTTTTTATATAAAGTAAATGCCTTGAAAGAGGCAATTATACATGCCAAAACGTTTATAGGGGGGGGATGATAATTCATTCATTTGAATTATGATGATCCTATATAATATATATTAGCTGATAAGTCGTTTTCCAATGTAGAAGCCAGGACTTAATTCAGACACTTTAGGGTGTTGTAACATATCTCGGGACCTAATCCGGACTCGTCAATCGAAAATGACTCATGCTCGAAATTGGATTCTCTTTTCGTAAAATATTATTTTTTGTATGAATGCGTTACGTGTGAAGGGATAGATTTTCTCCCAATTTGTGGTAACAAATAAAAATTGTGCTAACTTCTTCCAGTATTAAAATGCAATTTCTTAAAAATGCGTCCAGCAAAAAATCGCAAGAGTTGAGTTCCTGATATTAAGACCGACATTTTTCTTAATTTGAACTAGATCGAAGTTATCAGGTTCTTAAAAAATAGTTTAAAATGTCACACGCGACAATGCTATGTATAATTAAAAAAGTTAATGTGGCTCTAGTGACAATAAAAGCTTAAGGGTTTAAAAAGTTTCCAGGCAGTGATTCAGAACTGACGGCTCGTGAGTTTGCAAAAGTAATTCGTTATTAATGCAAATCCTAAAACGGAGATGAATCGGTTGCATGAAGCAGGCATTAAAGGTAGAGTTGCATGAAAAAAAAAAAAATTGCTTTATCAAAAAAATAAAATTTAAAACAATATAAAAAGATATTACAATTGGCACGATATTATATAAACAACCCGATTTCTTTATGTGAAAATTTATTATTTTTCGATGATGTTCTCCAAAAGGAATATAATCGGAAAAAAATATATAAACCGTACCTATATGTAAACAACATCGGGCAAAATCCAAACTTTTTTTTCGATTTGTTTTATTGATAATAGTTTTTTTCTTGCCGCTCTACCTTGAAATATGACCAAAAATACTAAAACATGATCCGATATCTTCTACAAATCACTATAGATTATTTTTTGATATATTGCTGTGTTTCGTGTGACATTTTAAACTATTTGCAATACATTGATAACTTAAACCTTAAGCTGAAATTCAAAATAATTCGGACTTAATATCAGGAACTCATTTTCAAGGAATTATTTTTAAATACTGAAGGAAGTTTGGAAATAGAAAAAGAAAAATTTCCCTTGTATAATTTTAATTATTAACATTAGATAATATAATAATTTTAAGTAGGTTTCTGCTCCAAACATTTAAATCATTTATTATTAAACTGGGTCATTTAAATCTTATTAGAGATAAATATCTATAATTTAAACTACAATTTTAATAATTTCTCGATTTTGAACAGTTTAAAAACTGATAAAAGGTGATTGTAAATTCTGATAATTTTTAAACATACCCTCTCCTCCATAGAAGCCTCCCTCCCCCCACTCCTCACCTTTCCCTCCCTCCTCCCTCTCTCGGTCCCTCCCTCCCCCTACTCCGGTACCTGTTAAGCTCCACCCCTTTTTGGAAAAATCATCAGTTTTAGCCGATTTTTGACAAGTGAAGTACGGTCTGCTTTCTTGAAACAGGTGAATATTACATATCTTTTATATTGAAGTGCTTTTTCCATTTGAATTTAGTTATATTATTGCAGTATTTTTTTACTATTTTTTTTTTATATAGATAATTTTAGAAGATGGATTCTATAACATATGAAACCCCTAAGTGCCCAAAGACGTTATTGAAAAGGATTCAGAAGGTAATTATTATTGTCTAAACATATATTTTTTAAATTATTTATTTTCATAAATGTATTTTTCACTGATTAAATTGTAATTATATTAAAGGTCAGAAGAAGACTTAATTTCGGACCCGATTCCCCTCTAAAAAGCAAACCCGTGGCCGTTGTGAAGCCTCGTATAAAGGTGAGGGTTATTATTAATTGTGATCTTAAATTTTTGTGTTCAACTCTCTCTACTATAAATGTGTTAATTTAATATAACTTTCATTAAAACATCTAAATGTACTCTTGTAGACTCCTCCGCCAGCTCCGATTCCAGAAACGGAAAACTATCAGAGTTATCAGGCAACGAACCAATATACATACCACAATGGAGCTTCATCACCGCTGCACTTTGTAGAGACTGGACCTATGGTAAGGAAATTAATTTTTTATTGCATTTTTTTAATCCTAGTATTAATTAAAAGGATTTAACTTAAAACTGTTTTTCTTTTTTGCTGTAAGTTAATAGCGAACTAGGAATGTTTTCAGTGTTTATGAGTTACTTTCACCTTTATATATTGTGTTCATATTTGTAGACTGTGGTATACATAATAGGTATCAGTTTCTTTTGATATAATTTTCATATAAACATAATTTAATTGTTGCAGACCCCTCCTCCACCTTATTACATAAGTTCTAACTATCAACATTATTATCAACCTCCTGCAACGAACTATCATACTGGTGCATACCAGAATGGAGCTTCATCAGCGTACTATTTACCGAATGGGCCTTTGGTAAGAAAATTTATTTTTATTAACATTATAATTACTAAAGTATTTAATTAAATGGTTTAAACTATAGTCTTTACTGTTTTTTATAACTTTTAACTTTATCTTGCTGCCGTAGACAGTTATGAATATATTTTTTTAGAATAATTTTATTAAAACATCTAAACTTTATGTAACTCTTGTAGGATCTTTCAAGGGGTCAGTTTCAAGCATCCGGCCACCAACAATTTCATCAACAAGCCGCAACGAACGATATGAACCAGAATGCAGCTTCAACTCCGGAGTATCGTGAACGCTACCAGCCTGTGGTAAGTGGATAAGTTTCAAATCATATTATTTTAACAGTCTTTTTTTTTAAATAAAATATTTACAAATTTCATTCGTGCTCCATGTTATTACTTTTTTTATAGTGTAGTAAAAAATGTGGTTTTAGTGATTTGCTAAATGTTCTATAGTTCCGCTAGTATTCAAATGTTTCATAATTCTGTGTAATATTTAAACAGAACACAAAAACTTCCATTTATATTTATTTTATTCAAAACATCACGTCAGCGTTGTTCTTCTATTATTAAGAGTCTGTATTGCATTCGATTAACATAGCTGGGGGATGCTGTGGGACGGTTAATAAACATTATATAATGTTTTAAATAAAGCTAACGTAGATTTGGATGATCTTTTTAGTTGAATTTCTATAAGGATTGTATCTAGTATAGGCAATGTTTGTTTTTTTATAATACAAAATACTGACATTCCATCTAATTATTGTATATTTCTTATTATAGTACGAACCAGTCACTCCAGGGCCGTGGGATGATCAAACTCCGGAAAGATATTACCCCGGAAGGACCTTAGGTCTTTTGGAAACCTTAGATATTCTGATTGAAGAAGCTAGGAGAAGGAGAATGCAATCCCAGCCTGCGAGCCGACCAGAGGATCAACCATCTTGAGTAATTTGTGTTATCTTGATACACAGATTCTAAATATGTTAATTTTTTTAACTTAGCCCAGTTTACAAAATGGTTTCATTTCAAATTAGTTATAATGTCTGTATGGTAATGCCTATTATTATAAATTGCTATTTTTAATATCACAGTGCCAATTGTGATATAATTTGTGTGTTAACTTTTAGATTTATAATGTGAATGTTTTAATTAAAGTGTTACTGTTGAATTATATAACAAGAATATAATATTTAACTTAGGACAACACACTGTAATGATCTGAAACATGACGAAATAACAATCAAGTTATTGAAACTTTGTTCACATTTCAATTTATATAATTTTATGTTAGATATAAGATTTTGTAAATTAGGACACATTGGCTATAACTGCTGTCACAGTGTGATATGTTTTACATTTTTAGTGTTTATGTTTTAGTTTAATGCTCACGGTTCAATGATTAAAGTAAACACTTTTTTTTTTATTATCTGAAATTTGTTGAAGCAAATGATTTAATTAATAAATGTCTACTTTGTAAATCTGTTTTATCATTTTTTTATACCTTTGTACTAATTAAAAGTAGTGAGAAAGCAATATAGTTCTTGAAAAAAAAAAAAAAACAATTTTATGTAGGTACGTATTTTTTGCATATTTCTTTTTTATGGTTTCTATTATCACTTACGAGGAAAGTATGATATAAGATGTACAGAAAGGTTTTTAATTACAAGAAAATTAACACTTTCTTTTTTTCAATCGATTTTAGATTTTTATTGAAGAGGAAATTAAGAATTTTTATTAATGACATTTTTTTTCTCGTGTTATTAGATCGTTTGATGTATTATTATTTTTTCACTTCCTTTTTTTCCTTTCAAACATTCTTTTCTTTTCTTTCTTATACGATTTAAGGGTGATGTTGTTTTTTTGTTTTAGATATATCTTTATATATTTTTAAATTATTTCGTTATCTGGAACCCTATATCTTATCTTTGTGTTATAGATATTCCTTCAATTGAGTTGATTTTGTGGATAAGATTTTATCGGTACTACCATAAAATCCATGTTAAACTCAGATTTATTTTATGAGTCAGGAATCAGTCATTTTTTTTAATTTTGCCAATGTTTCGGCTCAAGCTTGTGAGCCATTATCAGGGCATTACTGAGCCATGTCCTGATGATGGCTCACAAGCTAGTTTCTATAGTCGACTATACATCCTTAATATTTTATGAGTCCTGAACCTAAAAGGCATAAATTACTCTTCCGCATAATTTTTTAAGACGAGGAGTAATATTCCTCTCAGCTATCTATAGAATCATATTTTAGGGTCTCTAACGATTCATACTTAAGTATCTTTTAGAAACTTTGGAACCTAATTGATTACACAACTTATGTTACTATACCTTGAATTTTATATTGTATATATATATATATATATATATATATATATATATATATATATATATGTATATCATTCTATCACGACTCCACTAATCTATTTGGCATAACATAAGTGATTAAATTCCTTCTTAAATGAAAGATTCTATCAAATCTCTCAAAAAGCCTCTTTTAAATCATAATCTTATAAAATAAGACTACTATAACAAAAAAATCGATTTTTTCTTCTTGAAAATTTTTTTGAACGTTTTATAGTTTTTTACTCGTTTTCTTTAACAAGTCCCAAAGTAAAATAAAATTCAGTTAATTCATGTACATTTCTTTTTATGTTTTGGCTCTAATCTTCCGTGTAAATATTGAAATCTTTTGGTGTATAGGTAATATAATTATTCCAAAAATATATAAAACATCATAATGCATCTATTATATTTACCTTAAATATCAAAATTTCTGGTACATTAAAGAATATGTGAGAATCGCAGCTTATAAAAAAAATATATATATATAATGATATAACAAAAGAGATCCGAAAACTAATTAATAAAATATAAAACTTTTACTGAAGGAATTAGTCCGGGTGGCGGTCATTAAATGAAACAACTGAATAGTTTTAACTATTTTATTGTTTGCCAACGTTTCGACCCCCATTGTGGGTCATCATCAGGGCGTCTGGTAGGTGAGTGGAAACGTGGAAAAGTGGAGTTTCCACTCACCTACCAGACGCCCTGATGATGACCCACAATGGGGGTCGAAACGTTGGCAAACAATAAAATAGTTAAAACTATTCAGTTGTTTCATTTAATGACCGCCACCCGGACTAATTCCTTCAGTAATTCTCAACGGTCAACTAATTATATCCACAATTATAAAACTTTTAGTATAAAAAATATTTCGAACATGTTTTAAACATTTCCTATTTTTTATAACCGAATTCATTTTCGAAACGAGAGATTAAAAAAAAAGTTTATCTTACAATTAGTGCAATTTTAATTAATCATTAAATAACTTCAAAGTTTAAAATTGAATAAATTAATGCGGATAGCCATAATAAATTAAAAATTCCTTCTTTGGTACATGTTTTTTAGAATGCAGTTGATACCTTTAACTAATCAATCATATTATATTTAGGAACCTGTATCGTATAAAAATATGTTGACAAATAATGCATACAAAACACAAGTGATTTTTAAAAATATTTGTAAAGAGGGAAAGAGATAAAAGGCGAGCCGCATAATATTTATTATCAGGTTAAGATTCCCTATTTCTAACCTCCAGTACCTGGGATTATACCTAGGATAGCTGAAAGGATGCCGGCTCAATATTGCTCCAGAATTAAGGGTCATAAACTTGTTTCCTTAGGTTTTATTTATAACCAGGTTTATTATATTTTTTTCTTCCTAGTTATATGAACTTATGATAAAAAATGTATAAATAATGAAAACACATATTTCAAATAATTGCTCAAAAATACTAATTCGTATGCTAGAATTTGAAAAAATAGTATTGTTCTATTTGAAAAAATAATATCATTTTAAATATTTGTTAATATTAACAAATTGTTTATATTATTTATCTATTTATCTCTATTAGTTATTATATATAAATAATCTATATCTATATAAATAAGTTCAGTACTGGAAATTCATATAAGAATATGCATTATAATATTTCCTTACTAAATATATGAGTTATTTTTGTACTACAAAATTTAAATGTTTAGGGCTTATCTGATTTCAATAAAGTTTAAAAAAAGTTAGTTATTTTTAGGTAATTTTATGTGAAAAACAATATTATAATTCTATAAATTCTTCCAAACATAATTTATTTGTACAGAAAACTTTAGAGAATAAGTGATCTTTGGTATTAAAATAAGATATTTAATTCTTTCTTTATAAATTTAAGCCAAAATTTTATTTATATTAAAAAGTAGAGATATATTCAACATCTGAGGTCTGGACATTAATTAACACAACACAGCCACTAACTTGGCCCAGACATAAAATATTAAAAGAGCTTTTTATTAAATAATCAATTGATATAGTACAGTATTTTTAGGAGATACTGTCATAATTATTGTTATTTGCATTATAATAAGTACTACATATGAAATATATATATATATATATATATATATATATATATATATATATATATATATATATATATATTAAGTTTTGAGTGAAGCTTGAACTAGAAGAGAAAAATGGAATTATCCCGGATCATAAATATAACAAAAGTAGACACTTTTATGGCCCTTAAACCGTAAGCAAAATTTGCCGACATCCCTTTTGTATTCCCCCAAGGAATTTCCCTACAGCCAATGGTCCAAACAAATTTACTGCTCTTTCCTTTATCCTTTTTCTGAACTTAAAATAATTTTTAAAATATTATAAAGTTTCTAAATATATTTTATATTTTTCATCAATATTTTACTGTTTCAATATAATCAGACAAATCAGGAAGCTAACGATTATAGAAAAGTCATTATCTTATGCACAAAGTTGCTAAAGGTAATGGAGAGTGATAAAAAGCGAACAAAACTAACCTTTGTTATAGATAATAATATAATAGATTATTTAATAAAACACATGCTTCTATCGAAACGTAATATAATCAACTCATTGATTCTTTTTCATATCTAATTTTATTTAATAATTTTTAACTTGATTTTAAGAACAGAGTTAGGGTAGGGTGGGGCTAGTTCTGCAATTTTTCACTTGAACGGATATAGTGAGGTAAGTTGTGCTCCAAGGATGTCTAACCAAACCATACGTAATGAAAAATGAAACAGTGAGTAATAATAAAAACATTTACGTCTGATTTTAAATAGTAAGACTGAATCTAATGTTAAAGATAATCTTAAGATACGTTAATGTTTTATTGATTCTAGTTTTGGTTAGTTATTCAAAGAAAATTACTTTAAATTTTGTCGTTCTGTCACTAAAAGTCGATTAATTAGAGCTGATTTTTAACCACATATTTTAGTTTATTTCTAGTTGAAATTAAATCCATGGTTTGGTTAGACGTTCTTGGTGCTCAATTTACCTCACCTATGGGGTACATTGACTAAACTTGACTTCCCGGATTTAAATAGCTGTAGCTCTTAAATTCGACTTCTCACAAAAAAAATTACTATTGACACTTTCGCCAAGGGATATATTAGAAATCCATCAAGCCGCTTAGAAAATCATTGAGACTTATCATTAAGGAGCTATATCCGTTCAAGTGAAAAATTACAGAACTAGCCCCACCCTACCCTAACTCTGTTCTTAAAATCAAGTTAAAAATTATTAAATAAAATTAGATATGAAAAAGAATCAATGAGTTGATTACATTACGTTTCGATAGAAGCATGTGTTTTATTAAATAATCTAAGTTCAGAAAAAGGATAAAGGAAAGAGCAGTAAATTTGTTTGGACCATTGGCTGTAGGGAAATTCCTTGGGGGAATTCAAAAGGGCTGTCAGCAAATTTTGCTTAAGGTTTAAGGGCCATAAAAGTGTCTACTTTTGTTATATTTATGATCCGGGATAATTCCATTTTTCTCTTCTAGTTCAAGCTTCACTCAAAACTTAATATATATATATATATTTATTTCACATATAGTACTTATATTACTTTTGATACAAGTGTTTTGCAGTAAAAAAGTTATAGCTTATGTACAGCCGACAAAAATTAAACATCATTATATTTTAAAGAATTTAGTCTTATAAGATTGTTTTTCACATTAAATTACCAAAAAATAACTAACTTTTTTTGAAATCAGATACGTTTAAACACCCAAAATGTTTAAATCTTGTAGTTAAAAATAACTCATTTTTTTTTTTTAATTTTATTTATTCGGATATATTACAGTTTGTCACAATGGACAATAATAATATTGCTAAATGATAACATTCATATAATATTTACAGTATAAACAAAAGAAAAGTCAAATTACATAAAATGAAACTAAAATAATAATATACAAAATAATAGGTACATTTAGTAAGGAAATATTTTAAAACACATTCTTATTTGAATTTCCAGTTCTAAACTTGGAATTTGGTCCCTCTACCAAAATTAATTATTTATATATAATAACAAATAAAGATAAATAAATAGAATATGGATAAAAAATATATACACTTTGTGAATATTAACGTATATTTAAAATAATGTTATAATTTTTTCAAATAGAATAATACTATCTAAGGATATAAAATGAAATATAATTCTACCGTACGAATTAGTCTTTTTAAGCAATTGTTTAAAATCTGTATTTTCATTATTTATACACTTTTTATGGTAAGGTAAAATAGCTAGGAAGATAAAATTGGAATAAACCTAGTTATAAATAAAACCTAAGGAAACAAGTTTATGACCCTTAATTCTGGAGCAATATTGGGCCGACATCCTTTCAGCTATCCTAGGTATAATCCCAGGTAGTGGAGTTAAGAAATAAGAAATCTTAAGCCGATAACAAATATTATGCGGCTCGTCTTTTATCTTTTTCCCTTTTGAAAAATATTTTTAAAAATCACTTGAGTTTTGTATGCATTATTTTTTAACAAATTTTTACACATTACCAGTTTCAAAATATAATAGAATGTTGAAAATATATAATATGATAGATTAATTAAAGGTATCTACTGTAGTCTAAAAAACATATTCCAAGGAAGGAATTATTAATGTATTATAGCTATAAACATTAATTTATTTAATTATAAACATTTAATTAATTTATTTAATTTATTTTTTTGGATATGAGTCAGGCCTTTGACAGAATATGGCACGATGGTTTGCTCGCTAAGTTAAAAACATTTCTTAGTCCAACATATTATTTAATTTTACATTCGTACTTAAAAGATAGGTTTTTCCGCGTAAGAGTAGGTTCTGAGTTCTCTAATATTAAACAAATAAAAGCAGGTGTACCTCAAGGCAGTGTTTTAGGTCCAACACTTTTTAATATATATTGCTCTGACATCCCACAGCATCCAGAAACACTTATAGCAACCTTTGCTGACGATTCAGCTATCCTGACATCCAACAAAGATGCCTCTAAGGCTTCTGAGGCACTCCAAGAACATCTGGACGACATAGCTTGCTGGGCAAAAACATGGAAAATAAAAATGAATCAATCAAAGAGCCTGTTCGTCACATTTTCTTTAAAACATAACTCCTGCCCCCAGGTCTTTTACGATACTATTCCTATACCAGTTTCTGACACAGTACGTTACTTAGGACTTTACCTTGACAAACGACTAACATGGGCATACCACCTCAAACGAAAAAGAAAAGAACTAAATCAACGATATGGACTTCTTTCAAGGCTACTAGACAAACGTTCAAAATTATCATTGACGAACAAATTAACTATTTATAAAGTACTAATAAAACCCATTTGGACTTATGGCATTGAGTTATGGGGAACAGCAAAAAAGTCAAACATCAAAATTATTCAATCATTTCAATCAAAATTACTTAGGAAAATTATAAATGCCCCTTTTTACGTATCTAACGAGACACTACATACTGACCTAGACATTCCATTCGTCATTGCAACTGCCACTGATCGCTACAATAAATTTCATGACAGACTGACTCTAAATTCAAACCCGCTGACTCAAAACCTATCCAACTGCCACAAACCCATATAATCCGCCCAGAAGACTATCGAGGCGCTGGCCAAGAGACCTGAAATATTGAAAGTTATTAGTTTTTTTTTTATCTATGTAGTTTGTTACATCTGTTGTTAGCATATTTGCTTATTGCAAAAAAAAAAAAAAGCAGATAGCAAATACAATTGTGATGCCAAATAAACTTCTATGAATAAATAAATAAATAAATAAATAAAATTATAAACTTTGAAGGTATTTAATGATTAACTAAATTTGCATTAATTGTAAGATGAAGTTTGTTTCAATCTCTCGTTTTGGCAATAAAGCCAGTTCTAAAAACTATGGAATGTTTGAGACATATTCAGGATATCTTTTATACTAAAGGTTTTATAATTTATTAATTATTTTTCGGATATTTTAGTTATATCATTATATATATTTTTATAAGCTGCGATTCTCACATATTCCCGAATTAGTCTTATTTGACCAGAAAATTTAATATTTAACTTAAATACGACAGATGCATTATGATGTATTATAAATTTCTCGAATAATTATATTCGCAATACAACAAAACTTTTCAATACTTACACGGCAGAGACGAGACACGCCAGAACATTAAAAACAATGTATTTATGTACATTAATTGACTGATTATATTTTATTTTGTGACTTGTTAATCATAACGAATTAAAAGCTATGAAGTAAAAGTATATTGACGATGTATAGTCGACTGTAGAAACTATTATATGTGGAAATAATCAGGCGTCAGTCTTTTTTTTTTTTTTATATTTTATTTTGCCGACGTTTCGGCTTAAGTTTGTAAGCCATCATCAGGGCATTACTGAGCCATGTCCAAGCATAAACCATAAACAATAAGCATAAACAGTTTATGCTTGAACATGGCTTAGTAATACCCTGATGATAGCTCACAAGCTTTAGTGTACAATAAATGTATTTTTTATTTTGTTGTGGTAGCCTTAGATGGAGAGATTTGATAGATTCTTTCATTGAAGAAGGAATTAAATTAATTATGTTCAGCCAAATAGATTAGTGGAATAGTGATATAATGATATATATATAACTAACTGTAACCGCGGCTTTGCTCGCGAATATTTCATTTTGTCTTTATTTAAATTTGCATAAATCCGTTTATAAGTGGTAACTATAAAACGCATATGATGGAGCAGTCGTGTGGGGATGTGGTAACAAATAACCTACCAATAAAAAACACTTCCTTCATTTTTTTTTCTTACTGGTGTGTTTTCTTGGTGGCTGCACCCTCAACCAACTTCCTTACCATATAGTCAAGACGGTCAACAACTACTCCATTATTATAAGACGTATACATTTTCAAGAAACATAAACATTATATTTTTACAATTATATTTATCAAAGTTGTTTTCATGTGAAAATATTCCCAATCGTTGGATCAATGTATGTATATCAATCACATTTATGGTGCAAACATGACTGACTATAGACCACACGATTACGTTACAGCTAAAATATATTGAGCAATTTTGGGTATTCCTACTTCTGCTGGATCGCTATTGTATATTTAACAGAATAAAACCGCAACTTAATAGACTAAAGATAGAATTATGGTTGATAAGGAAGGTGATTGAAAAACAACTTAACCTATTACTATAATTAATCTAATATAACTACAAATATCTTGTTTCTAATATCGAAACACATTGAAAAAATAGTACAAAAACTATGGTGAGTTCAATTTGATAAATAAAACAATCTAAATTAAAATTGCTACAAATTACGAAAGATGTTGATAATGACTATGTTGAATGAGGTTATATAAAAGAAATACAGGTGAATTGCAATGAGCTACTCTGTTTATGATAAATAAAAGACTATTATTTCATGTCAGATATAAATTTTATTTACTCAATGTTAGAATTACATACCAGTACCAAGTAGCCATATCCAAATTATTCAATAACATCGTTTTATCTTTTGGACATAACCGTTGTATTTTATAACTCCTTTGCAACTTAGATGCGTATTTTCTTCAATTGTAGCCTTTCTCCAGAAAAAAATGTTTTTTTTAGGATTCAGAAAAAAGCCCTTTTATGGTTGTTTAGTTTGTTAACGAAAGATTAACACTTCGAATTATTTTTAAAAAACTAATAATAATTGAACATGTATCTACGGAAACCAACACAGAAAACATGGATACGTTGCTCAATATTCTTAAATATATTTTTTATGAATTGAAATAGTATCTTGCTAACTAATTTAATTAAGATTATTTTGCTTCCAGATGGCTAGGAAGGAATTTGATTGTCATTCAAATCAGTACTTATAATTTTTCTGGAAACGTATAGTAATATGAATTTTATTAAAGCTGGAACCTATGGAGTAAATGTATATTTTATCTCATCCTCGTCGCCAACTAATATCTATTTTATTATTTATAACTTGAAACAATAATGTGAATGTATATTTTATAAATTTGAACGTACAGAAACAATGAACACACACTTATATTTGAATAAATAATCACATATGTGAATATATAGGAAGGTTACTTACTGGGAACCTGTAGTGTTGCCACAGTTAAACAAATTTTGTTTTACGTTTTAGAAAAATATATTTTTCAACCATTTAGAATAGTAATAAAAACTATCCTATCATTTAAGTTGGAAAAAATAACAGATAAGTCGGTTCAGTAATTTTAGAGTTTATCGCCAACAAACATTGTGACACGAGATTTTTTTATATATAGATAGATATGAAAGTCAGGATATAGTAACATAAGTTGTGTTATCAATTAGGTTACAAATATCTAAATTAGAATAGGTGGAATAATCAGGAGTCAGTCATTTTTTTTTTTTTAGATAAACTCTTTATTGAAGTTTATGGTTAAACATGGCTCAGTAATGCCCTGATGAGGGACTCACAAGCTTGAGCCGAAACGTTGGACAAAATAAAAAAATTCAAAAAATGACTGACTCCTGATTATTCCACCTATAATAGTTTCTACAGTCGACTATACATCCTCAATAATATCTAAATTATACTTAAGTATGAATAGGGATTGCAATCCGGTGTCATTTCCAATCCGGCCGGATTCGGTCCCAAATTTCATCAATCCGGACGGATCCGGATGGTATGACTAAATCAGTGTTGATTTTCACTTTTCGGTCCAAGATGAACAGTTAGTATGTTATTCGAATATAATTTTACATAATAGGAACTTTATAAAATAAAGTTATGTTAAGATTAGATATGGAGCAAAAAAATTAAAGTTTAGTAGATTGGTAACTAGTAAAATTTTAATGGCTATTAAAACAGTCTGCTATTGATAACAATTTGCTGAAAATAAGGACTATTTGTTTTCTACCACCCTTTTTCCAAAATCAAAATTGATTTTTGATAATATATACTAAAGTTATTAGTACTTACGTACTATTTAAAAAACAAATATTGTCAGTAGAATAATTTAAAGATTTATACTCATATTACAAACTCATTATTGTGATAATTATGCCACTCATCAGACATATTCATCAAAATATGATTGTGCCCATCATTAATGTAAGAGTTTTTTTGTAATTGTTAGCATTCTCAAATAATTTAAAATTATTGTTCTCACAATTCCCATCTGAGTTAATTACGCAAGGATAATTATATAGGATTTTATAAAGTAACTTAATAAATTAATTGAGCTATCTGAGAAAGTGAAGTATAGAAAGACGTGAGCAGTAACGTAGCTCAGTCTTCCTAGATTTCAATAGATTTGTAAGCAGTTTATCATATAATTCAGTACACTTGAATGAGTCAGCACTTGAGTGAACAATGTCTCTAAAAAAAAGTTAGAGTTGTTTCAGAAGTTCCTCTACAGCCAACTTATAAGATGCTAAAGCTCGCGTATATCCAAGATAATAATGTCTGTTAACTTACATTTAGGTGAAAGCACCAGACGGACTGAACTGATGACGTGATGTAATTTGGCGTTGAACGACACTACCATACATGTACACCAAATGTAACGCATTTAAAGTACTTTTTTTTTATTAAACTGCACTATTTTTGGCCAAAAATTGCTATAATCGGATCCGGTCACCGGATCCGGTTTTCCGGATTGCAATCCCTAAGTATGAATCGTTGGAGCGCCCAGAATATGAATCTCTAGCTAGTTGAGAGGAATATTACTCCTGGTGCTAAAAACTTCAGTAGAAGTGTAATTTATGCCTTTATTGTACAGGTTTCATAAAATAAATCAGAGTTCAACATGGATCTTATCGTAGTACTGATAAAATCTTATCAACAAAATCAACTCAATTGGAGGAATATCTATAACACAAAGATAAGAGATAGGGTTCGAGATAACGAAACAATTTTAAAATGTATAAAGAAAGAGAAGAACATTGAATGTTTGAAAATAAAAAAGGCAGTGAAAAAATAATAATACGTATATAAAACGACCTAATCACGCGAGAAAAAAATTCATCAATATAAATTCCTATATCCTCTTCAATAAAAATCTAAAATCGATTGGAAAAAAGAAGGTGTTAATTTTCTTATGATTAAAAATCTTTCTGTACAACGAAAGCTGAATTATATCATACTAACCTCGTAAGTGATAATGGAAATAATTTTTTATAGAGTAATATTACAGTGAGTCCAGTTTACAACATTTTTAATAGTGAAAAAGTACAACATTCATACTACATTCACACGATATATACAAAACAATAAATCTGTATAATAAAATTGTATAATTGTATAATTGTATTATGTATATTGACATACTATATAAAACATAAAATCAATAAAAATATACACAAAAGTCACTCGTACCTCTATACCTACAATTCTCAAGCATACAGCACGTGAGTAGAGAATCTAGACAATGTCAGAACTCCAATATATATGTTACAAGAGATCTCGAGGCCACTGCCGTTTCAACCTTCTAGGGAGATGGTAAGGATGTGTGGAGCTGGATAAGGATTGAGCTAGGGATTAGGGTGATGGATAATGTTCTGATGGATTTTGAGAATTTTGATGGTATAAGGTCTAAAATAAATGGAATATTAAGGTCGCAGTGAAAGGTATGGTTTGATATATAATAAGAAGCATTAACTATTGTTCGGAGGACTTTGGATTGAATGCGTTTGATGTTAGAAAATTTGGCTGATCCCCATAGTTCAAGTCCGTAGGTCCAGATAGGTTTCAGTACTGTCTTGTATATAAGCAGTTTGTTTTCGATAGATAGTTTAGAATTTTTGTTCAGTAGTCTATATAATTAGCCAAATCGTCGATTAAGTTCTGGTCGTTTAAGTCTAGTATGCGGGTGCCAAGTTAGTCTTTTTTCCAGAAGGATGCCAAGATACAGGATTGTGTCAGAGATAGGGAGCCGAATGGAGTTAGAGAGAACTGGAGGGCAGGATTGTCTTCGAAGGGTAAAGTTGATATGTTTGCATTTGGATTGATTGACTTTGATTCTCCTGTTGTCTTTAATTTGAGAAAGGTGCGTTTGGAGGCCTATGGATGCAATTTCGGGATCTAAGTGAGAGGATAGGATAGCTGTGTCATCAGCGTAAGTTGCAAGGAAGGTATTAGGGCAAACAAGAATATCAGCTGTATATATCGTAAGTGATAGAGGAAACCATAAAAAAGAAATATGCATAAAAAACATATTTAAAATTTTTTTTGTTTGTTTTTAGAACTAAATCAATAGCTTTATCTCTACATTTATTTAGTCCAAAGGTATAAAAAAATGATAAAACAGATTTATGAAGAGAACATTTATTAATTAAGTTATTTGTTACAACAAATTTCAGATAATCCAAAAAAAAAGTGTTTACTTTAATTATTGAACAGTAAGAAATAAACTAAAACAAACATTAAAAATGAAAAACATATTCAAAAAAATATATCACACCGTGACAGCAGTCATACTCAATGAGTATTAATTTAAAAAATCCAATATCCAGTTCCAAGATGACACAAATTACTCAAGATGGGTGATCCTCTGGTCGGCTCGCAGGCTGGGATTGCATTCTCCTTCTCCTAGCTTCTTCAATCAGAATATCTAAGGTTTCCAAAAGACCTAAGGTCCTTCCGGGGTAATATCTTTCCGGAGTTCGTTCATCGTCCCACGGCCCTGGAGTGACTGGTTCGTACTATAATAGTAAATATACAATAATTAGATTAAATGTTAGTATTTTGTAATATAAAAAAACAAACATAGTTTCATAATTGATACAATCCTTATAGAAATTCAACTAAAAAGATCATCCAAATCTACGTTAGCTTTATTTAAAACATGATATAATTTAATATAGAAATTACTATGAATATAATATGTTTATTAACCGTCCCACAGCATCCAGCTATGTTAATCGAATGCAATACAGACTCTTAATAATAGAAGAACAACGCTGACGTGTTGTTTTGAATAAAATAAATATGGATGAAATTTTTTGTGTTTTGTTTAAATATTAATCACAACTATGAAACTTTTTAATACTAGGTAACTATAGAACATTTAGCAAATCACTGAAATCACATTTTTTACTACACTTTAAAAAAAAGTAATAACTTAAAAAAAAAGTAATAACACGGAGCACGAATGAAATTTGTAAATATTTTATTATATAAAAAAAATACTGTTAAATAACGTGATTTGAAACTAATCCACTTACCACAGGCTGGTAGCGTTCACGATACTCCGGAGTTGAAGCTGCATTCTGGTTCATATCGTTCGTTGCGGCTTGTTGATAAAATTGTTGGTAGCCGGATGCTTGAAACTGACCGCTTGAAAGAGCCTACAAGAGTTACATAAATTTTAGATGTTTTAATAAAATTATTCTGAAAAAAAAATATTCATAACTGTCTACGGCAGCAAGATAAAGTTAAAAGTTATAAAAAAAAGTAAAGTTTATAGTTTAAACCATTTAATTAAATACTTTAGTTATGATAATGTTATTAAAAATAAATTTTCTTACCAAAGGCCCAGTCGGTAAATAGTACGCCGATGAAGCTCCGTTCTGGTATGCACCAGTATGATAGTTCGTTGCAGGAGGTTGATAATAATTTTGATAGTTAGAACTTATGTAATAAGGTGGAGGAGGGGTCTGCAACAGTTAAATTATGTATATATGAAAATTATATCAAAAGAAACTAACTATATGTTTATTATGTATATGACAGTCTAAAAATATGAACACTATATATAAAGGTGAAATTAACTCATAAACACTGAAAACATTCCTAGTTCGCTATTAACTTACAGCAAAAAAGAAAAACAGTTTTAAGTTAAATCCTTTTAATTAATACTAGGGTTAAAAAAATGCAATAAAAAATTAATTTCCTTACCACAGGTCCAGTCTCTACAAAGTACAGTGGTGATGAAGCTCCATTGTGGTATGTATATTGGTTCGTTGCCTGATAATTCTGATGGTTTTCCGTTTCTGGAATCGGAGCTGGCGGAGGAGTCTACAAGAGTACATTTAGATGTTTTAATGAAAATTATATTAAATTAACATATTTATAGTAGAGAGAGTAGAACGTAAATAACAATAACCCTCACCTTTATTCGAGGCTTCACAACGGCCACGGGTTTGCTTTTTTGGGGGGAATCGGGTCCGAAATTAAGTCTTCTTCTGACCTTTAATATAATTACAATTCAATCAGTGAAAAATACACTTATGAAAATAAATAATTTAAAAAATATATCTTTAGACAATAATAATTACCTTCTGAATCCTTTTAAATAACTTCTTTGGGCACTTGGGGGTTTCGTATGTTATAGAATCCATTTTCTAAAATTATCTATAAAAAAAATAAAAATAAATTGTTAAAAAATACTGCAGAAATATAACTAAATTTAAATTGAAAACGTTATTGATCAAGAAAACTAGAGAATACTTTTTCCGAAAATAATTCTTTAATGTAAAGCATAAAATTAAAATAGCACTTAATAAAGAAATGTAGGTAATATTCACCTGTTTCGAAAATGCAGACCGTACTTAACTTGTCAAAAATCGGCTAAAACTGATTATTTTCCCACAAAGGGGTGGAGCTTAACTGGCACCGGAGTGGGGAGAGGGAGGGGCCGAGAGAGGGGATAGGAGAGGGGGAAGATGAGGAGTGGGGGGAGGGAGGCTTCTATGGAGGAGCGGATATGTTTAAAAATAATCAGAATTTACAACCACCTTTTTATAAGTATTTAAACTATTGAAAATCGAGAAATTATTAATATTGTAGTTGAAATTATAGATATTTATCTCTAATAAGATTTAAATGACCCGGTTTAATACTAAATGATTTAAATGTTTAGAGCAGATACTTAAAATTATTAGATTATCTAATGTTATAAATAAAATTATACAAGAGAAATTTTTCTTTTTCTAACTTCATTGAGTATTTAAAAATATATTCTTACAATGAGTTTCTGATATTGAGACCGAATTATTTTGAATTTCAGCTTAAGGTTTATGTTATCAATGTATTGCAAAATAGTTTAAAATGTCACACGAAACACAGCTATATATTTAAAAAAATCTATAGTGACTTGTAGAAGATCTTTTATAAGGATTTTAACAATTCAAAATCGAGAAATGATTAATATTGTAGTTTAAATTATAGATATTTATCTCTAATAAGATTTAAATGACCCGGTTTAATAATAAATGATTTAAATATTAGGAACAGATACTTATAATTATTATATCATCTAATGATATGAATAAAATTATAATTATAACAAATTTGACAGGTATTTATATCTTTGTAACATCAGATATTGTAGGATCTTGATAGTAATATTGTAGGATGATGATAATAAAATAACATTTCTTTTTGTAATTTTTTTTTTTTGTTTTTTTGCTTTGCGAGGTCTTTCATCTCTATAATTTAATATGTTCATTGTGGATTAATAACTGAACTTCTAGAAATAACTGGAACTTTATGTTCCCTTTAAAAAAATATATATACCTATATTATTTGTTCCTTCTTCTAACCTTAAATAAGATTCTTAAATGTCAAATATTTAAAAATTAACAATAATATTTTGGAGATGAAAGGTGATTGTGAATTTTTCCTGAAAATATAATTTTGTTTTGAGATGGTCCAGCTACCAATTATTTCTTTTTTAGACCACTTGGTTTGATTATTCCTTATTTGATGTTGTTTTCCCTCTGATTGAAAATTCTTTACTCACATACCTACGTTCCTATTTCGATAATACATTTTAAATTTTGAATGAATCACACGTATTAATTGTTATTTTATAATTTTGAATTTTTAAAATGCCAATGCCGATGACACTTGTGTGTTATCAGTTAATAACGATCCAACAGCGGCTTCTCAAACTCTCCAATCCCACATCATAGACCTTGAGGTATGATTTTAGAATTGGCGAATTAAAATAAATTCCAAAAAATCCCACCAAATAACCTTTACCCTTCGTCGTGAACCTATGACATCCTGTCGTACAGTATCCTTTAATAATATCCCGCTTGTTCCAGTTGAACAAATCCGCTACCTAGGACTTCTACTTGACAAACGTCTAACATGGAATCCCCAAACTAGGCTGAAACGACAAAAAACTGCTCGCCGCTTTCGGTTACTTTAACACTTACTAGACAAACGGTCAAAGCTTCCTCTTAACTACAAAAGACTCATCTACATGACCATCATAAGACCTATCTGGACATACGGAGTAGAGCTATGGGGGTCTACTAAACCATCGAATTCCGCTCGTATCTAATCCTTACAATCCAAAATCCTTCGTAAAATCCTCTATGCTCCATATTTTGTCACGAATAAACTTATCCATAAAGATCTTAATGTTCCATATGTTATTGATTTAGCCCGAACCAGGTATCATTTATTCCATGAAAAACTCCATTCCCACTCTAATCCACTGGTTTCCATTCTGTCTTCCTCCTCAATTCCTGATAACACTCCGAGGCGTCTGAAAAGAAGATGGCCCCGAGACCTTCTAGCTTACGATATATTTAGAGTGCTGCCAATGGGTGGTGTCTCTACATGTATTTCATGTCAATTTACCTTATGTCCATTACATTTACTTGATGTATTTTGCATACAGTTTTAAATATCAATAAATATGTTTAAAATGAAAAAAAAAAAAAAATGAAAATGCCTTTTTGTGTGATGTACAGATTTTGTTAAGCGAACCTTGTGAATGATTGTTTACACCTTAAATAGGCTATAATGTTGATTATTGTTTATCATCCTAATGTCCATATCTTATTGAATCAGTTATTAAGAGATATGTTACATTTGTATTTTTATTTTACGTGGACATGTTTTATTTAATTTTAATACATAAATCATTTTAATAAGTAATATTTCTTGGTACTTTTTACAAATTGTTTGCTGAGCATCTTCAAAGTCACACCTTAACTATATCTCTCTCACTAATGCTTCTTAAAATTTACTTCATTAACTCTGGCCAGATGAAGTTATTTTAATTGTTAAGAATCGAAATAGTCTTAATGATGGAGTTTTGTTGACCGTAGAGAAATTAGATGAGGAAGATGGTTGGGGGTGCGGTCATAAATTAAAACACACAATTAAAAATAAGCGTTATTTTAATTATATGCCGACGTTAAAATAGTCTTATGTTCATATCTCTCCATTTGTAATTTTATTTGTCCTGTTTTGTGATTCATTATGTGCAAGCGCTGCAATCAATTGTTTTATTCAATTTGAAACAGCTGTTAAGTGACCTCTGGGCAGAGGGCATTATGGGATTGTGAAAGAGTTAATGGAGTCACTCGCGAGTGTAGACGGTGTTTAATTAAATTGGTTGTAGCTAAATGTCGCATATTTTTCGTATTATAGCAACTCACACATCATCTTAAAACATTGTCTCAGAATTGTCGCATGGAGTAGGAGTCGCCGAAGGAAAGAAAGGAACATCGCAGACGGGAGAGGGAAGTCATCACGGATAGAAAGAATCACCACCTTGCACACTATAAACAGTATTTTGTTTTATTTTAATTAATATAAGCTTGTTCATGTTCTCTCTTTTATTATTTCATTCATTTACCCTCAAAAAAATTGCACGGATTGGCAGATAATTCAGCGATTCATATTAACGACCGGGTTGAGGCTGGGAGAAAACGCGTTCCCAACATATTTTTGTTGTCCCAGTAGCCAACGAATAGATTGAAAGTGAACCTATTTGAATCCTGCGATAGCCAATATACCTATACCAAAATTCTGCCCATCTTGGCAACTCCTTGATGGTATCAAGCGGGTATAAGAATTTCCAACTTCTAAATCTTGGAGATAAACTGATGAATTTATAACGTCGCTGCAAAATTAAATGAAACATTGAACCTGACGGATGCTTTCGCAGAAGAACCAAGTGTTGAGGGATCCTGGAAGGGCGGCAATCTGTCTGCGACTGTTTTGTCTTCTTGGCCCGATGGCTCTTGTGAAGACTCCTTCATTCCAAAGGATCCTGATAAATATTATGGATATTTCCATCGTATAATTAAACCTAGTCGCCCCTCTTCCCAACATTAGTAATTAAAAACTTAGATGAATATGGTGTCGATTTTTGGAACTCTCACTTCAGGTCTTGTAGGTAATAGGTCAATAACTTAAGTATCTGATTGGATTGGTCTTGTCTCTAGGTAAAAAAAGGTCATTGAACCCAATTCGCTGTAGCAATAGTTAGGGCAGGTGTTCAAACAGCACTTACAGGTCAATTAGCCCTAAACCTGACAAGCTCCGTTCATTGTATTTGGACATTTTTATTGAGGATATTGTCAAATGTTTAGAATTTAGAAAAATATTTTACACTAGAGTGTAAAATACTATAGAGTGTAAAATAATATAGTGTGTTTCAAATACCTTCATACCTGCCTTAGACAAATTCGAAATCAACTAGATAAGCCGTAATTAAGGTCAATGAACTTTCTATTGGTTGTTCCATTTGTAACATCTTCCAGTTCATCTCCAGCTCAATCAATTCTGTAATATTCAATAAAAACGAGATATTTTCATTGATTGATATCTCAGAAAATTTAAATTTAAAATGATTCAGTAAGGGGAGAAGTGGAATGAAAGAGGCATGTTTTTAAAGAGCTACTTAGATTATTTTGAGGGTTTTGAAACGAATTCGGTTGGCGATTTTATTTTAAGTGGTAGCACTAATTCCTCATCACTCACAAACATTTGAAAGTTCGCCATAACCAACGGACACTGCTACATCGAGTCAAAGTTTTTGGCACTAAAAAGTAAGTAATTTGCTTCATTTAAGTTGTTTTGTAGTATTATATAGGTAAATGGATCGTAGATTGGGTTTGTACATGCCTTTCGTCTTTAAGCTTCATGAAAACTGAGCCACTAAAGTTTTGATATTGTTGTTATTTTGTAGGTTATATTTATTTCAAAAACAAGAGTTGAAAGAGCCGGGTGAATAGGCCTTGAGAGAGCCCTATTTCATTGCAATACATTTGAATTTTGCAAATAAAATAAAAGAATACTAAATATACAATCTGTTCATATATTATTAAATTATTTGCTTCAGATATTGAATTGTGGAAAAGCCCAATCAAAACAACGAAGAAGACCTGAAAAACCGGTAATTAAAGAAGCAGTCAATGAAGTTCTAGAAAAGAGTAAGTCCATAAACAAAACTGCACTCGTCTTAAATATATCAAGGGCTTATTTACCTAAAATAGTCAAAAAAGCAAAGGCTACTTGTGAATTACCTTACAAACACTGCCCTAATATAGGATATAGTCGTATTTTTACAACAAATCTATAGAGAATATGCTTGCGGATCATTTAAAAACTGCTTCTAAAATGTTCTATGCTTAACAAGACATCAAACTAAGAAGTTAGTATTTCATTATGCCATGGCTAATGATATCTGCTCAGATAAATGAAAAGAAATTGAAAATGCGAGTGATAATTGCAAGGATGACTGATAAAATTAATAGTTTTCTTAAAAATGTCATTATTTACTGCAAAGGATTCGTTAGAATTGTGTTGTTTTTTTTTTATTATTATTGTTCAATTAATATTATTTTGCATAACTTAGCTAGTGCTGACTAACTCTATCATAACTTCTAGTAGCTCTTTCAATACCGAATTATTTTGAAACAGCCGAAAGACTCATCTTTTAAAAAAAAATATTTCGTTGACTTTATTATAGTATTTAAGATTTTTCTGTACGGAATAATCTAATTAGAAAAATAGAGAATAATTTTGACAAAATAAATTGTCATTTCTGTCATAAAAAGTATCATTTTTGGTCCGTTTAGTAAACTGGCTCTTTCATGCCACTTCTCTCCTCTATACCTAATTTTTCATGTCTTAAAAGGTTCAGCATCTCAATAAATCACACTTTAACAGATCACATCATGATCATAACTCAAACTTTAACTAGTTTAGGGAAAATATTGTTTTGAAACAAACACTTTTGGAAAATTCTAGTACTGAATACAAACACAGTGAGTTTGTCTAGAACATGAAATAAGCCATTTGAGGTTCCACGCTCGATAGCGAAATTAAGTATTCCTATAAAGAATTGTTTTTCTAGCTTATTGAAAATTTTCGAAAAAAATACTGTTTGAACAGTCCTTCACTGGATTTTTATTTTATTGTATTCATGTTTCGTGGGTGCTTTAGCTTTTTTGACGAAGTGCTGTAATATTAATTGAGTTTAATCCTTCCAGAGTTCTCTCGCTTCACTAATATCTGCAAGCATTTCTTATTTTGATCTGAAAAAGAAAAATCATTAGTTTTCGTTCTTTAAACAAAAATGAATAATTAATTTAAGGCGAAGATGAAGCTAAACTTCAAAAGAATCATCTACATGACTATCATAAGACCAGTATGGACTTACGGAGTTGAGCTTTGGGGCTCTACTAAACCATCGAATTCTTCCCGTATCCAATCCCTACACGCCAAAATCCTTCGTAAAATCCTCAATGCTCCTTACTTTGTCACGAATAAACTCATCCATAAAGACCTTAATGTTCCATATGCAACAGATTTGGCTCGATCTAGATAACATTCCTTTCATGAAAAACTCAATTCCCACCCTAATCCTCTAGTTTCAATCCTTTCTTCTTCTTCAATTACTGACGAAGCGTCTGAAAAGGAGATGGCCCCAAGACCTTCTAGTTTAGAATATTTTTAGAGTGCTTCCATTGGGAAGCTTATCTATATGAGTTTCATTCCATTTCATATTTCACTCAAATGTACTTGTTGTATTCCAGTTGTAATTTTCAATAAATAAACAGGCAATACAATATTTACTTATGAGGACAATAATCTAAAATATCATAATTACAAATGCATTACATAGTTATAAATAATCATATTTGTAAATACCAACAAATCATAACTACAAATAATCATAAGCATTATAAATCAATTTAAAATATAATCTTTTCTCATCTGTTATCGACGAGGTTTATAAACATTTTAAATATACCACATTACAGAAACATATGCCTTACTCAGCTTAGTTAAAATTCAAGTGATGATACACCCGTGAACATCGGACGTAATGCCCGATGACGTAGTTACCCGCTAGCTTCGCCGCTATCAGCGCACAGTGGGGCGAGCCTATGCATTGGACATAGGACCAATATATGAAATTTCGAATTTCACCATATCTTTTTGGTTAGACTGTTCTTCTTAGTTTCGATCATCATTGTCCATCATCAGTTTTTTTTTAATTAAAAATTTCCACCTAAGATATCTTATTAAAACGACCAACCATATAATATGTCTTTTTTAAAAATAAATACCACAACTATTTTGATGAACGAAAATTAATGAATCATCTTTATTCCGATAATATAACTTTATTATAATATTTAAGTTTATGCAGCTTGGACTTTTATAGATTCTTAAAGTTTTTATTGATGAAAAACATGAAACAAATTTGAAACATTCATATCGAAAATCGCCCAGAAAACTACCACCACAGAAATTAAATAGAAGGTTTATAGGTTACTTTCCATTATAATAACCTGCGGGTTCGTGCCGGTTTACGAGAAATTTTCCTTTTTCCTTTTAGCTCTTGCTTTTTTCAAATGTTGTCCCTATAAATTCCAGTTTCTTTGTTTTAAATGTTGGTTTATACTTCATGAACGTATTATTGTCTTTAATTCTCATGAATCGTAAAAATAGATTATCACCTGATGTTCTAAATTTGTTAATATATTATTTTTTCTTACTTATATTTTACTAAACCAACCTACCAGTAGAAAATTTATTTATTTTTGTTTTTGTAATACATAATTATGTACAAACATAATTATAAAAGTTACTGATAATAATATTAAAAAAAAAAAAAAGTATGGAGTTGTCCCGCTTTGCCCATCTAAAAATCTGGCCACCATTAGTATAGAGGAGTTTTTTGAGTGGAGTAATCAAAGAAAACAGAAAATTGTAGTTTCGATTGTTTTAGATTTACAAAATATTACTATGAAATAGGGGTGGGCTTAATCGAATGACGATTACCAGATCATTCGATTATTTCAATCATTCGAATTAATCGATAATCGGATTAATTGGTTCGGAGAAACGAATAATCATTAGAACTAAATCTTACAACGATAATCGAGGGATTACTAGGGGTTTTAGGTTTTAACCAAATGACCTTTCTTTTTTTTTTCTTTTTTTTTTTTTTTTTTATTGCTCATCGCGTAAATTATAGCCATCTCAGCAATCAGAGCAAGTAGAGAGGAGAATTATGCCATATTATGTTTCAGAATGCATATTAATCATTCGATCATTCGATTATTCAAATAATCGTAGTCAGATCATTCGATTATGACGATCATCCGATTATGCCCACCCCTACTATGAAATTGATTTAAAAACTATTGCTTTATAAACATTACATATATAATATATATATATATATATATATATATATATATATATATATATATATATATATATTTATATATATTTATATAAAATATTTAGTATATAATATTTTGTTCTTTTTCTTTCAAAACGTAAGTCTTTCATTTCTCAATACACTAATAGTTTAATAATAACAATATTCATGATTAATTAATATTTAAGGTTTATAGTGATTTTTATCTATACTAATATTATAAAGCTTAAGAGTTTGTTTGTTTGAACGCGCTAATCTCAGAAACTAATGGTTCAAATTGAAAAATTCTTTTTGTGTTGGATAGTCCATTTATCGAGGAAGGCTATAGGCTATATAACATCAAGATGCGACCAATAGGAGTGAAGAACCAGGGGAAAATCTGGGGAAAAACGGGGAAAATTTGGGAGAAAAAAAAACCTCGCATCCCAATGATTCCAAATGATTTACCTTTTATTTTTAAATAATTCAATTTCCCGTTAACTTATCTTTTTCCATAACAATTAATCACAGATGTAAACAATTAAACACGTAGGGATCGATTTACGCCAAGATCGGGTTGCGGTATGTAATCAGTATGTTCTTCTGCCACAAGAAAATAAAACTAAAAATCTCACTTACGCGGAAGTACTTTAAAATATATTCTTTTAAGTACTTCTTAATAGCGATCATAATAACAGAAATTGACGCAGACGAAGTCGCTTTAAAATATGTCATATAAAAGGTGACGTTTACCGAGAAAGGTTTAAATCTGGGTAATAAAATTCCGGTTCTGGGAAACGCCGAAGATTTGGTACTGCTAGGGGAAGACACGGAAACTGTACAACTAAATACAAGTGCGTTAATAAAAACCGGTAAAGAAATAGGACTCGAAATAAATACCGATAAGACAAAATATATGATTAGTAGCAGAGACGGTGACGATATTGGTGGTATTGATATATCAAGGCATACTTTTGAACACGTAGAGAAAGTCCAAGTTTAGTAAGGGTAGAGATCTTTAACGAGTTCAAGGGAAATCGCAAAGGCTAGGAACCACTATTTTACGTCCCTTTGGAAGGAGGGCATAACTAAGATTGTTTTTTACTCCCATTAAAAAATCTTAAGGGCACCTGGCTGGTCACTACATATAGGTGACCGACCCTTTTAAGCCTATGAAAATTTACTCAATTGTTATTTATTTTTTAGAAATTATTTCATTGTATAAAAAATTATTAATTTCAAGAACATAATTTCTGAATTCTAAAAAAATGGGAGTGATTCAGGTGTAAGGTTTTACCGACGAATATCATTAATTCATATTTAGGCTGTCAACAGTTAGTGACGATTATTTTTACATATTAAGTGATTATGGGTATAACCACTTCTACTGGTTTGCTATTGTAAATTTGACAGGAAGAAGTCAAGATCGGGCTTTAAATGATAACAAAGAATAGCTGATAGTTGATATTTATTATAGCCAATCTCACTATAAACGCACATAAATTAATACGAAATGCAATATCATTCGCGAGCAAAGCTGCGTTTCACAGCTAGTTTAAATATAAAGTCTTCCATTTATATTTTACTTGAAGTATTTGTAGTGCTGTTCAACTTTCAGGATTAAGGAAAGGTATAAAGACAACTTCCCCACCAATAAATTGTAACTGTTACTGAGCCCCTTCAGGCCATCTACTCAGGTAGCGTAAACTAGGAAAATCCATAAAATATTTGGAAACTTTGTAATGTAACCTGTAAGGGTCAGTGAACTTCGGTTTGCTTTTCTGTCTGTCCCCTTATTGTCTAAATTATATTCTAATTTTAAAACATTAAGTTCTTCAACAATTATGACATTTGTATTCATTTTGAATTAAAGATCATTGAATCCCCGATTAATCTGATTTTAAATAGAATTTGATCACATTTAGCAGATCCGATGACACTTTATGTTAATCGCCGGTAGTTTCTTATTTTTAAAGAATCTTCCTCATAAATCTAAAAAGTTCATATCACATTCATACATATTAATTATCCGTACAGTACCTAGGCCTAACATTCGATAAATCTCTTACTTTCACAAAGCTAATCAATAGAAAAATCGAAAAAGCCAAAAAAATTAATGTCTAAAATGTTCCCGTACAAAGAATCCCATTTGAGACATCGTAACAAATTGACAATATACAAATCAGTAATCCGCCAGTTAATTATATACGCCTCGCCAGTCTGGAGCTCAACCTGATTGACTAATTATAAAAACAATTACCCACACTACACTAAAATATTATCTATGCTCCATGAATTGCAGCTTCCGACAGTCAAACCATTTGTCCACACCCAAACAGCTCCATACTTCTGTAAAACACTACTCTCAAAAAATCCATTAATAAAGGAAATTGGTAATTATAATAAAACTTCACTGAAACGCTACACTCATAAAAGAACTAAACATGTGGGGTTAACTTAAGCTAGTTTGTTTTAATTTCTAAGTTTTTTCTTTTCAATTATTTTCTTCTTTTTTTTTATGTAGGCTTTTAGTATAATTTTTCCTACTACCATAGTTAATATCAATTTAATTTTACCACATGTTTAGTCATTAGGCTAATAGATTTAATTACCAAGTGAACAAAACATTTTTAGCTGATTGTAAGGATGTCTCATCCCATATCATTTGTAAATATTTTGTCAATTTGTAAATAAAGTTTATTTTCTTCTTCTTCTTGTTTTTTATTCAATATCAGTATTCTGTATTGAACAAATATTTAGATATGTAATAAATAATACCATATTCTGGCCATCGTCCAATTTGTGTACTAAATATCAGTTGGGCTTAGCCTGAGAACCTCAGAATGCTTCTAAATGAGTATTTATAGAAATATTGTGGATATAATTAGTTGACCGTTGAGAATTACTGAAGGAATTAGTCCGGGTGGCGGTCATTAAATGAAACAACTGAATAGTTTCAACTATTCAGTTGTTTTATTTAATGACCGCCACCCGGACTAATTCCTTCAGTATTTATAGAAATATTACATTAAAAAGTTACTTTGACTAGATTGTTCTTTTGTTTTGGTGAAAATCCAAATTTTTTCAAAAATAAAATTCTTCAATTTTGAGAGCTGAGATCTTACCCTGACACAACAAAAAAGTTCCTAAGAATGTTGTCTAATTTATGAATAAGTATTTTGTTTATCGTTTAACATACAGTACCCAAAAATTCACAAATTTGTGGACAAGCATTATTATGGCAGGACTTTTTTCAATCAAGTCAGAACTTTAAGAACAGAGATTTTATTATTTTTAAATAAAAAAAGTTTTTATTAAGGAAATTTTTCTACAAATTATGATAATTTTTTACTAGGCCTATATATATTAATTGTTATACAGTACAAAACTTATTCTTTTAATTCTGAAATATTTTATTCCAATCAAATGCATCTATTTAGCAATATATTTCTAGATTGGTTATTCTAGATGAGTCAAGCAGTCCTCCATACTTTATTGATTATATTTGTGTATTAAATTAAATCTAATATTTAAGAACTCCTATAAAAAATGGTGTTTAAATTATTTAATGTTCTAAAAAAATAAAGCCTTTAAATTTCATTCTTAATTTAATTAGACAATGTTTCATACTCATTTTTCAGTGCATTTATCATTGATGTGCATATATATACAATAAATTATGACACAATTAATGTACAATATTGTTATGCTAACTAGGCTACCTAGAATATGTTTTGACCGATTAAGAGAACTCGAAGGCAACAAAAATATATGAAATTGGTACTCACAATTAAGAACAAAATTATCAATAGTAGACTTATCGATGATTTTAGAAGAAGATAATCTAAAACCAGAAGAAGCCCAACGGCATCTTAAAAACATAACCAATAGATTTAAAAATCATTGCCTAAGTATAGATATTAACTCAGCGCTTAACTCAAAATATAACCCAGAATTCAGAAACATCAGCAGCTTTCTCCAAGGTGAAGAATACCTAAATTTCAGAACACCAATCAAGAAACACCGAATAGTGAGCCAGCTTAGGGTAGCCAACTTGACAAGACCGGTAGTGTACAGTGAGGGGAAATCCTATAAACTAGAGGGAGATGAAAACTGCACTGTGTGTAATTTACAAAAGCCGGAAAATCTATATCATCTTTTGATAGAATGCCCAATGTATAAAGATCTTAGGAAGCACTATATATATAAATATATTAATGAGAACAATAATTCAATTTTAGGAAATCTACTAACAATTGATACTGTGCAGAAACTAAATGACATTTTTTACTATATAGTGGGTAGTTTAAAAATTAGATCGTTTATAATAAATGAATAAGGTTCATGATATAGATTTTCTGGTTAATGCCTTATTAAATTTTTATTAAAATGTGAAGTGAGATTACTTGTGTTTATTTGTTTTTTCTTTTACTTGTTTTAATAAAATTGTTTACATTATTTTAATTGTTTAGAATAATTTACACAACATTATAAATTTGAAACATTTATATTTTCACTAAGGATAACTTTAAATTCCTGAATTGTTCTTTTTTTTTGTTTTGTATGTGTATTTTTTTGTTTTGTTTTTCATTTTTGTATTTGATTTAAAAAAATACGCTTTACTTTTTTATTGTATATTCACAATGCCTGTAAATAATCTCCAATTGTTTTTTTTATTTTTGTATTTATAACATATGAACTGTACTGACCAACTCCTTTTGTATGGGGATTACCCCGAAAACAAATAAATATTATTATTATTATATATTATTATATATTGTTATGCTAACTTTAATCCAACTAAATTATAGTTTTAAGATTAAGATGTCTATACAACACACCCATTTGCAATAAGTGGTTGTTTAATGTGAGCCATCAGCTTAAAAAACTGAAACAAATGATAAAAAAATATTTTTCTGAATCATTGTGGATATAATTAGTTGACTGTTGAGAATTACTGGAAGGAATTAGTTCCGGTGGCTGGCATTAATGAAACAACAAAATAGTTTCAACTATATAGATCCCTATCATAATAAAAACTGGATAGGCAATATTTAGGACTCCCACTGTAGCATCGTCCGCTTAGCCATAATAGCATAAAGGGACTTTAAATAAATTAACAAACTCAGTTTCTTCTCCACCTTATATTATATCTCTTTGCTCATAGGTTTTATGATCTTTTCCTGATTTTATCATGCCACAGTATTTCAGTGAATATTCTATCACAATTACTGCTTCTTCCACTGGTAAATGTTCTTAGTTTATTCCCAACAGAAGTTTATGTGTGGTAAATTGTTTGGAACTTTAACAACTAAATTTTTAAAGAATCTTCAAACATTTCCCAACATACTTTGCAATAAATGTTACATACTTGGACTAAATTTATTATAGAAATATGCAGATTGATCACCTCAGCAATGAGTAGCTTTTTTTCACAATCTATACATAATCTTTCTGAGGACTGCCTTGTGATAATTTACTTTCAGAGTTTCAATACCTTGTTCCATTAGATACAATGGGTCACACATCTCAGAGTCCTGTGTTTAAACTCGGCTGTGGCAAGATATTCTTTATCTTGATATTTCTACTGAAAGGCTTCCTTGGAGTTGGAACACCCCCCTGGGACTCACAGAGCCTCCATAAGTCATTAGGCTAATATATTATAATTACCAAAAACATTTTGCTGATTGTAAGGATGAATCATCCAAAATCATTTGTAAATATTTTGGCTGTTAGTAAATATGTAAATAAAGTTTATTTTCTTCTTCTTCTTGTATTTTATTCATTATCAGTATTCTGTTAAGTGTATTGTATTGAACAAATATTTATATATGTTATAAATAATACCATATTCCGGCCATCAGTCCAATTTTTGTACAATATGGCCGTTGGGCACATATTATATAAACATATAAGTAGCATATAAACATTCATAGTTTGAAAATACTATATGTAACCACAGTTAGACCCATTATGAAGTACTTAGTATTGTATGTTCGCCTGCTATGATATTTATGAAAAGAAAATTGAAGTGTAGAAAATAAATTTTTAAGACTGATGGCATATAAAATGGGTTGCAGCTTGGAAGCAATTGATTATTGTGATATTAGAAATAATGTAAGATTACCATCATTAGAATTGAGAAGAATGTAATTAAATATTAAGTTCATTGTCAAACTTCTAAACAATACCACAAATTGTTCGGAATTACTTGGAATGATACCTATCAACGTTCCTAATCACAATATTAGGTCACCTCTTTCTTTTAGAGTGCAATACCAGTCTAGAAATTATTTATTGCATCAGGGATTGTCTGAGCTGCTTCTTATATGTAATAATTACTGTGATAAAATTGATATTTTTACTTGTAAGAAAAGTGATATAAAGAAATTATTTTCTGGATAATTGTTGCCTAATCTAATATAAGAGACCTATATTAGACCTATAAGAGACTTATATTTATATAAGTTTTTTTCCCCATATATGAATTCTAAAAAATCTATGTATATAGTTATTATTTATATTTTATGCAATTTGTTAATTTTATATAATTTTATTTTTAGTTACTACCATATTGTTTTGTAATGAAAACATGTTATTATATTTTACTTTGTATGCTTACCTGATTGAATATTTCATAATGGATATTTGTATCCGTCTATTTTGTAAAATAAAATAAGGAGGGTACCCAAGGTTTGTGAAAAAAACTGTCGTGGCAAAGTGTGACCTTGCACGATTGTTGGCTTTGAAACTGCACTAATCTCTAAAAAACTAAATGCCTTAGACCCTTTATGGATTGTAAAGGAGCAGCTTTTTTTTTAATTAAATAAAAAATCTGGCCATTGTGGATTTCCCCCAGAAATTTTAATTGTTAATCTTTTTTTATTTCTTGTAATATAGAAAATGTCTTTCGTTGGTCTTGAAAAAAAATAAGAATGCTATATGTGTAACTTTGTGGCAGATTATTTAAGAAAAGTTTACCTTACTGAAAACAGAAGATAAAATGCAATGTTACACATATAGCATTTTTTTTTTCAAAACCAAAGAAGAAATTTTTTATATTACAAGAAATAAAAAACATAAACAATTAAAATTTCATGGGAAAATCCACAATGGCCAGATTTTTTTATTGTAACTAATGTGGGTAAAAAAAAACAACTGCTCCTTATTCTAAAGAGCCAAGAAGACATGCTGCATGAGTTAACTTAATAATAATCAAATCCTTCACCTGTTAGATATATAAATATTTTACAATTTAATTTTTTTTTTTTTTTTTTTATCTGCCTTCCATTTTTGAATCTCATCTATCTTTAACACCAGCACAAAGTCTACATAATTTTAATCAATCCCTTTGAACAAAAATATATAACACACTAACACGAATTGTTAACCTTTAGTCTTCAAACCCACCATCCTGTGTACAAAGTAAATAAAAATACATATTTTTTCATTTCAATCTAACAACATATTCATTTTGCTAATACAGTCCACTAATATTAAACCAACTAATCATAAATAAAAATAAATGTGGATTACCTAGAAATTTAATTGGTGATGATTCATCTTTACAAATGCTACTGTATGTGTGTGTGTATGTGTCGGTGTTTGCATGTGTGTAAATGTTTGAGGTCAAAATTACTTTGTGGGCTCAAGTGTTTGTAATAGGTAATCAAACTTTTAAAAATATTGACCCTCTCCAAGAAGTTTCTATCCCTTTTCTTTGGACATATAAGGCTCATCAGCTTATTAGAGGCGACTCACTCTGACTTGGCATGAGATGGTCTTCCAAAATGTTCTATAGCTGCCAGCAGGGTCCGGTCCATGGACATTAATTCAATTTTGGGAGAAGAAATATGGACTTCCAGAGCTTATAACCCACAATTGCTGATGAAAATCTATGAGTTTCTGGGAGGAACATGAGGTTTTGGTGAGCTAACTACCCTCAGAGCCACTGATAAGTTGATTTGTGCCCATGATTTATATTTACTACCATTAATATCTTATTTCCCTAAATAATTAGTTTTCTAATGTTTCTTGATGTATCCATTCTCATTATCGTTAAATATTCATTCCTACAGTAAAATATATAAACAGCATAAGGCGAAAATTAAATGGATGATCATGTGAGTAAAATAAAAATTCTATTCTTAAGCCAACCTCATTTATTATGTCAATATCTTTTTAAAAATCATATAAATTACAACAGCTCATACCTTTTTGTAAAATACATTTTTTTTTTTTAAATTATCATGTGGCATTATGTCATAAATCACCACTAAGGACGATACTATAACATATATCAAATATCTTAATACCTTTTTCTCTAATTTAAAAACTAAATAAAACAAGGATACTATAAATAATTACTGACTAAAAAGGTTGTATGACTAACTCCACCAATTTATTAAAAATAACAGATTTTTGGCTAAAATGCTATCTTAAGGTAAAATTAATTTATGGGTAGTGTGTAGATCAATTCAATCAAGTCATATATTAAAAAAGAAAATTAGATTATGGAGGAAAAGTGGGGCTCAGAGAAAGAGAAACAATGAAATATGAAATTATTATTGTTTTGCCAAGTTTTGACCCACAATGATAAATGAAAAATGGCATTATCATTCTTGGATTAAAGTCCCTTAAGAATAAGATTGAAGTACAGTTCGATGACCAAAACAGTGTAGTCTTAAATTTAAATATCAACTACAATAATATAGATATATATATAGCTATCAAGCTAAGTAAAAAAAACCTGTACCACTACAACCCATGAAGGGTCTTGGGCTCAGTACATATAGAGATTCGTACTGTTTCTAGGCCAACGGCAGTGCAATGAGGTGATTAGGCCTTAATCACGCTCAGCCGCCAGGTTTTTCCCAATTAATTTGGGTACCCACTTTATAGAGGCTGGGTCTGCTCCAAGGATGGGTCTGCCCGACACAGCCGGGGATTCGAACCCAGGACCCGGAGCACAGCAGACTAGTGCTCTATCCACTAGACCACGCCGCTCCCATCAAGATAAGTAAAATAAACTAAAATAGATTAGTCATTACATCAATTAAAATAACATAAAAAACAAAGCTAAAATGGTATTTCCAGCATCTGGACTGAGAGGTTATTGTTTATTTGATTGGGAAAGGAAAAAGGTTGTGAAAAAAAGCAATTTAAAGGAGGAAGTAGTTTTATCATGATGGTTCTCAAGAGAGATGGAATTGCTAAGAGAGCTGCTTGTGGCAGAAATGACTAGTAAAATCCAGCAGTACAGTGTGGAGGATGGTAGAGGATCAGAAAGAGAGGAACTGGTAGAATGGGACAGAATGAAGGATTTAAATTGAAGGGTTTGGAATATATAGCTGGGGTGCTGTGTTCTGATCACTGATAGAGGAAGGAAACTATGAAATACTGACATCTTTATTGAAATAAGCTACCTTAACTGGGTATATGTTTGTATCTGGTGATTCAGAATAAAATCAAATTGCAAAGTTTATAATACATTGAGTTTTCTTTGAGTTCTTCTGGAAGTCCCTGTAACCACACAGTCCTAGTCAAAGTGGAAAAATACGAGAGGGGGAACATGGAGTTTGTGAGTTTTGAATGGTTTAAAGATGATGGAGATAAAGGAATAGCTTTAGGATGACTATGGTTCAGCAGGAAATTTGTGAGATGAGCCATTTTCAGGGAGATTTTGATACATAGTAACTCAACAGTTCTTAACGGATGGGTGGAAAGAAATAAGGGAATTGTTTAGGAGAAGGTTGGGAGGACTGAGGATTGATATAAGGAAAAGGGGGGATGCTATCAAGATGGCTTTAGTTTGTTCGGCGTTTAACAAGAGTTTGTTGCAGTTTGCCTAAGCATTTACACTGTTGATATCCTCCTGATATTTAGAGATAGCATCAGGGAAATCATTTTGAGTAAAGAAATAAAATCTGAATATCACCAGATAAAAATGGTATTGGGAGTGCTTAATGGAGAGCAGAAGATTATTCACGAATATGCAGAAAAGAATAGCAGATAACAAGGAACTTTGGGGCACAGCCTTTGTCCAAGGCAGAGTGTAAAAGTGGGGTTTATTGGGAACTACAACTTACTGGGAATGACTTGTAAGGAAGGATTGAAACCAATGAAGAGCATCTGTGGATACAGTGAATCTATGGAGTTTGGACTGGAGGATATTATGGAATGTAAGACACTTGAGAAATTGAGAGGAAAAGGAAATTTATTTTATGTTGGGTGTATCTGTGAAGATCTTGAGAAATTTGGGCGATATCAGAGTGAGTATAATAATTGTAAACCAGACTAGAAGGGATTCAAAAGATTATTTTGCTCAGGGAAGAGAGAACATTGGATTGAATCAGATGCTCTAAAGGTTTGCAATTAGTTTGATATGAAAGAAATTGAGCGAAAATCATTAGGGGATATTGAATGTGAATTTTTTTTTCAGTAGATGGACAAGAGTAGTTTTCCAGGAAAATGGGAAGGCGGCACTATCTAAAGCAAAACTCTAAATATGGTACATGATTTGTAATGAAGATCTAAATAGTTTAACTGGGATGTTGTCAGGTATGTTGTCAATGGTCCAAGATTTAGAAATGGATTTAGGTAGGTCCTCAGGGATTTGGCTTTGGAGTCAGAATAGCAAGATAGGGACTGTTAAAAATATTGAGATTTAGCTTAGCACATCATAGATTGGCTACTGTTTCTTAGGTTTTTGAAGACAGAGAGTTTAAAGGAAGATGGGTAAGCTTAAATCCTTGCCTGCATAAAAAATTTGTCATTGCATGTCAAAATTGTGTTGCATAAATGCATTCCTTTATTGCAGAAGACGACTAATGAGCAGAAGGGTGACTGATGTTCTTTTCGATAAGGGGAGCTTGGTGCTTTAGAATATAGTGGAGGTGGTAGGTAAGGGTTTTGACCATAGAATCTATAGTTCTAAGGAAATATATGGTGTCCCATGAGATACAAGAAAGGAGACCAAGGTGTTGAGGTTATGAAAGGTAAATGCTTCTTATAGAAAACTGCAGGGCCATAAGGTTTAAAGGTTATAAGATATCTTAGTTGTAAGATTAAAAGTTACAATATACAGATCGAGGGCGTAGAAGAGGTGTGTTAAGAAGACATAGTTTCTGACCTTAAGGAATGCACTAGTAGGTTGTTGAAAACCCGAGTGAGGTTGGTATTGGGATGATAAGGAATCAGGTTATAAAGGGAGGTCTCAAAAACTGTATCAAAGGGTATATGACTTGTCCCTGGCAGGGCGGTATATGACTCCAAAGAATAGGGAATGAGAAATAGTGCTTCTTTTGTCGAAAAGGTTTCTCAAGTGAGGAGCGTCAGAGTGGGGTGACTAAATTTGAGGCTTTCATATACAAAAAGACCCACACCACCACCCATTTGATGTTCTCTGATGAAGCAATGTGTAGTTCAGAAGGAAAACTTGGGAGGTTGGTATTGTAGGTTTCAGAAACAGCTATTAAGTTATTAAAAAATTATGGGAGAGGTCACAACATAACACTTTGACTACTGCTGTACGGTGTATGGAGGTGTCTCTGGAGATTCTAAAACGAATGTTTAATTGCTATATACGTTTCATCTTTGGGATATCCAGAGACACCTCTATCACCGATTCTACGAAGAGTTGAAGTGGCTTTACCCTTCCTTCTGCCGTAAGTATTTCCTAGCATCCTTCCTCTACTAGGTTATCCAATCCCAGTGTTCGTCTTACATCTTTGATCTCCTTCAATTCAAATCCTCTGTTCATTCCCGTGACACCCGCTCGCGGCCTTCTGATCTGTATATAACGTCCCATCGATCCAAAGCTTTCGATAGATCATTCTCAATCCGATCCGCATCCTTATGGAACTCCATTCCTTCTAATATCTGGAACTCCCAAACTCCCTCAACATTTAAATCCCGTCTATTTAGCCATTACCTATCAATTCCCAAGTAAATGCTAATTTCAGGAAAGGTCAAGAGATAAAGCAGACAGATGCATTTATTTATTTATTCAATTTTCGTTTTCTCGTTTCCATTAACAGCAAATATTATTTAAAGTTTTTCTTTTAATCTTTTCAAATACATAAGATTTTGAAAACATTGAATAGTACAAGAATGGAATTAGATGAAATGCTAATTTAGTCTGCTTGATAGTTGCAATTGTTTGGCAGTAAAATGTTAAAAGAATTATTATGTGATGGTGAAGTAATAGATTATTTTAACAGAATGACAGGATATTTCGTATATAGGGACTATATATGAATAATAGTACATTATTATATGACCTATATTATGATATAATATAGAAATATATGTAAGTAGAATTTTAATACAGTTTTTTATAAACAGATTGTAAAATTATAGGTAATTAATGAATTCTAAATAATTGATAATGTTTGTTATTGTTTGTATGGTTGCTTATAATATTCATTGAATTGTATTTTAGATGATTTTTAATGATCTGAAGATGAGGCATAAAAAGTACCTCGAAACATTACAGTGTTTTAATCATAGTTTATATATGTTATGGTAAATAAAAAGAAGAGATTGTTCCAAATAATATATTCATAATTAAAATTACTCTTCTATAATAATAATTGATTTAAAATTAAAGTTTTTCTTTTAATCTTTTCAAAAAAATGAAATGGCAGAATATTACCAAGAGGAAATAGTTAGAATGTCACTAGATTGTAACAGACCATGGGATAGCGACGACATAGAGGAGAGCTGGTCAGCTTTTAGAAAAATCGTCCTAGATGCATCGAAACTGGTCTGCGGAGAGAAAAGCATCGGAACCTATTTTAAGAGAACAGATTGGTGGAATGAGGACGTGAAAAAGGCTATTCAAGAAAAGAAGACAGCCTGGAAAAACTACCTCAGCCAAAAAACCCCAACTGCGTATCAGACATATAAAATCAGGAGAAGGGAAGCCAAAAGAATAGTAACTCAGGAGAAGAGAAGATCCTGGGAGGATTTGGGTCGGAAGCTGGAAGAAAATTCAAGAGAAAACCAAAAAGTCTTCTACCGAGTGCTCAAAGAAATGAGAAAAGACCGGCCAACTACCCTGAAAGGAATAAAAGATAAAAAAGGGAACATCCTATGGAAAGAAGAGTGCATCATGGAAAGATGGAGGGAATATTTTAAAGACCTGCTAGAGGGGAGAGAAGTTGAGGCGTGCCTAACCTGGAACGATGCAGAGGAAGTTTGGGACAAGGAAGATTACATCAGTGAAGAAGAACTCCAAGATGCAATCGAAAAGACAAGACTAGGCAAGGCAGCTGGACTCGATGAAATTACTCCAGAAATGATTAAGTACATGGGCAACAAGGGCCAAGAGATGTTCCTCCATCTTTTAAACATGGTTTGGAAAAAGAAGAAAATTCCTAGAGACTGGGAACTAGCAGTGATTGTGCCCATCTACAAAAAGGGAGACAATAGAGAATGCAGCAACCATAGGGGAATATCCCTTCTCAGTGTGCCTGCAAAGATCTACTCCAGGATCCTAGAAACAAGAGTAAGGAAAATTGTCGATTGCCAACTAGGAGAGGAACAATATGGCTTCAGGAATCAGAGAAGTACGCAGGATCTCATCTTCACGATGAGACAAATAACAGAAAAGACTGTTGAAAAGGATAAAGAGCTCTCCATCTGCTTCGTAGACCTCCAGAAAGCTTTTGACAGAGTGAAGAAAGAAGATATAGAGATGGCACTGTCAGAGCGGGGTGTAGACCGTGGAACAACCTTGGCGGTGATGAGTCTCTATAAAAAGATGAGGAATGTGGTCAGAACCAGAAACCACATTTCAAAAGAATTCGAGACGGCATTGGGAATAAGGCAAGGCTGTAGCCTGAGTCCGTTACTTTTCATTATTGTTCTGGACTTGGCACTAAGGAGAGCCAAGCCTATAATGAGGAAATTCCAGCTAGGGCACAGAAACCTCCACCCCACCAGATATTCCCTATTTGCCTTCGCTGACGACCTTATCCTGCTAGCTGACAATGATCGAGACCTCCAACATAACATAAATGTCCTACAAGAGGAATTATCTAAAATAAATATGAAGATTAATCCGGGGAAGACTAAATGCATGAGAATTGGAAAGAAACCCCGAAGGATAATGAGGATATTAAGAGCTGGAGGACAGAGATTAGAGCAAGTCGAAAATTTCAAATATCTGGGAGCTCATCTCAATGGCTACATAGACGAAGAAGTGGCCCAGAGAATTGGAGCGGCAGGGAGGATGTTTTGTATGGTGAGGCGAGGTTTTCTGGGGAGAAGAGAGGTATCAAAGCAGACCAAATTAGCCGTATATAAATCGACATTTCTTCCTATCCTATCGTACTCCTCAGAATCTTGGACTCTTACCTCAAAACATAGGAGCCAAATCCAGGCCATGGAAATGAGGTATCTCCGAAAAATAGAGAGAAAGACACGGAGAGATAGGATACGGAACGCCACTATACGGGCTAACCTTGACGTCAAACCGGCGGAGACCATTCTAGAGGAACACAAACTGAGGTGGTTTGGACATCTTCTTAGGATGGATCCAGAGAGAAGTGCCAGGAAGACGTATGAGACCCGCACAGAGGGAAAAAGGCCCAGAGGAAGACCCCGCATCTCCTGGGAGGACGGTGTAAAGGAAGCATGCAGGAAGCGTGGGATAGACTGGAGTAGGAGAGTGGAGTTGGCACAGGATAGAGACATATGGTCCAGACTCTACAGGCAGGATCCTCACACCGAACATCGGTAGAAGAGGAAATGATTATGATGATGATGATGATGATCTTTTCAAAGACATAAGATTAAATTATTTTACAAACACTCAGAAGAGTTGTAATTTCTTTTCTTTATTTATATATTTAATTTAAAACTGTAAACATATTTTTTTTTGTTCTTATGTTTACATACATTGAAGAATTGTTAATTTCTTTTCTTTTTAAAACTGTATATATATAATTTTTTTGTTCTTTTTAAATCTTATTATATCTTTTTTTATTCTTACGTTAACATACATAGAAGAATTGTAATTTATTTTCTTCGTATATTTTATTTTAAAATATAAAAAGAAATCAGTTTTTTTTTATTTATTGTTTTTATTCTCATGTTAACATACATTTATTTCTCTTTTTTGTGCATTTTTATTAGAATTTATCTTTTGTTATCTTCTTTGTTCAGGTTATTAGTTCAATTCTATTGTTTTCAATTATTATACTCTAATACTATAGTCTTAAGTCCACTTTATGTTTCCTGCTGTATTATTCTGAAGGGACTTGTCCCAGAATAAATAAAGAATTATTATTATTATTATTCATCAATATGGGCTAACAGTGATTGAGTGTTGACGTGACAGGCTGAAAAGATATTAGACATGGAAATGAGAAAGTGGGAGTAGTGAACAGAGATGATGAGCTATAAAAAAGATGGAGGGAACATCAAACAGGATAAAAGATAAATTTTTTATTTTTTTTTTTAATTCATTTATTGAAATTTACAACTGTATGTACATACATCAAGTAAATAGGCTAAAATGATAATACACATGAAAAAAAACATGAAGAGAAACTGCCCATTGGCAGCACTCTAGTAGTAAATCTACACAAGAAGGTCTCGAGGCCATCTTCTTTTCAGACGCCTCGGCGGATTGTCAGGAATTGAAGTGGAAGCAAGGATTGAAACTAGTGGATTAGAGTGGGAGTGGAGTTTTTCATGGAAGGAGTGATACCTGGTACAGGCCAAATCAGCAACATATGGAACATTAAGGTCTTTGTGGATGATTTTGTTGGTGACAAAGTAAGGAGCGTTAAGGATTTTGCGAAGGATTTTGGATTGTAAGGATTGGATACGGGAAGAGTTTGATGGTTTAGTAGAGCCCCAAAGCTCAACTCCGTAAGTCCAGATAGGCCTTATGATTGTCATGTAAATTAGTCTTTTGTAGTAAAGAGAAAGGTTAGAGCGTCTGTCAAGTAAATGTTGAAGTAACCGAAATCGGCGAGCAGTCTCTTGTCTTTTCAGTCTTGTATGCGGATTCCATGTAAGACGTTTGTCAAGCAGGAGGCCTAAATAACGGATCTGTTCAACAGGGACAAGCGGAATATCATTAAAGGACACTGTAGGGCAGGATGTCATAGGTTTACGACGAAGGGTAAAGGTAATCTGATGGGATTTATTGGAGTTGATAAAAGATAAATAAACCTGCATCGCATAACCATTAATTGCAGAAATAATACTAAGAATACAAAAATTGTTTAAAAAAAAAAAAATAAATAATAAATAAAAATAATCGAAGAAAAAGAAGATGTTTACATTACTAACAATAATTAGTAGAAGATGAAAATAATTGTCATACCAGTAGAATTAAAATAAGTAAAATAGCAATATTTTTTACAAATTCAGAAAGAAATTGCCTTCATCGCCTAAAGTTGAGGAAAAATAAAAATAGACATATTAAAAAAGAAAAAAAAATTAAAATAATAAGAGAAAAGTTTGTAAATCAAAGATTACAACAGCGGATTGTCAAGATGTGGTCAATCAACATTCTAAACAGCCAATAAATGTTGGAAAAACAATAAATAGTTTATAATATTTCATTGTTTTTCATTCTCTGACCACCATCTCAACTAATTTTCTCCCTAATCTCTCCACAGTCAAGATACTTATTAAAAAGTTAGACTAAAATTAAATTTGATGCGAGTGGGGCTAATATTTTGAAAAATTTTCAACCTTGTCAGCAATTAACTACAGGAAACAAAAAATTTAATAAATGTGAGAAATATTGCATGAAGGTCAATGGCTATTGACAGATAATGATGATAAAGAAATTGTATACGGCTACTCATTTTCGGTCAAAATATTTTAACAAAGACAGCAATAACCACCTATAAGGTAATTTAGCTTACTTATACTGCAAAATATACTTTATTCTTTTTACTTACTGTATAGTTGTTACTTAATACTTAATTTTTAGTTCTCCTGAAATTATCATTAATAACTTATACTGAGGATGTATGATTATACTCGTATAGTCGACTGTAGAAATTATCTGGGAAAAGTCATTTGAGGGTGCAGTCAAATAAACTGTAGATAAATAAATAAATTAATTAATTAAATAAATAAAATAAATTGTAGAACTTATGGTAAGTAGAAATAATCGGGAGACAGTCATTTATTTATTTTTTTTTATATTTTAATTTTGCTGACGTGTCGGCTCAATTTGTGAGCCATTATCAGGGCATTACTGAGCCATGTCAAGCATAACAGGTTTATTCATCAACAGCTTAAGCATAAACTATCCAAAATATGTAAATAAGTGAAAAGGACTAGTCTTAGGATAACTTTATTACTAATATACCTTCCTCTCTTTATCAGGAGTAGTAGACATGAGAATATAATACATTAAATGCAGTCATTTTTATATAATTGAGAGACAGACAAACAAAAATAAATGTAAAAAAAATATATATACACATATTAAATTAAATTATATAATTTTATAAACTACTTGAGGGAATGGTGTTTCCATCCTCTAGTTTTGCAAGGTGAACCACTGCCACTTGCAAGCCTAGATAAAGGAGAAGGAATGGCTGACCTCACCACTATATAGAAAAGTATAGTCCAGAAACTGCTGGACAGAGTTCCTAGAGGGATCCATTTGGATACAGGAGGGAGTGGTCCCCTCCAACTCCAGATGTTGAAATATACTCAAGAAGGGAGAGGAACATGAGAAACAGTGGAGGATGTAGAATATGTAATGGGACTTTTGGGAATGTTCAAAGTATATTGCAGCCAGGTGAGAGCATTGGAAAAATATAAAGTAGATTAAGTGGCTATACTAGAGATTCAATAGGGAAATATTGATATTGTATCACTTGACAAATACTTAGTAATAATTGTGGTTTCAAGGGAAATCAGGGAGGCGCCGGTTTCATCTGGTTCTCAAAGTCTCTGTGACATGCACTACAGGAATAAAGCAGCAGGAATTAAAGGATCTGCAGAATACACGTGAAGGGTAGATTCTGCAATATATGAAAGCTTGGACCTTGTGAAGATACTGAGGAAATGGGTAAGGAAAAATTCTATACCACTATGGCTAAGACATGTAAGCAAATAAAAAAATGACACTAAGATAGTTAATAATGATTTCAATGCTCAGATAGCCAAGGAAGAAATATACAGATCCACAATCAGACAGCATAATGGGCAAGAGGCATCAAATGATGATTGATTTCTAACAGTAGAATTTGGTACATCTAAAGGAATGATGGTCTTGACTACAATGTTCCCTCATAAATGATTCATAAAGAAGCATGGGTAAGTCAAGGGAACTGAGCTATAATACAGCACCTCAGATATATGTAGCTACAAAAAGCTGCTAGCACATAGAAATAGAACATTCCAGGAGAAGACAGATGGTTATGAAATCAAGAAACTGATGGAGAAACCCCCAAGACCAATGCATATAGAGTCTCCAATGGTAGTGACAGGAATGCGGAGATAAGGTGGGAAAGAATAAGGGAATCCATCAGAAAGTTCACAAGTGAGGTTTTGGTAGGAAAAAAAAAAGCCTCCAATATGGAATCCTTGGCTTGAAAGTGGGTTAGAGAGGAAAATGTCCTTAAAAGAAAGGAATCAAGCTTGGATGAAGATGTTCCAAAGGAAAATATGAGGTAAATATGAGGCATCCATCGAAAAAATAATAAGAAGTAAAAGAATAATTTTTAAGAATAAGAAATAAATAATGTTTATTTAAGGGCATTAAATGGCTAAGACAGGGTTTTTGCCAACAGATATAATTCTAACTAGACCAAAATGGAACCCTTCTCACTGATAGTGATTAAATCAAGGAGAGATGGGCCTGATACTTCAATGAAATTTTAAATTTAGAGACAAGTAATTTGGATAACATCCATAAATACCAATCAGTGATGAGAATGTTTGAAGATGAACCACCAGATAGAGGGGAAATCACAGAAATAATTCTTTCCCTAAAAAACATTAAGTCTGTGGTGTCTTATGAAATTCAAAAATAATAAAATATACTGGAGAACACAAATGGGAAAGAGTATACAAGCTGATATAGTAGTAAGTTGAAATCTGTGAAATGAAAAAAGATTGGAGGAATGGGAGGACTCTATAATAGACCCTGTACATAAAAAGTGATTATAGTGCTCTTACCCATTGTCTATAAAATGATATCAGTGGCAATATTTTGAAGGCTAGTGAAAAGGAATGAAAGACTACTGGGAGAGAACCAGAGTGGCTTTTGGGTTAAATCGGATAACTTTGAGATTAGCAGTGGCTTAAGATAGGGGCACCCATTATCGCCAGTACATCTTACCTAAAAAAAAAAATCCCACAATTAAGACTAACTCTGATGGTATTACCATCTACATTAGATTCAAGCCGCGTGTGGCTTATACTGATGATTGGGTTATAACTTGCAGAACTGAAGCAGCACAAGCTACTCCTGTAGAAGAGTTCAAGCAGATAGCGCAAGACTTAGAACTCATGATAAGCACAGAAAATAAAGGTACATGAAAATATGTTGACATGGCAGAGAGAGAGGATATAATTTTTAATTGGGAGAAGATACTATTTGAGACTGTGACAAATTTAATTACCTGAGGTGGGAGAGGAGAGGGGGGAGTAGTGATATAAAACAATAATTTGGATGCAGAAAAAAAAGGAAGGATGGTAGCAGGAACTAGATGTTTCTACACTGTACAAAATAATACAAAAGTTTATCTTTGGAAAACAAAGCTTGTAATAAATAAAACTGTGATTAGACCAGTCGTTTTGTAAGGCAGTGAGACTTGGACTATGACCAAGAAAACTAAGAGGCCCAGCTGGTGCTGGAGCAAATAGTCCTTATGAAGATATTTGGAGCCCTCAGATAGCAGCATATATGTATATATGTTTTTATATTTTTTATTGGTTAGCATTTTATTTTATTTTTTATACACTAGCAATATTGATCATGGTTATATAGACTTGATTTATTTACTATTTTTTATTTTTTTTTATGTATAATGAATTTAACATTAGTCATATCATAAATTATAATATTATAAGATTTTATTATTGATTATTTTTATTTGAAAACAATTAATTAGTTGTAATTAATCAATTTATATTTTGTTATACATTTTTAAATCTTTATTAGAATGCTTATAGTAATGAATTTATGACTGCGTCCTTTCAGATAAAAATTTTTTTTTGCACTTTAAGGTGGCTTTTTAGCCGAAATGTTTTGAATTGTTTAATAAAAGTGATGAAGCTGTATTACAGCATCCAATTTTATACTAAGTCATTGACCTTCACCTTAAATTATCAATGCTACTCTTCACTTAAAATCTAGAACAATTTTTATTTAAAAAATAAAAATAAAATCACAAAAAATGTGATTACAAAAGAGTGCTCTCAATCTTAAATTTGATTTAACATTTAGTTTGTAAAAATAATATTTGATAAAGAACAACAAGATAAACTTAAGCCATGTCATTGGACCAACAAGATAACTAAGCCATGTCATTGGACCAACAAGATAACTAAGCCATCTCATTGCATCAACAAAATAACTAAGCCATGTCATTGCGCCAACAAGATAACTAAGCCATGTCATTGGACCATCTGTTAGATTGGAGTGGGAGTTCGCCATGGGAGTTGGTGCTCCCCTAGAAGCCATGCACTCCATCCTATGAGAGGGGGAGGAAGAACGAAGGAGAGAAGGTAGATGAAGAATGTTATATAAAGATAGACCATATTATGATACAAAGGCAGAGGTTCTCTGACCCAGGGAAATATCATTAAGTAGAAGCAGGTTAGTGATTTAAAGAGCTCTTGGTGATGTTAGTCATCCATGTCAATAATTGATGGTGAGAGCTCTCTACCAGACTAGTGTCTTGGCCCTAGGTCAAAATACGTCGTAAGGTTTATTTATTATCTTGAAACAGTTATCATCAATCATACAATCATATCAGCAAGTAAAAATAAACAATATTATTAAATATAGGATCTTCTTCTATTCGGCCGGTGACCCAAGTAGCCGCCAGTAGCACTATCTCTGAGCGAGCATGTGAAGTATCTGCAACCGGATGTAGCACCTGCTACAAGCTAAAGACACTTTTTAGGAGGTCTGATGTCTGGTGATACGGATTATCTATAATGTGACACTAATAATTTTTTTATTTGTCCAGCTCCATTAAATATGTCTTCACATCTCTTCAAAATTTCCTTTTTATTTTATCTACTGTAAGACTTAATTAATTATAATTTAACACAACAATCCAACTCCAATAAACCTTTAATTTTATTATTATTTGAAACAACCACAACAAGACAGGGTCTTGTGTTCTAGGTAGTTTTGTTCTAGGTATATGGAAAGCTGGTGTTTCTAATCTAACTAATCTTTCTAACGTTTTAGAAAGGTTTGAAAGATTGGAAATAGGTCTGATATTTACTCTGATAAGAGATGTTGGATGGATAAGAAACTTTGTTAAGAGGGTGTACAACTATCTTTTTCCAAGCTGAGGGAAAGATGGAGTTTTGGAGGGAAAAATTGCCTTTAAATTTTTAATATATTTTTATTTCTCCAGGCACATCTTTACTTTTACATTGCATATTTACATTACTACACCTAGTTCAGTATTACATGTAAAGATGGCCTACAAATAGTAAAGATGCACCTGATGAAATTAAAATCAGACATAAAATAATATTAATACATATTATTTTATATGTGAGTTCTTTTGGGGGTTCAGTAAAATATTTACTTGTGTTTTGCTGACTGATAAATGTAGCCTAAGAAGCTTCTCCAACATTTCATTCATCAAGGATAAATTCAACAGCATTCAGCCTACTACGTTTCTACATATATAATTTTGTCTTAAAATTTGTAATATACTTTTATTTCTTCAGGCACATGTTTACTTTTACGTTGCACATTTACATCACAACACCTAGTTCAGTATTACATGAAGGGATGGCGTGCCAATAGTAAAGATGTGCCTGAAGAAATAAAAATCAGACATAAAATAATATTAATACATATTAATTTATGTTTGAGTTCTTACCTATTCAAACCTTAAAACATAGAAAACCTTCTTTATAACTGAACTCCTCACCCTCTGCTCTGAATAAAAAAAAAACCCTCCATTCGTTAAACACTAGAACCCAATCAATCAATATTTATACCCCATCATATAGAACTGCATCCTTTCACAAATCCTTTCTCATTTGTTCATCATTACTTTGGAATTACCTATCTCTATCTTTAAACCGTCCCTCTCTCTTCTTTCAAACATCAACTCTTCCATTACCTACTTGAATCTCAATCTTCCATTCCATTGTAAATATAGGTATCTGTAGTATAAATATGTGTATATATATGTGCATGATCCAAGTGTATATAAGTATGCAAAGATTTAAAGATGTATTAAAATTGTTGTTTTTCATTTAAAAGTAACTGGACCATAGGTAATTTTTTTGATTTCATTGTTCTTGCTATATGGGGACTTGGTCCCAGAATAAAGTTTTTTTTTTATTTCCTAACATTTTAAGAATTTTTCCTTAAGAAATGAAATGTTGGAGAAGCTTCTTAGTCTGCAATTAGGAGTCAGCTAAACAAAAGTAAATATTTTACCTGCCCCAAAAGAACTAACACAAAAAATAATACGTATAATTATTATTTTATGTCTGATTTCTATTTCTTCAGGTACATCTTTACTATTGTCAGGTCATCCCTTCATGTAGTACTGAGCTAGGCGTTGAAATGTAAATGTGCAATGTAAAAGAAACGATATGCCTGAAGAAATAAAAATATATTAAAAATTTTAAGGCAAAATTATGTAAGTGAAAATTTATAATAAAAATAGGATAATTGGAAGAATGTAATTTGATAATAAATAATTTATATGTTAATAAAACTTACATAAACAGATTATTACACATAAACTTTAAAACAAGTCAATGTTTCGGGGTCTTTCCCATCATCAGGACTCACTAAAATACATCAATAAATTATCAATTATCATTATAAAATAACTTTTTTTAATACTAATCAAAATCATTATTAAAAATACATATAACAATGTTACATAAAATTATATTTATCTGAAAGTTAATTAAAAATTAAGACATTATCCATTTTGGATTTTGTTATTAGCCTATTTAATTTTGGTTGTATCAGTTCTTGTGATATTTAAACAGAACTAATAAAAGAGTTCTTTTGATATTAATAAACTCTTTGGGCGACCAGCAGCAATATAAGCACTCTGGAGCAGTTCCTAGGTGAAGTGGTGGAGCAGATAAAAATTTGGTGTGGAGCAAATGAAATGATATTAAAAACTGAATTTCAATTGTTTTCGATAGCCAAAAAGCTGCCTCCTGTAACACTGCAATATAGCTCAGTACTACCAAGGACAGAATCAGCCACTTATCTCGGGGTAAAACTAGATAACAGATTAAGCTGGAATGTGCATGCTGGACACTTGACTAAGAAAAGCCAAAAAAAAATTAAATCTGTTTTAAAGGATTACATGAGTAAAATGGGGAGTGACGCAAGATGTACTATCTTTGGCATATAAAAAATATGTGTGCCTGTCCTTAAATATACTGGAGAGCTTTAAATAACAGCACCAGAATGTGCCAGACAAAAAATAGAGCAGGAACAAAACTCAGCGCTCCGAATAATAACAGGTGCTCAAAGTCCACTCCTATTATAGCTATGCAGCTGCAAACAAACGTCGAGCCATTGGAGATGCGTAGGGATGTAAGCTCAATGAACCTTTATGAACGCCTATGTAGGCTCCCTGTTGACTTGTCTGTCATCTTATCACCTTAATCTCATGAGGCAAATTAAGAAAGAAGAAGCTATACTTGAGGAATCAAGATCCTTGGCCCTTGAAACCATGACTGAGCGTTATCCCAGCCCTCCCTGGCTCCATGTCTACACCGATGATTGAGCGGAACATGCAAATTACAATGGAGGAGCAGGCGTGTACTCGCATCTATTTCAAATCTCGAAGCCAGTAGGAAAATGGTCTACAAATTCGGACAGCAAAATCCGTGCTATATTACTAGCTTTGCAAGCTCTCGCAAATATAGATGCAAAGAGAATTGACTTTTTTATGGATTCACAGGCGGCCATCATTGCAGCTATGCAGCTAAATGCATTAAAAGAAAATGATGTAGTGAACTGCCAATTAAAAATTGAACAACTGCTTCAACAAGATATGCAGGTGATTTTTCAATGGGTACCCGGCCACTCTGGTATCCATGGGAATGAGGTAGCCGACAAGCTTGCAAAACAAGGTGCAGTTTCGGAACTAGTTAGAGATGAAGTTAAGAGGGCATATCATGCTCTACCAACGAAATACCTAAGGCTCAGTTCGATCAACAAGCACTGGGCCTAGAAGAAGAACGGATACCATTAGATTTGAAGAGAGAAGATCCTGTTGAATGATAGATCAGAATGAGTATTGGCCATGACTACCTCACGAAACACTTGCATCAGATCGGAGTGGTAGAGTCTCCACTTTCCCACCTTTGTCCTGCGAATAGTGCAATGCATGCAGCACATCCATGCACACGTGCTCCCGATTACAAAAAATAGAAGGTGAAACTCCCTCGAGATCGGAGTGGCACTACGCTGCCAGATCCCTTATGGTGGAAGTTGAAATGGGAAAGCATAATTTAAAAAAAAAAAAAAAATATATATATATATATATATAAACTTTTTTCTATGTAATCATTTATCAATTTATTTAAATATTTAGTGCTTGTTGGAATTATGCTATTATTTTTAATAACTATACTTATCAACTGGTCAATTTTTATTCTAATTTTATTTTGCAACCAATATGCTTGTTTCAATTCTAGATTTATAATATTACCAACCCATTTATTGAAAAAAATCAGTTGTCAATATACATCAAAAAGTCACTATGAAACATATTATCAAGAGGCTGAAATTTATAATAAATATGTGATGGAATTTTCTTGTTTAATTTATTTCGTTTTAAATAACATATAGGTATTTAAAACAATAATATTATTATTGTTAATAATAATATTATTATTATTACACTATATATTATTTAAAACAATAATAGGTAATAATTATGATACGATACATATAGAGATGATAACTGAAACAAAAAGAAAAATATACCAATATCAAAAAACGCAATTCATACCTCATCTATCCAATGAAATTAAAAGAGCACTTGTTGAATTTGATTTACCACAGAATAAATTAGGTCTATATAACAATAATAAACTAAGTAATCACTTATCAAACATTAAAGATCCCATTTTACTAAATGAAAAACTGAATGTTATTTATAAAATAAATTGTATAGATTGTGATAAGATATAGGAAAAACCTCTAAAAAGATCACAAGAGTGAAACAACACAGTAATAATTGCAAAAATAGTCAAAATATAAACACCACAGCTTTGGCACAATACGGTATTCAGCATAATCACCGTGTTGATTTTGTAAATAGAAAAAATTAGTTTTAATAGAAAAACATTTGAATCCATATATATAAAAAAATATAAAAGATACCATAAATTATAAAACAGATTCAATGAACCTTAGTTCTCACTAGGGATGCAATAGGGGAATTAAAATTTTAAGTAAACTTCACCTTATTGACCTATATTTGATAATAAATCAGTGTGTACTTTCTGCAGTAAATAAGATGGCCCTAATCCGTTAGGGGCCAAAGAATATGTCAGTTAAGATGGGCGATTTTCCTTAGTGTTAATTTAAAAAACAATTTTAATTATATAAATTATTGACAAAATTGTAACTAAAAATGGATAATATCTTAATTTTTAAATGACATTCAGGTAAATATAATTGTATGTAACATTGTTATATATATTTTTAATAATGGTTTTGATTAGTATATAAAAGAGTTATTTTATAATGTTAATTGATAATTTGTTGATGTATTTTATTGAGCTCTGATGATGGGGAAACGTAGACTCGTTTTAAAGTTTATGTGTAACAAACTGTTTATGGAAGAGTTAGTAACCTACAAATTATTTATTATTTAGAAACTTAGTATTTGTTGCCTGAAAGCTGTTGTAAAAATTTTCCTCGGGAAATGGAATGTTGGAGAAGCTTCTAAGTCAGCATTTAGGAGTCAGAAAAACATAGGTAAATATTTTACTGGCCCCAAAAAAACTCACACATAAAATGATATATATTAATATTATTTTATGTCTGATTTTTATTTCTTCAGGTACATCATTACTATTGGAAGGCCATCCCTTCATGTAGTTCAGAACTAGGCGTTGCAATGTAAAAGTAAAAATGTGCCTGAAGATATATAAATATATTAAAAATTATAAGACAAAATTATGTAATTGGTAACTTAGTATTTGTTGGCCGAAAGCTGTTGTTGAATTTTTCTTTGAGAAATGAAATGTTGGAGAAGCTTCATAGTTAGCATTTATCAATCAGAAAATTATAAGTAAATATTTTACTGGCCCCAAAATAAACTCACACATAAAATGATATATGGATGTAATTAGTTGACCGTTGAGAATTACTGGAAGGAATTAGTCCGGGTGGTGGTCATTATCGGTCATCGAAACGGAAAAAATAAATAGTTGAAACTATTTAGTTGTTTCATTTAATGACCGCCACCCGGATTAATTCCTTCCAATAAAATGATATGTATTAAAATGTAAAATAGGTGAAGCTTTTAGAAATAAAAATATATAGGACCCTTTATATTTATCTTATTAGCCTTATCTTGTTCCATCAAAACTTTATCAATGGGTTGTTATGGATTTCTCCTGACTAGGAAACTATCCCGACCTAATAATTGCATTATATTTCATTCTGGTTTAATAAAGTAAAAATGTCATATAAGACAGCATTAGAAACGACCAAGGATATCAAACTAATATTTGCTTCAAATGGCATACTAGATGCCATTGTGGCTGATAATATACCTTTCTCATCATTTGAGTTGAAGCAATTTATTCAAGAATAGCCCATTTGCAGAATTGTCAGTAGGGCCAGCTCAACTTAAGATGAACAGAAAGGTAACAAGCTAAAACTGTCTAAGGAAACCTGATAAATGTTTTAGGGACAAGGAGGATAAGGACATGGACAGTAAAAATCTGAGCTACATCATGATAAGGCATCTTAGTAGAGAAGAGGTTTCAATGATGGTTAAAATATGGTCCATAGAAGAGGAAGGACATTTGGCCTAGTCCAGATTATCAAATCTAACAATGTCTCTAAATAAATACTACATAATAAGAACTGAGGATGGTCAACAATTAGAACTCAGTCCATAACTGAAAATCAGAAAATACTTTTGCTATTTACACTTTAGTAAATTACACAACTGGAAATGATGATTCAAATACTGAAACTCAACTGGTTCCAGATCAATCCATAAATCTGGATCACAACCTGTTAGTGAGCATCAAATGTGGTATGACTAGGGATGTGAGTAACCTATCAGTAATTAAAAACAACGCTCAAAGTGTTGTCTGAATCTCATCTGTAATACTAATATAAGTATACCTGATCCTTTATTAATAAATGTATAATCATAAAACCTATATGGTCTACAGAATACACAATTATTAATCTTTTTTTTTTTTTTTTTTTATAATGAATCATTGGAAAATAATGTTTATTTTGGGACATTTTGTACAGTGATCGGAAGAACTCAAGTTTATCTGACTTCATTTAGTAACGTAAATATCTATTCAGCCAATGATTATGACATATATAAAATCAAAATAAACAAAAGATACAAATAAAACAGAATACAACTTCGAATAAAGAGTTTAGCCTGGTAAAAATGGAAAATCTGCCCCCGCGACTTTTTTTATTCATACTTAGGGGATCGATTTGATGTCAAATAAAAATAATTCACCTAAATGTTTAGCTCATTGATTGCAACGGGTTTTAAGATATTTAAAGAAAAAATCTGTTTTCGATTTTTTTTTAAATGTAAAATTCAAAATTAATTAATGATGTATTGTTTCCTGATTCATAGGAGTGGAAGACATGAAAAAATGATATGATCATGATTCTTAAACGAAAAGCTGATTTTTAGCGGAGGAAAGAAAATCAAAAATTGTTTTTTAAACTCAACCATAAAATCACAAATAGCTCTAGTATATTCATAAAATATGATTCTATTACGCAATATATAGTAACCTATAAACTCGGAAAGAAAAAACATAACTAGTTTACCAAAACAAAACATTTTTCGTTATGAAACCCCAATTATAGTAAACGAATTTATACACGAAAGTAATATGAAGAATTAGGAAAAAAGAAAATGTGATTTAAAAAAAAAAAAAAAAAAGAATTTGTAAAGATAAAGGTGGAAAAATGATAGAAAATTATGACACTGTATGGGAGGGGAAGGGAGCCTCTTTTTTATTTTATCAGTATCAAATAATGAATTATATTCATAAACTAGCTGTTACCAGCGACTTCGTCCGCGCAAATTTCTGTTATTATGATCGGGATTTAGCAGTTTTCAAAAAAATATATTTTAAAGTACTTCTGCGTAAATGATATTTTTAGTTTTATTCTCTTGTGACAGAAGAACGTACTTATTTTCTCCGCAGCCCGATCTTGACTATTGAAAGTATTCGGAATTCACTATCATTATGTAATTGACTTGCTTTTGAGTTATTATTTCTGTTTTTAAAGAGTTGTTACTCACTTTATCATGTTAAGAGGAAGGTATACATTAGACGAACCCAAAAATCACGACAATAGTCATTTTATATTTAACGGTTTCAACGTTAATTTACGAAAAATATAAAAATAGGAGTGTCAAAAGTATTCGAAATTAAGTGGTTTCCGATTTGGAATTTAGTGAGAATTTGAACATTTGAAACCATTAAACAATTTTTTGGATTGAAAAGATTGAATGCGTTTGATGTTAGAACGTTTAGCTGTCCCCCACAGTTCAAGTCCGTAGATCCAGATTAGCTTCAGTATTGTCTTGTAGATTAATAATTTGTTTTCAACTGTAAGCTCAGATTTTCTGTATAACTGTCCGAATTGTAGGTTGAGTTTTTGTCTTTTAAGTCTTGTATGTATCATTGGTCTTTTGTCTAATAATAAGCCAAGATACCGGACTGTATCTGAAGGAGGAATTGGTATTGAGTTGAAATAAACTGGCGGGAAGGATTTTCGTCTAGGAGTGAATGCTTCATGTTCACATTTAATATAGGGATGAGTAGGAACATCAGCAGTGAAAAGGATGTAGAGCACGGGTCCCAAGACGCATCCCTGAGAAATACTGCCCTTGACGGGATAAAAGTGGGAAAATTGTTCGCCACAGCGAACTCGGAAGGACGGTTTGGGAGATAGGAGGTATAGTAGACTGAGGTAAATGTGTTTTAAGTTTGTAGAAAAAAAAGTAAAAAGATATGTACTTAAAATGCTAAATCATAATAGAACCAATTAGTTGATAAGTCTGCTTAATAGGGATGTCATTTACAGTGTAATCAGTCACAATATGACTTTTATATGAAATATTATCCTGGAAAATGCAATTTAGAAGCCGATTTTCTTAGCAGAAGTCCACTGTTAGAATCCAACGAAAATGAAAATGAACTTTGCAAGATTGTGAATTTAATAAACCGGCATTAAGTATATTTTAAAATATTACGAAAATTAAGTAATTAAGGAAATTGAGAAAATTAGCTGTTTAGTTAGTAAAATAAGAAAAAAAAAGATCCTTGAACAATTTTGTCACTTAGAGATTAGACAAATGCAGAAAAAAAATTAACCCATATTACACAGCGGTAAATTTGAAATATTTCCGTGTAAACATCGCGAAAAATGAATTTATCCAATTTTGAAAATTCATATACAAAAAAGGTCCATGTTCTCAAAATAGAAAATTTTACAGCAAGTAGGACTATTACTAACCTATATAAGAAAAAATAATTAAAAGTGGTGTTCTTTTCCTTTATACACTTTTATCTCGTTAAAAACCTCGTTTTTTATTCATTTTCGAGAATTTTTTAAACAACTTTCTTCACTATTTATGTAGTGAGTTGTGGGGGACAAAAATACAAAGCATGTCCTTATCTTATCGTTAATTTTTGTTTTGATTTGATATCTAAAAAATTACTGGAATTAGAAAGATTTTACCATCATACGTTTTTGCCTGCGGAGCTGACTTAAAACGGTTGTAATAATAAAAGTATTGGCCCCGAATTTATTTATATTTATGGTATTACATTCACGAAAGGATAGAGAATAACTGGTCAAAAAATTACAAAAATCAAAAATGTCGAGTTGCAAGGTCTGGACGATTTGGAATCAATTAACCCAGTTATATTTTATTCTAATTATCCGAACACGCTATATCCCTTGACCATCATTTTGATTTTGATAATCCTGAAATCCTAGCCACCGTACCTAACTACAAAAAGCGACTCCTCTCCGAAGCTATACCCATCCATATGGAAAAAGATCGAGACCCGTCAATCATAAAACGGACCAAGAAATAATCTCTCCCTCGAATGCCAACATCTTTTGTCTCCTTAAGTTATAACTTTCATACTTTATTGTATAGTTTGCTTGCATAATTTTTATTTTATTTACTGTATATTTTTCTTTTCTTTTATAACACTTCTGTTTTTTTACATACCTTTTGGATCTTTTACATACCTCAGATTCTAGTGTTTATAATTTTCTGTTAAAAATGTTGAGCCTTATTGTACATATTTTGTTTTGTTTTTCCATTGTATAATTTTGGAAAACTTTTTAAAACAAAGATAAGCTGTAGTATTTATATTTAGAGGGTAAAACCGTCTGAGGTTTTTACATGAACATCTCCCCATACTACCTATGTTTTCGGTTTTCCTCAGTTTTTGCTTGGACATGGGTCAGTAAAGGTATGTTTATATATAATTTTTACTTCTATATTAAAGTCTAAAGTTTTGTTTTTATGCTTATCATCATCATATTGTTTATCATATTATCATTATTTTTATCCATAATATTTAAGTATGTTGGTATATTTTCTGTTTTATTTTAAATGTTATCATTGTCAATACATTCAAAATTTTCATTATCACATTAATATGTATCTCTTTTGTTCTGATGTTTTTAGCCCTGATGACGGCTCACAACCTTGAGCCGAAACATCGGAAAAATTAAAATATTTAGAAAAAGACTGACTCCTGATTATTCCACCTATAATTTACTCTAAATGATTAAGGTTGGTGCATGTCACAGGGAGTTTGAAACAAAAACATAATATTTAATCGGATGGAATGTATTTTTCGTCATGCTCACAATAGTAGTACATTATTACAGCTGTTGATGTATTTGTGTATAACATATTCCATTATAGATTGGATATTCTGAAGTTCTCCGCGAGGCAATAAAAGAAGGTTAGATCGCGGCAATCTGAACAGTTAGAGATATTCCATGATCAAGTTGTAGATGTTGCTATGGCCGCTGGACCTGGCGTAGTCCAAGGGCGTGATGCCGAAGATGGTCTCAGCGTCGGCCCTGGCGCCCCTTGCCAAGAGGTTGTGCGCGAAGGACATGTAGCCCATGTCTGCGGCCCAGTGGAGAGGGGTCCTCCCTGTCACCGTCTGCACGTCCAAGTTGACCGCGAAGTCGAACTTGGTCAGTACTCGCTCCATCGTGCCGCTGAGGACCGCCTCGTGCATGGAGCTCCACCGCCACAGCCCCGGCAGGTCCATCTTGCTGAGGATGAGGTCGGCTCGCCCTTCCCTCACTGCTCGCTCCACCAGGCCCTCGTTGCTTATATTGGGGTCGTATGGCTCCAGCAGGTCCAGAGCCGCCATGTACTGCAGCACTGTCCAGATTCCGGATTCGTCTAGCGGTGATCTCTGAAATTAGATACAGGATAAAGAAAGGCGATCGGTATTTATGAAGGTAGCCATATCGATAAACAGACAATTTTTACCCTTTGCATCATCCGCCATCTTCGTCTTCTTTCGATGCTAACGGCGTGCGTTGATGGTTTTGGATCTAAATAGCTTAAAATCTTCATATACTAAAAAATAATAAAAAAAAAGTATATAATCATAAGATACGATAAATAATACACAAAATAAAATACAAGCAAGGTATAGGAGAATGTAATTCTTCTTCTAATTTAAATGAATTAGGAGTTGAACGATGCATCTTTAATTATTAAAATTTGTTGGACATATAATAATCGATTGAATAACAAACATAATTTACAATGAACCTACCTAAAATAAAGAATTGTTTAACAGTCCTTTGATTAATACATTTAACTAACAAAACAAAGATGTAACCTCCCTTGGTGGAATATTTACATATGCTAATGAGTTTATTTATTTAACGTCACTTTATGCTACTAAGGCTAATCGGACGATGCTACAGTGGGAGTCCTAAATTTTGCCTATTCAGGTTTTATTAGGATAGGGATCTTTAACGAGTACCTGACATCGCACAGGCTCGGGACCATCTTTTAACGTCCCCTCCGAAGGACGGCATAACTAAAGTTTTTTTATTCCCATTAAAAATCCTAGGACCACCTGCGGGTTTGAACCCGTGACCTTTGGCATATGAGGCTGTTATGCTAACCACTCAGCTACAAGTGATTCATATGAAAATGAAATCAAGAATAATATAATTCTTGATTCTACATAAATACATATATATATATATATATATATATATATATATATATATATATATATATATATATATATATATATATTCGGGCGTAATAATCTAGAAACTTATCGCCCTAAAACACCTTACCTACCTACCTATCTACCTATATATATATACATATATATATATATATATATATATATATATATATCTGTGGGTGTGTGTTAGGGGCTGTATCTTTATTTTAACGCACATAACATATAATGTTTGCAAAACACAAAAGGTTATCTGTAACACAGAAACATTGAGGTTATATCTCCTTAGCAACCACATGTGTTGATGCCACAGTACTTCCCCTCCCAATGAAAGGGTACTGAAAGAGAAACATTCAGACACATGAAATCGGAGTTGTTGTTGTTGGAGAGGCAACGAGTGGCGTTAGTTCGTCCTCGGCAGAAGAAAGGGAGTTCTGCATTGAAACGCAGGTTCGAACCTGTCAATCGCTGTATCTTCTTCTTTTCCATGCCTATCAATGCTGTAATACCTAATATTCCTTTTAACTACTCGAAAAGGGCCTTGGTAAGGCTGCTGAAGTGGTTTCCGTATTGTGTCATCTCTGATGAAAACGTGAGAAGCATTCGGTAGGTCCTGATTTATGAAGAATTTGCGAGAATCCTATTGCTGGAGAAATGCTGGTCCATACCGTTGAAGCGTTGACCTTAGATTCTTGATAAACGACGATTCATTGATGGATTCTAGCATATCCGTTTCGGGGAATAAGAGCCCTTAAGCCTAACAACACAATCGGTAACGTGCCAACCCAATGAACAGAATTGTGACACCTGAGCTCTGTCTTTAAGGGACGGCTCCACCTCTCAATTTTGTCGTTTGATTTCGAGTGATAGGCTGTGGTTCTGAAGTGCTAGTAGGTGATTCAGTTTTCAGTTTCAACTGCCGTCCTCTGTCAGTAGTAAGGCTAGTAACTAACAAAAATTAAACGTACAACTATTTTTGGGTAACCACTTTATAGAGGTTAGGTTTGTCCTAATGGTCCTAATGGTCTCCATAACCCCTGTCCTTCTGAGGAAACGTAAAAAGGTGGTCCCGAGCTTGTGTGATGTGAGGTTTGTTTATCTCATCTATTCAATTACATTCTCTCTATTCAATTTCCAAAAAATCTTGACCGATCTAGTTTTCATAAAACGCAACCAGAAAATGTTATAGAAGTGTTAAATTGCTATTTCTATTTTTTTAACTAAAAAAAAAAATTATTATATTTTTTAGCCGAGGCTATGTATATAAACATGATGGTTATTTATTTATTTTATTTCTTTAATTATCTATTATAAAAATATAATCTGTTTTTTATATAATTTACAATTATATAAAAAGTGCCTACTTTTCGCTGACGACATAGTCATTATGACACGAAGCAAATCTTTGCCATTCATCGAATGGAAGCTTCAGGAGGCGCTAAATAAAATTGAACAATGGTCATTAACGACCGGCTTTAAAATTTCATCTGCGAAAACAAAGTGTTTACATATTTGTCAACGACGAACAGGTGATTATAACCCACGTCTATCGCTAAATGGCTCTACGATAGAGTACGTTGAAACGCAGATGTATTTAGGAGTTATATTCGATAAGAGAATGAGCTGGATTCCACATATTAAGCATTTAAAAGATGGAGCCACCAAAAGACTAGGGATTTTGAAATGTATCTCAAATTCCAACTGGGGAGCCGACAGACAGTCTCTTATAAAAATTTATAAGTCCGTAATAAAAACTAAATTCGAATATGGATCCCAAATATATGGAATAGCCAAAAAAACAGCGTTGAAAATGTTAGATTCTGTACATAATGCGGCACTAAGAATTTGCACTGGAGCTTTCCGATCTTCCCCAATAGAAAGCATCTACGCAGAATCTGGCGAACCATCCTTGCAGCTCAGACGAGAATACTTGACACTCAAATATGTTTCCAGATTAAAGGCTTCTTATCATCACCCATTAGCCTCTTCTCTATTTGCTGAAGAGCCCGAATGTCGTGGTGTCAAGAGTACCGAGAAACCCATCCAAAGGCAAATTTACCAAGCACTGACTCAAATAGATATGAGCCTACATAATATAAAATCCGTTCCTGAATTTAAAATCCCTCGCAGATACAAAGAAAGACCTCACATAGACCGATCGATGGCCAGAGTAAAAAACATGCTTTCAATAGAAATACAGAACTCGTTTTTGGAAATATTGGAAAAGTACCATAACTCTGAAGTTCTATACACTGATGCTTCGAAAATGGAAGATAGCGTTGGCTGTGCTGTCTACAATAAAGATAGACAGCTCATGTTCAAGCTGCCTAAAGGGAGCTCTGTCTTCACAGGAGAAGCCACTGCTATACTAAAGGCTCTGAAATGTATAGATAACTCTAACAAAAATTCGTGGATTATTGCGACGGACTCTTGGAGTGTGCTAGCTGCCATCGACAGCCAAACACCAACCAACGCGATAATACGGGAAATAATTAACGAGAGTTGGAAAATAAAACTCGAACATACACATGTTGTGTTGCTATGGTTACCAGCCCATCGAGGAATTCCGGGCAATGAAAAAGCTGACCGAGCAGCCAACACCGCCAGAATAGGAGAAGAGATTGGAATTGTCCAAATTAATGAAGTAACTGTGGAAGATTGGATGCTCCAATCGAAAAAAGGTTTGCTAGCGGATTGGACGGAAAAGTGGAAAAGAGGGCAGACAAAATTAAGAGCAGTGAAATCTGATTGCAATAAATGGTTAACTAGCTCCAGAAAGTCTAGGAGGGAAGAAATCCTACTGTGCAGATTGAGAATCGGTCATTGCCAATTTACCCATGGGTACCTCCTAAAACGGTTAGAAGCACCCACTTGCACGGAATGTGACAACGTCATACAGAGTGTGAACCATTTGTTATTAGAATGTAAAAAATACAAAAAATTGAGAAAAGCTATTGGATTGCCACTGACGCTTAACCAAATACTCGGAGACGAAGAAAAGCATATATCCAAACTATTTGAATATTTAAAGATTGTAGGGTACTACAATAGAGTATAATGTAATGTGATGACGCCAATGACCCTGTAGGGTAGAGGCGGATAACAAATAAAAAAAAAAAAAAAAAAAAATTTACAATTATTAGTTTTCGATGTTATATTTTCACTTACTATATATTGAAGTATTGCGATCGTGAAAATTTTCAAATTCCAGTTTTCAACGGAAATACACGTTTTAGGGTCCCCTGAATACAAATGACCAAGTCCCGCAAAAGAGTCTGTGTGTGTGTGTGTGTGTGTGTGTGTGTGTGGTAACTATAGCGCAAAAACGAAAAGTCCTATGAAACTGAAATTTCACATTTAAGACAACTATAAGGACGTAACAAGATGGCCGCACCTACAGTTCTATATTCATATCGCTCTGTATTTGTTCCCTTGCCATTTCTGTTTTACTGAGTAAACAGCCCTCAAACTTTGTGAATAGTGAGTTAGTGAACAGTTAAACACTTTATAAATCACAACTGGAGAGACAGGTGAGTGCAGTTAAAATTCATAAGCACTTAATAGTGTTACGGGCTACGGGGTGTGAGAAATGAACTACTCCAGTTTACAAATTACAGATGTTTATTAATACAGAAAACACAAATACAAAGGGATTACTAACCACTATATTAACAATAATAATGGAATTACTAGCTTAACTACTAAACAGTATACATATAAAATGAGGTATTCCTAACGAATAAACTACTTACAATCTGCTAGACTTATTCTAAGACTTACAACTATAAATTATATATAAACTACAGTCTTCTAATTTCCCAACGACCGATTATCACAATATTGACACACAGTTTCACTACACTGTCACACTGTCACGAGTTGTTCACTGTCACTGTTCACTGATACATTCACTTGAGCAAGATCAAGACTGACTCACCTAGACTCAGGGGACCCCTATTTGTACCACCGCCGAATCTTCTAGACCCGGGCGCAGGTAGGGTGGTGGGCCTTTCCAGGCACTTCGAGGACTGTCCAGGTCCAGAAGTCTCTAGCCTCATCTAGGCCCCTCCAGGCGTGGTCCACCCGTCATTGTCTTGACCGTAGCACTACCCCCTCCTTAGACGTGCTCTGCCCCAGAGCACAGATTGCAGAAGCTGAGCGATGCTGATCTTCCTCCGATGTAGGTGTTTTGTCTTTCCAGGGGTTGAACGTGCATACCGTTATGATGACTCCAGAGTTGGCGAACGTCTCTTCTACAATGTTCCTGACAATCCTCCACTCCAGGCCATCGTATCCACAACCCAACTTCGGGATGGCGAGCTTGGTGACACGCAGTTCCAGAAGCTTTCTCCGCAGGTCGTCAAGACTCCGGCGCAGTGTGTCGTATGTCGGCTTCTGCTCTGATGAACTCTTGGTAACCAAGTAAAACAGGTGCCGGCCTTCATGCTCTTGATGGAGAGTCTTCCCAACTCTTGGTCCCTGGCGTTCCAGCTCTTCAATTCCAGCGAACTTCTTCCTGAAGACCGTCGCAATCCCCCGGGAATCCCTCAGATGTTCGGCGACACAATGTGCTAGAGCATAGTCTACCGGTAACGAGAATATGTCTCTGTAAACTGTCTGCGTTACCCTACGGGAGTCTGGTGCCTTAGGATGGGGAGTTAGGTCCTTGTCGGTGAGGTTCCTCACTTGCTGTTCCTCTGTAGGGCCATGGTTTCCCTTGTATGGAGCCAATCGGTTGAAATGGACTACCTTGGGTTTTCCTTTGGGCTGCTTCCTGATCCTATAGATGACATCATTGATCCTCTTGATGACTTCATACGGTCCGTCCCAGGAGTTTTGAAGTTTCGGTGAGTAGCCTTGCCTTCTTCGAGGATCGTGTAGCCAGACCAAGTCCCCAGGTTGGAAGCCACCTTTCTCTGCCTTGATGTCGTAACGCTCCTTCATTCTGTCACTTGCTCCCTGGATGTTTGTGCGAACCTTCTCGTGAATAGTGTTCATTCGCTTCCGTAGGTTCGTGACGTAGTCTTCTCCGGCGACCTCCTCATCAGGCTTGAAACCGAATTTCAGATCGCAAGGCAAGCGTAGTTCCCTGCCGAACACGACGTTGGCGGGGGTCTGCCCTGTCGTTTCATTAACTGAACTACGATAGGCTAGCAGGAACAGATGAAGATATTGGTCCCAGTCTCGCTGATGGTCGGAAACTACCTTGGCCAAATATCGACCCATCGTCCTGTTCATGCGCTCTACCATGCCGTCGGACTGAGGGTGAAGAGGCGTCGTTCTGGTCTTCCGTATTCCTAGAGCCTCGCACATCCTGGTGAAGACTGCCGACTCAAAGTTTCTTCCTTGGTCAGCATGAAGTTCCATGGGCACCCCAAACCGACTGACGAGCTGCTTCACGAGAACATCGGCAACCGTGGCGGCCTCCTGATTCGGAAGGGCATAAGCTTCCACCCACTTTGAAAAATAATCCATGGCCACGAGAATATATCGGTTGCCATTATCTGTCACAGGAAAAGGGCCAGCGATGTCTACCGCTATTCTCTCGAATGGTGCTCCTACGTTGTATTTCTTCATAGGTGCCTTCTTTTTCCTTATCGGTCCATTAGAGGCGGCACAAGTTGCACACCGCCGGCACCAATCTAACACATCGTCCTTGAGGTTTGCCCAGTAAAAGCGTTCACGAACCTTTTCTAATGTCCGGTGAACTCCAAGGTGGCCGCCAGATGCTCCATCATGTAGTTCCCTCAGTACTTCGGGCACTTTAATCTTTGGTACGATGAGCTGTAGTCTCCGCTGATCTCCCTCCGTGTTCTCCAATGCTCGTTTCAGCAGACCTTTGTCCAGCAGAATGGAGTCCCATTGAGCCCAATAGGTTTTTATATTTTTCGACATTGGAGCAACATCCTGCCAGCTTGGTCTCCTTTGGCCTGATAGCTTCCATTCCCTTATTTGTTTCAAGTCCGGGTCCTCGTCCTGTTCCTTTGCCAGTTGTGTGTCCTGCCAACCGTCGGTAACGACCGTAGTCCGCAACACTGTTGCTTGCTTTTCTTCTTGTCGAGAACAATGCTTGCATTCTCCATCACAGGGTCTCCTTGAGAGCGCATCCGCATTCCGGTGACTCGTTCCAGAACGATGAGCAGATTCGAAGTCATATTCCTGAAGGCGCTCGATCCACCGTGCAACTTGTCCCTCCGGTGACTTGAATCGCAGCAGCCACATTAGAGCTGCGTGGTCCGTTCTCAGTAGAAATCTTCTTCCATACAGGTATTTATGAAAGTGCTCTATGGACTTAACCACTGCCAGAAGCTCTTTCCTTGTGACACAGTAGTTGCGTTCTGGAGCCGACAGTGCTTTGCTGAAGTACCCAATAACCTTTTCTTCCCCGTCTTGGAGTTGGGAAAGGACGCTTCCAATAGCAGTGTTGCTGGCATCTGTGTCAAGAATGAACTTGCCCTCGGGACGTGGATAGCTTAGAATAGGCGCACTACTCAATTTCTTCTTTAACTCCTCAAATGAAGCCTGACACTCGCGATCCCAAAGGAAAGTCCGTTTTTCCTCAGTGAGCCTGGTAAGAGGTTTTGCGATGTTGGCGAATCCTTTCACGTACCTCCTGTAGTAGGTGCAGAGTCCGAGGAAACTTCTCACTTGGTGCTTATCTCGAGGTGCTGGCCAATTGGTGATCGCTGTAATCTTCTCTGGGTCAACAGCAACTCCGTTGTCTGATACAACATGCCCCAGGTAGTTGACTTGCCTTCGGAAGAGATTGCACTTCTTCGGGTTCAGTTTTAGATTGGCTGCACGCAGCCGTTCGAAGACCCGCTCCAGATTCTCCAGATGGTGAGTAAAGGATTTTCCCAGTACAATGATGTCGTCCAAGTAAACCAGGCATATCTCCCAAGAAAGGCCTCTTAAGACGCTTTCCATCAGCCTCTCGAACGTTGCAGGAGCATTGCAAAGCCCGAATGGCATTACCGTAAATTGCCAGAGGCCAGTGCCGATTGAAAATGCCGTCTTCTCCTTATCTTCCGGTGCCAATCCAACCTGCCAATATCCACTGCGGAGATCCAAGGTAGAAAATAGTTTGCAACCCTCTAGTGTGTCCAGCGTGTCGTCAATCCTTGGGAGTGGGTAGCTGTCCTTCTTCGTGGCGTTGTTCAAAAGACGGTAATCTACGCAGAATCTTGTCGTCCCATCCTTCTTTTTCACCAGTACGACAGGAGACATCCATGGGCTACTCGAGGGCTCGATGACACCATCATTCGCCATATCCTTAATAATCTCCTCGGCATCCTTTCGTTTAGCTAGCGGCAGCCTCCTCGGGATCTGTCGGATGGGCTTTGTATCCCCGGTGTCAATTTTGTGCTGGACGATGTTCGTTCTACCCCGTGGTCCTGAGCTGATCTCGAAAATGTCCTGCCATCGGGTAATCAATCTCTTCACGAGTTCGCTCTGTTCAGGCGAAAGTTCTCTGCATGATTCCTCCACGAATCCTTTTAATTCTTCGGGTAGTCCTCGTTGCTCGGTGGGGTTGCGTTGTAGCTGTCGGACTACTGAGGTAGCGGCCGTACATTCTCCAACTGGTGTTCCTCTCTTTAGTGTCACCGGGAAGCTGTTCAGATTCATCAGTCGGATTGGGGTGGTATGTCCGACCTTGATGAGAGACCTTGCAACCAGAACACCGCGTCCGACTTCCTGCTCCTCGTGCTTCCCAGGTTCAAGTAGAAGACATTGACCCTCCGGTAGTCGTCCATTGATCGTCCCATGCGTCAGAATTTGACTCCGTGCAGGTAAAGTGGTGTCTTCTAGTAGGAGTACTCGTGCATAGAGGTCTTTTCCCTGCCGAAGGATGACCTCTTCGTCTCCCAGCGTCAACACACCTCTCGACATGTCCAGCTTGATCCCGTATTTGATCATCAAGTCCATGCCGAAGATGACTTCCTCGTCTATTTTCGCCACGAGAACGCGGTGCTCTAGACGTTGGCCCCCGATGAAGAAAGTGGCAACTGTCTCTCCGTAGACCTCGGCTGGCTGTCCTGTAGCTGTCCGTAACGCCCAAGTGGTAGGTGATATCTTCTCAGCGTTAACTGCCTTCGGGTTCAGTATTGTCATGGTCGCGCCGGTATCCAGCAGAAAACTCCGCAGCTGCCCGTTCACCATTCCATCCACATAAAAACTATTTGTCTTGCTCCCTATTGTCGCGATTCTCACGGCGACCCTGGGGCCTTCGATGCTACGGGTTGACAGTTGCCCCTTCCCATCAACCCTCCTTAGTTTTCCTGTGGCTTTTTCCGGCTTCCTGGTAGGACACTTGCTTCTGGGGTGTCCAAGTTGACCGCAGCTCCAACAGCGTATCTCATTTTTGCGTGTCCTGAGGGCTTCCAAAACCTTTGTTACTATGCCCTCGATGGTGGAGTCCGCGTTATGCCCCGCTTCTGCCGCTCGAACTCGTGCATGTCCACGGACTGACTGCCTGACAGCCTCGAATTCCATGGCCTGCGACAATGCATCGCCCAAAGTCTTAGGGCGTGCGAGTTTCACTGCCTGTTGGGTTTCCGGGTCTCGAAGTCCATCCAAGAATTTGTCGATAGCCAAGCTCTCGTAGACGTCGTCGGTGACTGTTGGGTAGGCATTCCTTACTAGCCGGGCGATATCTGCTTCAAATTCCTGCAGCGTCTCGTTGGTCTTCTGGACCCTGTTCTTTAACTGGGAACGGTATAGTTGGTCCATGTGGCGATGGCCGAAACGCATCTCCAGTCTTTTCATCAGCTCACCGTAGTTGCACCGCTCCGACATGGGCATCCCCTGTAGCACTCCTAAGGCGTCTCCACGCAAGGCTAGGCACAACGCTGATGCTTGCGTCTCCTTTGACCACCCGTGGATCGAAGCCGCTGTCTCGAAGAGAGTCATGTAGTCCTCCCACGGTGTCTTCCCGTCGAACAATGGGATGGTGTTGTGCGTTGGTGGCATCCCAGCATTGGCGGAGGGAATGGTGTTGTGAGGGCTTCTCTCAGAGGGTTGGTCGGTGTCGATTGTCGTTGGGTTGTTCATACGTTCTTCTAGAGCTTCTATTCTTACCCTAAGTTCATTTTCTACTGAATCGACTTTTTCTCCTAATCTAGATTCTACATCAGCTAACTTATTATCTACACTCTCCATTAACTTAGTTTCTAAATTGCCTAACTTAGCCTCCAATGTATTTTTAACAGTACTTAATTCATTACCTAACTTCTTTTCTACATTACCTAACTCATTTTTAACAGTACTTAACTCATTACCTAACTCATTTTTAACAGTACTTAACTCATTACCTAACTCATTTTTAACAGTACTTAACTCATTACCTAACTCATTTTTAACAGTACTTAACTCATTACCTAACTCATTTTTAACAGTGCCTAATTCAGTTTTAAAAGTTGCAGACAACTTACTGAAATCATTTTCAAACGTAATCTCGTCTGGATTTTCCCCTGAATCAACAAAAAATTGGCGCAAGCGTTGTTGCAGTACTGATTTCGTTCCGAAAGTATCCAGATCTCGTTCTTCTAACTCCCGTCTTAAGTCTGCAACTTTTAAATCATTCAGTCTAACACTCTGAGAAGTCATTTTCCACACAGTAGCCCAATAATTACAAAAACAAGAAAACCAAAATTATAACCATTTACAATGATCCCACTTCTGACACCAAATTGTTACGGGCTACGGGGTGTGAGAAATGAACTACTCCAGTTTACAAATTACAGATGTTTATTAATACAGAAAACACAAATACAAAGGGATTACTAACCACTATATTAACAATAATAATGGAATTACTAGCTTAACTACTAAACAGTATACATATAAAATGAGGTATTTCCTAACGAATAAACTACTTACAATCTGCTAGACTTATTCTAAGACTTACAACTATAAATTATATATAAACTACAGTCTTCTAATTTCCCAACGACCGATTATCACAATATTGACACACAGTTTCACTACACTGTCACACTGTCACGAGTTGTTCACTGTCACTGTTCACTGATACATTCACTTGAGCAAGATCAAGACTGACTCACCTAGACTCAGGGGACCCCTATTTGTACCACCGCCGAATCTTCTAGACCCGGGCGCAGGTAGGGTGGTGGGCCTTTCCAGGCACTTCGAGGACTGTCCAGGTCCAGAAGTCTCTAGCCTCATCTAGGCCCCTCCAGGCGTGGTCCACCCGTCATTGTCTTGACCGTAGCAATAGATTGGTGATCGCCAGGGCCTGGAGACGAGGCTACTTCGGCACCTGCCGAGAGGCTACTAATTCCTTCTGCTTAGCTATTGTTTACAAGGTCTCGGCCAGAACTATTGTCATTTCTCACTTGTCATTTTTCGTAACCGAGTCGTTATTCATATAAACATTATTTTTACTTTTATTTCTTTAAAGTTAATTTTTGTTCTATTTTATTTCTTAATATTTTTGTGAGTTTTCTTTCATTATCTTATTTCTTTTTTTTTATTACTCAGATATGTTTCTTTCAATTATGTTTTCATGTGTATATAATGTAAATAGTTTAGTTTTAAGGTTTTAATATTTTTCTCGATAAATATTCTGTTTATTAGCCATTGTAGGTTCATATATATATATATATATATATATATATATATATATATATATATATATATATATATATATATATATATATATATATATATATATCTGTAACTCGTTTTTACGAAGAGTTGAAGTGGCTTTTCCCTTCCTACCGCCGTAAATACTTCCTGGCATCCTTCCTCTACCAAGTTATCCAATCCCGGTGTCCGTTTTACATCTCAGATCTCCTTATATTCAAATCCTCCGTTCGTTCCCGTTACACCCGCTCACGGCCTTCAGATCTGTATATGACGTCCCATCGATCCGCAGCTTTCGATAGATCTTTCTTAATACGATCCGCCTCCCTATGGAACTCCATCCCCCCTAATATCCGTGACTCCCAATCTCTCTCCACATTCAAATCCTGTCTATTTAGCCATTTCCTATCAATCCAATTTCTAAATAATCCCAAGTAGATGCTAATTTCAAGAATAATTAACTAATAAATAATAGAACAGATTTACTTATTTAATTATCATCTTCAACTGTAAATTCAACAGAGAATATTTGAAATCATTATCTTTTCAAAGTTGCAAGATCAAATTATAAATATGTTTAAAGAAGAATAGTAATTTCCTTTGTTTTTAAAAACTGTGTGCATACATGCATATGCTGGTGTGTGTATGTGCGTATGTATGTGTGTATGTATGTACGTGTGTATGTGTGTGTGTATATATGGATATATATACGTGTGTGTGTGTATGTATGTATGCGTATGTATGTGTATGTGTTTATATGTATATATATATATATATATATATATATGTGTGTGTGTGTGTGTGTGTTTTTTATATATGTATATATATTTCTTTTATCTGATTAATTTTTTTTTTTTTTTATATAATTTTTTTGTTTCTCATGTTAACATACTTTTATTTTTTTGGTTTGTACATTTTTATTACAATTTAGCTATAAGTTATTTTATTAGTTCATGCTATTAGTTTAATTCTTTTCTGTTTTTTAGTCATTTTACTCTAAGACTCTAGTTTTAAGTCCACCTTTTTTTTTTCCTGTTATGTTATTCTGAACTTGTCCCAGAATAAATAAAGAGTTATTATTATTATTATTATTATATATATATATATATATATATATATATATATATATATATATATAATCGATTTTTCGTATCTTTATTTGTGATCATAGACTCAGATATGGTTACATCGTGTGATGACTCGGACGGAGAGACTCCTTTTTCCGAAATTAGTGAATCTGATTCACAATATTTAAAGCGCCGTTCATTACAGAAAAGAAATCGCCATTCAAACCCTGGATCCCAAGAAAATTCGCCAACCAAAAAGAAAAATAAACCGGCCAAGATCAAACAACCGCCAATACAAATTACATCACCGCCTAAAACCCGCAGTACTACTGCAGCCAACAAGAACGAATCAATTATGCCATCTACGTCTGCGACTCAGTCAAACTCTATCGCTCAGATTAACTCTAAAGCTCAGTCAGCATCTACCGCTCCGTCTGCTTCTGCAATCAACAACTCAGTTACAGGTAAAAGCTTAAATGAGATTCCGGCCCAAGGGTTTACAAATCCAGAACCACCTCCTGTATTCGTCTCAAAAATTAACGATTTTATGTCCTTCGGTCGAGAAATAGCCAACCTGATTGGGCAGTCTAATTTTCGTTGTTTTTCGAGACATGATGACATCAAAATCAACACCACCTGTAAAGATAGCTTCAAAAAACTAATACATTACTTAACTACAAACAATTATGACTTCCACTGCTTTCAATTAAAGGAAGAAAAATCCTACCGAGTGGTCTTGAGAGGACTTCACTCAACCACACCTAAAGAAGCCATCAAAAGAGACCTGGAAGAAATTGGACACAACGTTAGAAATATTTCACCCGTTACACACCCGAAAGAAAAATATAGTTTACCTTTATTTTTCATTGATCTTGAACCGGCTAAAAACAACTCCGAAATATTTAATATTAATAGATTGGTGTACTCTACAGTTCGTTTCGAGGAACCGAGAAAAAAAACAATCATCGTTCAATGCACCAAGTGTCAAAACTTGGGGCACACAAAAGCTTATTGTTTTCACCAGGCTAGGTGTGTTAAATGCGCTGGCCCCCATGCATCTGAAACATGTCTGAAGCCTCGAACTGAGACAGCAACGTGTGCTCTTTGTGGCGAGGCCCATCCGGCGAGCTACAGAGGATGCACGGTTTATAAAACTCTTCTCCGACAGAAAATTCAAAACACACCGGGACGAAGAATCGAAGAGAAGACATGCACCCGGCACCTGCACTAGAAAATTTGGTTGATTTCCCAAGAATTCAGCAATCACCACAAACCATCGCGCAACCGCAGCCTTCTACCTCCACCATCACCAATGCTAAAGATGATTCCAGGAAATCATTCTCCGAGCCCGCCATTTTTAAGAAACAGCCACCTAGCCGTCAGACGCCTTCGACCTCACAAACCAAGTCTCCGGCTTCCCATCAACATCCACAAGCTACATATCGATCAATCCCTTCCAACCATCCACCTCTGCGTGTAAAACCATCTCCGGAACATCCTCAGAAAATCACTCCCCGTCCCATTGTTCAGCCGAAACCCTTACCTCAAGTATCACAGAGGACTGAACATCCTCGTACCCAACGCCAAATCCATTCTCCTGTCAACACTCCTGACCACATAACATATCCTTCTCACGCTCCTTATCCACACCCTTTTCCCAACCAAGATCTTTCTAGCATACACTCCATCCTGAACTCCTTTCTCTCAGATCTTGCAGAAACCATTAAACCTCTTGTCACCCTTCTCACGAGACTCCTTTCAGAAATCCCATTTAATCTCCCACGATGAATATGAAGCCCCTAACTATAGTATTGTGGAATGCTAATGGCCTACATAATCACCGTGACGAACTGGACATATTTCTACATGACAAACAGATAGACGTTGCACTACTGACTGAAACCCACTTCACTCAACGATCAAAATTTTACATACGAGACTACATTACTTATAGATCAGACCACCCCGACAACACTGCCCATGCCGGATCATGCATCCTTATCCATAATTCCATATCGCATTCCCTTATTCCTTCTACTCCAACTGACACCATACAGTCAACCTCTATAATCATTTCAAGTCGTCCTTTCCATGTTACCCTTTCAGCTGTATACTGTCCTCCTAATAAATCCCTTCCGTATATCCAACTTGATACCCTATTTCGATCATTAGGACCGCGCTTCATTGCTGGAGGAGACTTTAACGCCAAACACCAGCGATGGGGTTGTCGAACATCCAACCCCCGTGGCAGTATCCTCTCAAGTATCTCAATCTCAAATTGTTATTCTATTCTCTCACCCATGAACCCAACTTATTGGCCTACATCTCTCCGAAAACGTCCTGATATCCTGGATATATTTGTCTCTTCTCAGATATCCTCCTCCCAAACTATGATCGAAACCCTGAATGACCTTTCATCAGATCACAGTCCAGTTCTGCTATCCTTGCATTCGAGCTTTGTTTCTAAACCCCCGATCACCTCATTAATTACAGGACGAGTGGACTGGGACGGATTCCGATGCGACTTGGAGAATACATTGGACCTAAAAATTCCACTAAAGATTAGACATGACATTGATAAAGCTGTAGGAATACTGACGGACTCAATAACTAACAGTATAAAAGATAATACTTCATCCACATTCAACATCAATACTACTCCACAGACTGCACTGCCACAGCACATTCTTATCTTATTAAGAGAAAAACGCAGAGCAAGATCGAAGTGGCAAAGGACAAGATATCCTTCAGATAAAACAAATTATACAAAATTGATCAACAAACTAAAATCAGAACTCAGGAAATTCAAAACTCAAACTTTACTTAACATGACCGAAAACCTCACTACCAACGATAACTCACTGTGGACGACCACTAAAAAACTCCTAAAGTTCAAAGATTTTAATCATCCTCTCCTAAATGAATCACAATCCTGGACAAGATCAGACGACGAAAAATCCCGGATGTTTGCACAACATCTCTCTAAAATATATAACCCTCATCCTGATATCCTTAATCCTCATCACCTCGAATGTATTGAAGCAGAACTGGATATTCCCCTCCAAATGAATCTTCCCCCTAAAGCGTTCCATCATCCGAAATATCAAACATCATCCAGAGTTTTACCATCTCGCAAAGCTCCTGGACATGATCTTATAACTTCCCATATCCTAAAACAACTTCCTCGAAAAGCCATCCTATATCTCACTTACATCTGTAATGCCGTTCTCCGATCCACGTATTTTCCCACTTCCTGGAAATTATCCATCATTAAAATGATCCCCAAACCCAAAAAGCCTCCTGAATACCCATCCTCCTACCGTCCTATCTCTCTTATATGCATCATGGGTAAAATCCTGGAAAAACTTCTGCTTAAACGCATATATCCCATCCTTGATTCCAATCACATTATCCCAGATCATCAGTTTGGTTTCCGAACATCCCACTCCACTATCCAGCAATGCCATCGTGTGGTGGACGTTGTCTCGTCTTCATTGGAGCGCGGATTGTACTGCACGGGAGCCTTTCTCGATGTAGAACAGGCCTTTGACCGAGTGTGGCACCCGGGATTGCTTTACAAACTCCGTAAATTCCTTCCACCTACATACTTCCTCATTATCCAGTCCTATCTCACAGGCAGGTCCTTCAAAGTAAATCATAATAATTCCTATTCACCCCTTTTTAATCAGTACGCAGGTGTTCCTCAAGGCAGTATTTTAGGACCCATCCTTTACACAGTTTATACAGCTGATATCCCATCCCATCCTAGCACTTTCCTTTCTACCTATGCTGATGACACTTGTGTGTTATCAGTCAACAACGATCCAATTATTGCCTCCCAAACTCTTCAATCCCATATCAGAGACCTTGAAGTATGGTGTCAGAATTGGAGAATAAAAATAAATTCCAATAAATCCCACCAAATAACCTTTACCCTTCGTCGTAAACCAATGACAACCTGCCCAACAGTATCCTTCAATAACACTCCTCTTGTCCCAGTTGAACAGATCCGATACCTATGACTGCACCTGGACAAACGTCTCACTTGGAACCCTCATACAAGACTGAAAAGACAAGAAACTGCTCGACGTTTTCGACTACTTCAACACTTACTGGACAAACGCTCAAACCTTCCACTTAAGTACAAAAGACTCATCTACATGACTATCATAAGACCAATATGGACTTACGGAGTAGAGATTTGGGGCTCTACTAAACCATCAAATTCATCTCGTCTCCAATCCTTACAATCCAAAATCCTTCGAAAAATCCTCAATGCTCCTTATTTTGTCACAAATAAACTCATCCATAAAGACCTTAATATTCCCTTTGTTGCTGACTTGGCCTGAACCAGGTACCACTCCTTTCATGACAAACTCCATTCCCACTCTAACCCACTAGTTTCAATCCTTGCTTCTCTACAATCCCTGATAATCCTCCGAGACGTCTGAAAATAAGATGGCCCCGAGACCTTCTTGTTTAACATAGTCTTTGGGGAGCTGCCAATGGGTAGTATCCATACATATGAATCATGTCAACTTATCTTGTATCACATTTACTAAATGTATTTTTTTATACAGTTGTAAATACCAATAAATATATTTAAAAAAAAAAAAAAGACAACTATACGCCCAAGATGTTACAACAAAATTTTCATCAAAATCGGCTTACCAGGAGAGCCACTTTATATTGTGCATATTGCAACTTTTTATTATTTTCTCAAAAACGGCTCTGACGATTGTGTTTAAATTCGCTATATCGATGTAGAATTTTTTGATTAAAATAGTCTGACAGGGCTTAAATGCCGATATTTCAAAATTTCTTCCTTTAAAGTTCTTTTTATTTTGTTGATTTTATAAAAATAACCATATTATCTTGTTAGCATTGATAAATAACAGCTAAATATGCGTGTTAAGCGAATTTGAAAAAAAACTAAAGGAGAAAACTGAAAAAAAAATTAATGCAATTTTATTGTTTTTTAACTTAAGAACAGTAATATATTGGGTTGATGCAAAATTAATGCAGGTTTTTAGTAGGTATTGTAAATACGCCATATCTTTACTTTAACCATATATATTTAATCAAAATAATTTCCATCTGAATCAATGCACTTTTGCCAACGTTCAACAAGCTTTCTTATTCCACCAGAAAAAAAATCCGAATCCCTGGACTCAATGAAATCACGAAAAGAATTTTCAATGTCGTCCTGGTTTTGAAAATTTTTCTCCCTCAAAAAGTTGTCCAGATGCCTGAAAAAGTGGAAGTCTGTAGGAGAGAGGTCAGGTGAATAAGGCGGATGTTGGAGAACTTCGTAGCCCAACTCGTGCAGTCGTCGAAGCGTTGGTTGTGCAACGTGTGGTCTGGCGTTATCGTGGAGCAGGATCGGCCCCTTCCGATTCATCAATGCTGGGCAAAGACGTTGCAATTTTTGAGTTCCGAGTTCCGCCGCCATTTCTCGTGTGGTTTTGGTTGGGTCTTCTTCCACTTTTGACCTCAGCTGGTCGTTGTCCAGAGCAAGATGACGGCCCCGACCTTCCTTGTCTTCGAGGTCGAAATCTCCTCTGCGAAACTTCTGGAACCAACGCTGCACCGTGCACTCATTAATAGCCTCCTGACCCCACACTTCATTAATATTACGAGCCGTTTGCGCAGCGCTGCGCCCTAATTTAAATTCGTAAAAATAAATTTGACGAAAATCGCACTTTGACATTTTCGATTCAAGACCTTTGAACACACTGAACAAAACGATTTTACTAAACAAATTCATGGTGAAAGAGAGGGTATTAGATAAGGTTTGTTTTGGTATAATAATGATCAATGTTAGGATTAGCTTTGTTTACACAATTGGAATTAAGATATTGCAATAGAGGAAACCTGCATTAATTTTGCATCAACCCAATACATGTATAATATACCGTTGGAAAGCTAAAGATTTAAAAAAAATATTATATCATACACAACCTTTTAAAAGTTAATAGAGAGGTATGAAAATCCGACAAAAATATGTGATTATTTTCGATAATAATATGATACATTTTTTAATAAAACACATGTTTCTATAGAAATTCCATTTAATTAATTCTTTAATGGTTTCACTCATTTTTATCTCTTACTGTATTTGAAAATTCTTTAATCGATTTTAAGAACGGAGGTAAGTGAAAGTCGTGTGTTGCCCGTAGCAGATTTTTTTCTCTAAAATTTATAAGATAATAGAATCATGCATTTAAATCATATTAAAATTCTTAATGGTGGAAATATATTAATAATAAATATCTTACTTGAATTTTCACTACAGACATATAAATTTCTGTAACTTACTTTGGAGTAATCCTGTGGATTAGGATTCCAAGGCTGCACTTCTATGGGATTACCATCGCTATCAGTAGGAACCATCTAAAAAAATAAAATTAAGTATATCATAATCGCCTTAATTCCAGTTGAATAAAAATGGGTATTGTCAGATAAACGGTAGCTTTTTTTTTTTTTTGTAATAATGTTTGTACCAACGTTTACCGTTACTGCAATTTAATATAATATTACTGAAGCCCATCTGGACCTACGGACTTGAACTGTGGGGGACAGCTAAACGTACTAACATCAAACGCATTGAATCATTTCAATCCAAAGTCCTCCGTACAATAGTAAATGCTCCTTATTATGTCTCCAACTATACTTTGCACCACGACCTAATGTTCCATTTATTTCAGACCTAATTCCATCCAAATTTTCCAAATTCCATCAGAACCTAATTCATCATCCTAATCCTCTAGCTCAATCCCTATCCAGCTCCACTCATCCATACAACCCACCTAGAAGATTGAAACGGCAGTGGCCCCGCGACCTTTTGTAAATATATTGAAGTTCTAGCACTGGCTAGATTCTCCACTCAATGTGATGTATGTATGAGTGTGTGTATGTGTAAATAGGTATTAGTGAATTCTTGACTTTATTGTATTGATTATTGATTATTGATATCATTACTGTGTATATATTTTATTGTAATTTTATGCCGTGTATATATTGTATGAATGTAGTATGTATGATATCTTTCAGCACTACTATTGATGTCCAAATTGGGACAGATTGTAATTTTACTCAATAAAAAATTATTGTTGAAAAAAAAAATATATATATATAATATTACAAAAGTTGTATAACAATATGTGTGTTGTAAGTCTAGCTGTAAAATGAAACATTTTATAAAACTATTTCATATTTTAGAATTCGTAAATGACTGCGATGTGCAGCAACATTTATATAAAATCAGGGAATAAGAAGAGCCAATTTTTACCATTTCCCCTAAAACGACATTGATGGAACTAGCTATATCAGTGTAAAATTTAATGGGCATTAGTAGAATAAAGCACCTTTCCCTTGTCGAAGACTGGTGCAATGCTTGGCGCATTAAGGTGAACGAAAGCAAATGCACACACGTCACATTCACCCTTCGACGCAAATCCTGTCCAACGGTTAATTTCAATCTTATACCGCTTCCTTCCTCAGACACAGTCCGGTATCTTGTCTTTTTACTAGATAAAAGACTGGCGTGGAACCCACATACAAGACTTAAAAGAAAAGAACTCAACCCCAGATTCGGCTAGTTATACAGACTACTAAACAGAACTCTCCTCTCATCTTACAGTTGACAGAAAATTACTAATATACAATAAAGTACTGAAACCTAGATGGACCTACGGACTTGAATTGAGGGGGACAGCTAAACATTCTAACATTAAACGCATCTAATCCTTCCAATCCAAAGTCCTCCAAACAATAGTTAATGCTCCTTATTACGTTACCAACTATACCCTCCACCACGACCTTAAAATTAAATTTATTTTAGACCTGGTACCATCCAAATTTTCCAAATTTCATATGAACCTTACTCATCATCCTAACCCTCTAGCACAACCCCTATCCAGCACCACCCATCCCTACAATCCTTCCCGAAGATTGAAATGGCATTGGCACCGAGACGTATTGTCGGTCAGATCTTCTACCCATGTAATGTATGTTTGTGGCTATTGCGCCCTAGCTCGGCCTTCACTGGCTCACGTCAGTTACGCGACTGAGTGCGAGGCGCTGGGATCTCTTGGACTCTGCTTTTCCCTCAACAAGTGGAGGAAAAGGTGCAGTCTGGGGTTCCTTTGGCAAATTGTAAATATTGTATATAGTTATGATTCTGTGTATGATGGTAATGTATTTCTTACTTCTTTATTTCATTTATTTGTATTTATCTCAATTATAGGTTGTTTTAAATATTATATTTTATGTAATTTGACTTTATCATTGTTTTCTGTATATATTGAGTGAATTTGGTCTCATATCACTATTACTAATGCTCATTTAGAAACAAATTGTAATATATTCCAATAAATAAATATTAATTAATAACAATATATATTAAAATGTTTTAATCCTGGGAATATTTTAAATGATGTAATTTAAAATATATTCATTCTTAACTTTAAATTTAATTTCTATAACTTACCGGCGGGACGATATTTGGGGGAGCCCGATTTTTCACCACTTTCGATTTATCATCTTTGTTACTAGCTGGATCCATCTAAAAATAAATATACAAACTAAATATAATTACAAAGCATAATACATGATATAGTTTTTTTTACAATAAAAAGAACATTTCAATAGTATTTAAATAAATAGGAACTATCAGTATCAATAATATGTAATATCCTATGCGTTCTTGGTCTGGCCCTGAGTCTTGTCCCTTCTGGTGTGTTCCTACATGCCTTTTTAAGACCTTTGCTCCCTTCCATCCTAAACACATGCCCTAACCCCTTAATTCTCTACAACCTGACGAAATTGGAGACAGTAAACGCCAAGTACTATTTTGCTTTAATTGTCCTAGAATGTGTATCAAAATCTTCCTCCTGAAGCGACAGACTTGTTCAGTGTTCACGTTTCAGAAGAATATGTCCTAAGGCATTTATATGTTAATTATTACATCCGTAGGGTCGCTTAAAACTCTGCTTTTAATAAGCCCTTTCAAAGAAAAATATGTTGTGCATTAGCCTGCATCTTATTTCGGATTCCTCTTCAACTTTCATTGATTACTGAGTTTATGTACTTGGCTTGGATGGGCTTGAAACAACCTCAAAAGCATAATTGTATAATCCAACGTTTTATGGTGAAACTATCTCATTCATTATAATGCACTAGAACTTCATTTTGTTTTTATTTATTAGTTTTAGCCTCCTGTTTTTTTTGTTTGTTTTTTTGCAGAAGGTTTCTTCCACAGCAGTCTAGAAAAAGCAGAATCTTAATTTTATAGCAGAATCAGTCACATACGCATAGATTTGTACGATTTTAGTAGATGATGTATTGCCACAGGGCTGAACCATCATTGATTGCTGAATTAATGTATGGAAAGTTTAGAACAACCTAAAAAGCATAATTTTCCAAACCAACGTTTCGTGGTGGAGCTATCTAATTCCTTTTAATGCACCAGAACTTCATTTTGTTTTTATTAATTGTTAGCACCAAGGTTTTAGCATGATGTTGTTTTTTAAAGAAGGTTTCTTCCACAACAGGTTACAATCTCCCATTTATAGCATCAGTCACATACTCCTGGATTTGCACGATTTTAGTAGATATTGTATTGCCACAGGACTGAACCATCATTAATTGCCGAGTTTATGTACAGGCAGCTTGGAACAATCTCAAAACCATCTAGCATCTACCCCTACACAAAGTTATCAGCAATACAATAGCTGACAACTTTGTGTAAAGCTAGAATAGTGCACCATTCTGTCCTAGATCTGTGTTTACACCAAATGTGAAACTAATTTTTCCATCAATTCAGACTCGGTACATAGTCTTTTCCTTGGTACACCAAGTCCAATGAGTTTTCTGGGAATATTATTTTTACTTTCACTTACCTATATATGAAATATATCGTAAGGGAAAGTATTGCGATCGTGAAAATTTTCGGATTTCAGTTTTCAACGGAAATACACGTTTTAGGGTCTCCTGAGTCCAAATGACCAAGTCCCGTAACAAGGTCTGTGTGTGTGTGCGTGGTAGCTCCTGGGCAAAAACGGAAAGTCCTAAGAAACTGAAATTTCATACATAAGACAGTTGTCCGATACGTTACAAAAACGTTTTCATAAAAATCAGCTAACCAGAAGAGCCACTTTATACCATGCATTTTGCACCCTTTTTACGATTTTCTCAAAAAAAGGTTCTATATCGATGTAAAATTTGATAAGATTTAATATGCTGTAGGTTTTGTTCTGATTGAAATAGTCTGAAAGGGCTTAAATGCCGATATACTAAAGTTTCTTCGACTAAAGTACCTTTAATTTTATAGATTTAAAAAAATTAGGCACATCAACTTGTCAGCATTGATAAATAACAGCTAAATGTAAAATTTGAGCGAATTTGATAAACAACTAAAGAGAAAAGTGCAAAAATATGTTAAGGAAACAGGGCCCTTAACATATTTTAAGTGCTGCCCCCTAGCAGACAGTATCATTATCAAGAGCACAACGGCATCTAATGGCAGCCAGAGGCAAGAGACTCCCAGCCAAAAATTGCAGGCAATGGCGAGGTAAGTGAAAGTCGTGTGTTGTCCGCGCCAGATTTGAATTCATTGTCCTATAGAGGTCCTCCCTGAATACTGAATGGTGCGATTTCGTATACTGCCTCAAAATCTTCATAGACGATACATATGAAAAACAAACGAAAAACCTGTACCTCTAAAACCTCCGTCCTTTCGGGCTCAGTACATTTAGAGATTCGTACTATTTCTAGGCCAACGCCCATGCAATGAAGTGATTTGAGATCACGCTCAGCCCACTTTATAGAGACTGGGTTTGCCACAGGAGGGTCTCCTTACCCTAGGATTGCCTCACGGCTGAAACTAATGAATAAATAATATTCTGTCACAGTCGGGGCTGGAACTCAGGACCTGGAGAACAGTTGACGAGTGCTCTATCCACTATAGGCCACCATCTTTTAGAGCATTCATATGGAGAGACCCAATTCATACACTTTTTTTCTAGTTGTTAAAGGTTCATGGTGGACTGAATTCAGCCTGTTATACACCGCAATAGAGAGCGCTTTACATGCAACGTTGAGGAGATTTAGTTACTGCACTCTTGTGGCTTCTTTCTTCATGAATACTCGGCAAGCACCTCTTAACTAGCAGCTTTTAATAATTCAAGATCATCTCTTACAGGAGCTATTTCTGTCGCTCAGCAAATATTTTCACAATATCCTCTGCTTATGGTATTTTTTTTTTTTTTTGCCATTTTTCATCATCCTGATCACCCATGTCCTGATTGAATTAGTGAACTTCATTTTATAAGGAGTTTAGCTGTTTCTCAAATATGTCTTTTATTAGTAATGCAAACTTCATGAGATCCTGTTGTAAGTTCATTATTCTTGTCCTCTATCATAGTTTCGTTAGAAAAAGTATGATTCTACACTCGGGATGATTCTAAATTGCTTCTTTTTTGTCCTAGTGCCGTTTCTTCTTTTTCTTAAAGTTCCTCTTAGCCTAGTCACGATCATTCCTGTATTATTTCCTTGTTTGGCGAATATCATGCGTTAGATACTTGATTATTTTCCTGTTGCGCACTTTCAAGTTCTTCTAACTTTCCAAATCAAACCACTCATTGCGCGCTTTGTTACGCAATATCGTTCTGCAATATTCATCTGCTGCTTTTTCTATGATTTGCTACAGTATTCATTCATCATTGATCAAATGGTCTTCTTCGATAGCTTGTATCTCCGTTATACTTTTAGCTACTCGTTCTTCATATATTTTTTTAAATTTAATTAGGGAAATTAACTTATCTTTGCACCATTTCAATTACCAAGAAATCCCTGGGCCTTTATCATTTCTCACGGTATTCATCCAATTGCCAGGTTCAATGGATAACAGCACGTCAGATAACATAACAACTCTATTTTTTTATCTATGTCTAAGAAATCGCACTATAATCTACACAACTTACTTATAGTTAATTATAAATGTTTCTACCGTATTCAAATAAAATTTGTAAGGATACTTCTGAAAATTTTCGAATAGTTATACCATTACAAGTGTGGCGGATGCTACACACGCTCGCTCACAGACAGCGCTAGCGGCGTCCATATGACTTACTGGCAAATATAAGAAGACGCTATATCCTATAAAATTGTATAATGTTACTAACTAGTGTCATTGTAAATATTTATATTCGTGTAACGGTTTTATGGGAATAAATAAAGCACTCAAGGTAATTTGACCTAGGGCCAAGACCCTAGTCTGCTAGCAAAGCTCTCACTGTCAATTATCGACATGGATGACTAACATCCCCAAGAGCTGGCTCAGCTCATCAGATCACGAAATTGGTGTCTCCCTAGGTCAGTTATTACTCTGCCTTGGTAACACAAAGTGATCTTTCTTCATTTCACTTTCTTCTTGTACCTATCTCTATCTTACCTAGGCTACTGTCGTGCTACTACCACGCGGGATGAATTTTCCCCTTATCCACGCTACTGTCGTACTACTACCACGCAGGGCGTAATCATTCTTAACCCACACTACTGGCGTGCTAAAACCACACAGAGTGTAACCCTTCCTGACCAGTCCTCTCTGGTAATTCATTACATGTCTTCTCCATTAAACTCTCTTCCTTGCATGAATACGCAATTGTCGAGGCCTTCTGATACTGTTTCTTGTCCATTATAACAACCATACCTCGACACAAGGTTGAAATTTGTGAGAACATAAATAAATCATGGACATGAAAGTTGTTGTTTACTAATGACTCACATAATTCACGAATATTTCCCTTTAATTATATTGTAAAAAAACAATAGTAAACAAATAATGAGAATGATTAGGACAACAAATAAAATTACCGAGTTTTCTAGCTTTCTCAATGCAGAAAATTACAAAAAGAAAGCACTTAAATGAGAAAGTAGTTAGTATAATAAACTATTCTATTAAATAATAACTTATTGTGTAAACAATTTATGGGAATTGTGATGAAATTGGTTCTCAAAAGGATCATTACATAACTTTATTTTGTACAATTAAAACAAATATGTTCTGAATTTATAATTTGAAAACTCAATAATAAAAACTTAAGATACTGATAGCTTTACATTAATGAAAACAAAGAGAAAAAAGCAATATAGACATAAAGCCATGAGTTAGCTAGCAATGAAAAATAAATAGATATAAATAAATAGACATATAACTACTTTTTTGTATAATTTAAAAAAAAAAAAGTAACAAACCTTTGTACACAGCTCAAATTCCAAAGAATGCACAACGCCAACACACAAAGACACTAACTGACCACGTGCTGCCTTTGTGCGTCCCTGGGTCGGATGGTGGGGGTTTCTGCTCTCACTGTGGAGGGGTTTGGTTACACTTCACCTAGAAGAATTAAATATTTTCAGCTAGATATATAGGGTGTTTAGTTGGGAAAAAACAATTTTGTTTTTCTTTAATTCTTAGTTTCATCATTAAAATATAATAAAATATTTTCCCTTCCAAAATTTATACATTCTTCACAAAGGGGCCAAAACCATTATTTTGAATTCAAATGGTGATTAAATTTCAGTTCAAACATTTTTATGAATCTTGGATTTTTGGGAAAAAATATATGTCTAAATAATAAAATTAAGTATCTAAATTATTATTTCTTTTTTTTTTTTTTTTTGTACTTCATATTTTTTATTGGCACCTGTCAGAAATTATCTGACAAAACACAAATGATATTCATGGGGAAGGAAACGGTACAGCAGCACCACTTACTAGGTTGTAATTTAGCAGAGGATGCCTCTGCTCAACTTTTACACTTCTATAGTACAGACTTTTTAGATCAGACATTTTTTTTACCCCTGTCACAGGTTCCAAGTCAACAAAGAATAAAGGAAGTTGAACTCTATCTTATCTCCATCAGTTCTTCTTTGATAGCGTCAATTGATGTAGAGGGGTGTAGGTTTCTTATCATAACTCTGAGAGCTCTCTCTTGACATAGCTGATAGTTATGGAAATCCCCTTTGGTATAGTTAGATATTTCACTATTTTTCTATATGTCTCGGCAGTAGTAGGAGATATTTTAAAGTCATTAATTCTACTCATACAGTAGTAGCTGGTAGAGTTTAATTGCGCACACAACTAGACATTTTTAATATTGTAACCTTACAGCTTGTTCCCTATGTTACCTTGTACCTTACCTGTATTTCCTTATCTTTTCTTTTAATTTAACTTAGTGTAATATTTCCTTTTACTTTGTCTTATGTTCATTTCTTTGTTTGTAGATCATTACCTTTTGTGTATACATATTGTAAATATTTTAATATTGTACATAAACTGTTGCATGGTAGTAATTGCATTTATTTTTATTTTGTAGATAGTTAATAAATTATATTAGAAGTATTTTGATAGTTGCAATGCATGCCAGAACAAACTAACCCAGCCCTTCTCGCTGAGCTTAGCTGGAAAAGCAAATAACCTTTTTTCATGACAGGGTATGTACCAATTTTATTTTATATATTAATCACAAAAAGTGGATAAAGCTACTTGTATCTGGCCTAACCAGCCTGGCGCCCTTCTAATTAACTTTGAAGTGGCATATCCTGGTCATAATATTTTTGATAAATATCGGAGGAGGCTGTGATTCACTGGGTGTAGGAGCATCACGTGTTCTTTTCCATCATGTAGGATCTAAAAAAGATATGGGGTGAAAAAAGGAGATTCGTCAGTCATCCCTTGTGACGATGTGCCAGGTTGTGGATCAGATTCTGTATTAGAACCAGAAGGCTTGCTTGTGGATTCAATCGTTTATTAGTATCACGGCGGGGTCATTGTTTTAATGGAGGCTGGATTGAACTGCTAGATCTAGATTTTTTAGTTAAAGCTTTAGACGACATTGCTTGATGACAATATCGCATTTCATGTAAAGAAGATAATAATAAGTGGGGAAAAACAATAATTAAAGAAAATATAGGAAAGACCAGCCTTGCCGAGCAATTAGTGAACGGAGAACGAAAACAGCGGTTTTCTGAGCAGATGAAGGCTTCTTGGGAAAGAAGGAGAACAAGTAAGAAATTGAAATTTGCTTGAAATTAGTCTACCATCGTGATCTACAAATGGTCTAATCGAATAAATATATAATAATAATAGCGTTGGAATGAAGATTTTAGGAAAAAAATCTTAACTTGTTTACAAAGTTGTAAGAGGTTATATAAAGCGATGAATAGGGCATAGCAATTTTATATCGTTATATTATTTAATCTGAATCATATGTTTATATAATAACTAAATCTTAACTCCATTTCATGATTCTTAAATCAATTTCATCAACCGAGGTAAGTCGTGTGTTGTGCGCACCAGATTTTTTTATTTATGAATGTGGGATGTCCTTTATTATTGACAGTGAAAAAAATACTCACATTAAATCTTAAAATATTTTTAATTATTTTTCAAAGTTACTGATTTAATTAATTTTATGTACATGGTCAATTTATTCTACAGTAAACCCTCGTTATAACGAACTTCAAGGACTAGAAAATTCTCTGTTCGTTATAAAAGAATTCGTTATATCCGAAAAATATATAGTATGTATGTTAAATGTTTTGGTATAAATTCAGGTGGTTAAAAAGAGATATTTTCAATACAGCATTTATTTAAAAACTAAAAAAGTAGTTAAAACTATGCACTATCTACATTGTATCTATCATGCTTCACATTTTACATAATACTTTAAGATTAACAAAAACCATAATTCAAAATACAAAACTTAAAAAGGAACTTTCAATGTCAGAATCATAGCAATTAATATAAAGTTAAAATAATAAAAAATATGAATGAAAAATTATCTTATTAAAGCTTTAAAAAAACTTTCAATTTTCGTTTGCTGAAGCTTTGTGGTTTGACTAAAGTTATTAGGCCTGTCCCAATGACGTTCAAAGCTTCGACAATGTTTGTCCTTTGAATACCAAGGTACGGTCGGGTAACTACCAGTGATGTGATCCCATGACGTTTCTGAAAGTGCCAAAGCCAGCCAGATGAGCACTGATAGTCTGAGATGCCAAATTCTTCAGCTATTTGAAGTGATTTATCCTGGACGATAGGTCCTGAAATGGGTTTTCCTGAGGCCCTCATTTCTCGGAACAACATGGTAATCAAGAATTTCATGTGTTGCTCCTCTAATTTTTTTTTTTTTTTTTTTTCACATCCTGATGAAGACACGATGGAGGCATCGATTTTATCTTTATTAGCGATAATCGTTGATAGAGTAGATTTTGATATCCCGTATTTTATGATTTTGACTCAATTTTTGTATCCACTTCTTGGAGAATCGCTAACATTGTATTTAAATGAATGGATTTTTTCTTTGACATATTGTAAACGAAACGGAAGCGCACTCAAAACGAAAAGCGAGACAGGCTTGACCTCGAAGGAAACTCAAATAAAAGCAAGTAATAAAAACAATAACAAGACGATAACAACCTGAAACTCTAGAAGCTGTCACAGACTGTGAATCACATAATTCAGCTGAATAGAGGGGAGAGGTAAGAAGGATTAGGACAGAAAAGTGCCGCACTTTACCGAGAATTAAGAGGTATCCTAATTTTTTTCTTCTTTTTTTTTTTTTATACCGAACAAATTCAATTCTGGGGTCCACAAAAGTAGTTCGTTAGTTCGTTGGTGTTTATTCGAGGGACAATAAGCTCAGAATAGTAGAGCCTTATGTTCGCAGGGCAAAGTCGAACATACAGCTGACGCGAAAGGAAGAAGTCGTTTTGGCTCGTTTAAGAATTGGGCGTACTCGTCTCACCCATCAATATTTAATGGAAAGAAAGCCCGCGCCTCAGTGTATTTCGTATGGAATACCTCTTACAGTCATTCATATTATCACTGAATGCTATGCATATGAGAATGAAGGACAAAATCATTTGTCAGGAAATGAACATGAGGAAATATTTCAGACAGAAGAGCAAATTAAGAAGTTGATATTATTTTTGAAATCAACAAAAATATTTCAAAAAATTTAAATTGCAACTTTTAATTAGCAATACATGAACTGAAATTGTAAAATTGGGTGCAAATGACCCTTGTGGTTGAAAAACCCTAAGAAATAAATAAATAAATATTCGTTTAACGTTCCTTTTATGCTGCTATGGCTAATAGGACGATGCTACAGTGGGAGTCCTAAATTTTGCATATCCAAGTTTTATTAGGATAGGGATCTTTAACGAGTTCCTGACATCGCACAGGCTCGGGACCATCTTTTAACGTCGTTAGTTCGTTATAAGAGAATATTTCGTTATAAACGAGGAAAAAACATAGTTTTCTATTAATTTTTCAAGGGACCGCAACTATAGTTCGTTATAAATGGGTGTTCGTTATAACCGTGTTCGTTAAAAAGAGGGTTTACTGTATATAGAAGCTTTCAAATAAAAAGAAATGACATATTATCCGCTTTTATAGAAGTTTATCCGTTTACAATTGCCTTACTCAGAAATTTATTATGTACAGGATTTATAACGAATAATTGTTTAAAGACAAGAAATCGACCAATTTAAATTAATAAAATAATATATTTTCCATATTTATCCAGTGAATTTTTTTTTATCCCAATCGAACAAAGAAAAGACAAGTTATAAAATTTGATGTATATTTTAGGCCTGAATTAATGTTTTAAAAAATAGAATCGGATTTTCAAATTATAATATTTTTTTAATCTAATATATGAAATAAAGGGGAGCCCGTGTCTGAGCGGCTAGCGCGCTAGTTTCTCATGCTACAGGTTGCGAGTTCAAGATGAGCTTAAGCGTTAGCTTTATTCGCAGGAGTGAAAAAGCCATCATTGGACTCCCTGCAAATCCACGGCTACGTTATACACTCCCAGGAGGTACAGAGGATTAGGATTGATCCGTTGCCAATGGGAGGCTCCTCTACAACACTGATCCACTTCTCAGCGACTATCCAATGTGCTGGATGCCCTGTTCCAATCCACGTTCGACTATTCAGCCGAGGTTGCTACATGTGCTGAGAGACTGGGGATTGAGCAGGGACACCGAAGTATGAGAGCTCTACGGCAGTCGCTACGAAAAAACTTGATGTGACAAGAGATTGGGGGTTGAGTGTGGTATCTCAATAAATCATGGTCGTCAAAAAAAAAAAAAAAAAGAAGCTTAGTATAATGATATACGTGCGAAAAATTCTTTAGAAGTGTAAATCAGTTCTATCACCGTGAAAGAGTTGAAAATATCTTACTCTGAAATTCACTACATATGTTTTCGACCTAATTCTGTTTTTAGATGAGGAAGATGGTTGGGGGTACGGTCATAAATTAAAAACACACATTTAAAATAAATGTTATTTTAATTATGTGCCGACCTTTCGGCCTACAATGTGGGCCTTCATCGGGGCTAAAAGAAACAAGATAACAACCAATGTAATTATAGACTTAATAATGCGTTAGGTATATAATAATAATATGACAGTAATAAATTAAGGGAACATAAATAATATTAAATGTAAAATGATAGTAAGATGACAATTATAAAGTATGGAAATAAGGTGACAGTTATAAAGTATGGAAATAAACAAAATTAAGATGATAGTTATAAAGTATGGAAGTAAACATAATTGAGATGATAATATTATAATGAGAATATATAAAGAGAGACTAAGTAAATGAAAAAAATGATAAAGGAAAAATATGTGAACAATTAAAATTTTAAATATTAACAATTTTGAGTTGATATATGACAGTAATATATTAAAAACATAGTTAAGAGTATAGGTAATATATAAAAAAATATAGTCATTACAAAAGAGAAACAGTATGAATACAAAATAATTTAAATTTTAAAATAATGTAATATTAAACTAATAATTATATGTGAGGATATGTAACGGAGAAAGATATGAGTATGGAAAGGGGGAGAAAGAGATGGGCGATGAAAAAAGACCCTTATCAATAAGAAAAAAATACATACGTGACTACGTGAAGGCGTTGCCTGCAGGAGTGATGTTTCCCAGTTTAAAAAACGCTCATTGCGTGGAACGGAAAATATGAGAACTAGAATGTCCGTTACGAAAATTCCAAGAAGCTAAGTTATATTTACTGATTCGATTGTTAAAAAATAGCCAACAGTTATTTCTTGAGAGTACTTGAGTTATTACTTATGAGTATTTGATAAAATTGTAAGAAATAGTGACGAGGTAAAGATTAAAAGATTTTAAGTAATAACGGATGACGATGATAAATGATGAATTATGATAAGGTAATAACGAATGACGATAAGGAGCTGTCGAAGGAAATGATAAATAAACAGTAATCTAGTAGGTAAACAAATAAATAAATAAAAAGGGAGTACAAAAATTAAATAAATATATAAATAAAAATTGATAATAAATAAATAAAAATAAAATTATGAAGAGATGATCAGATGGTTGTTTAAAAAATGAGCTAGGGATGCTTTATTAAATTTAATATTTGAGAATAAGCTAGTGACAAGTTATGTTTGTCAGTCTTTTGATTAACAGGAAGGGGTTCTAGTTGTATGTAAATGCATTCTGTAATGAGTCGCTTGTCATGGTTGGGAACAGTGGCAAGAATGGATGTTTTATCAAAATCAAAGGAATGGTTAAGGGTTAAGGAATGTTCTGAAAGTTTTGAAGCGGTAGAATTTTTGGAGGAAATTGTATATTTGTGTCGGGTGATGCGATCTTTGAGAAGGTTTTTGGTTTCACCAATATAGGCAGAGTTGCAATTAGGAGTTCCGCAAGGGACACTATAAACATTTTTGAACGGTGGTCTGTTGGTATACTGTCTTTAAGTCGGCTGTAAATATTGGAGAGTTTGTAGTGGGATTTGAAAGCAAGTCTGAGGTTTGGATAGAAGGATTTTAATGATTTTTTAATTTTTTCTGAAAGAGAGGGAATGTAAGGTACGGATCTATATAAGGGAGTTGATGATGATGATGGAGTAGAAAGAGAGGTTAATTGAGGTTGAGACTGATTCCTGTAGTTATTTATAAGTTTGTTTATGATCACGGTAGGGAAGTTATTGGCCAGGAGAATTGTCTTTATGCGGTTAATGTTGATGTCGTGGAAACGAGGATCGGAAAGGAAAAGGCTTCGGTGTATAAGATTTTTAGCAACGTTAATTTTTTGATGATGGGGATGTTGGGAATAAAAGTTTAATAGTCTGCCAGAGTAAGTCGGTTTCGTGTACCAGTCAGTGGATATTGTGTTGTTAGGGTTTCTAATGATGCCAATATTGTCCTTAACGATTTACTAAATTTGATAATCCCTCAGTTTCCTGAGGATATTATTCTTATTAAAAAATACGTAGACGACCTCCTCCTTGTTCTTAACCCCGACAAAATACTGACATACTTTTAGCCTTTAACTCTTACCACCCCCGCCTACTTTTACCGCTGAATCCGAAACTAACAATTCCCTTCCATTTCTTGACCTCCTCATCATTAGAAACCCTAACAACACACTTTCACATTTCACTCTTCTTATTTAAGTTTATGATATCTGTAGATTTCTCTCTCTATTAACAGGTACTTTCCGTCTTGTTATGGGACTTTGCCTTCACCTTAAAATGCTTTGTAATTTTTAAAATTTAAGTATGTAATTCATTGTGCAATAAAATCAGAATTTTATTTTCATTGAAATGTTTTTAAATGAAGATTTTTTAACTCCTAGGATATTACTTGAATGTCCTTTATTTGGCCTTACTATAAACTCATAACTAAATATTTAATACTATTTTTAGCATACTTTTGAAATATAATTATTTGCATTACCAGCTCAGAAGTTTGAAGTTAGTTTCAGCTTTAGTAAAAAATAAATTATTCCTAACATTTAAATGTTTATTCGACACATGCATAGCAATGAATAATAATAGTTTAATTCGATAGTGTAAATAATTCATATTGTATGTTGTAAAATATTTTACCATCTTAATGAAAACACAACTTGAAAATTAACCGAATATATCGATTTCTTTTATCCATTAGCTCTTAACCATTGTCAAGTATTTTAATTTTTAGTTCATGGAACTACCTGGAATTTCTTACCTGTTAAACTAACGGAAAATATATGATTCATAAATTGTTTAGCATAATTAGAATATTGCAAAATGGACTGCAACTTACTATTCAATAGTTTGGTAAAAAGAAGATATATGTGACATGGTGTAAGCAAATTCTTTAAAGAACTTTTAACTGAATAATTAATTGATATAGTATCAGTATGTGATCCTTTAACCACCTGATGTGATCCTTCCAATTTAGTTTGCTGTTTAAAATGAACCCCAAGAATCTAACGTTTGATTCGAAGTTCAGTTTCATGTCTCTGTATATTGATTCTGGAGTAGGAGTAGGTGTCCTACATTTTCCATTGTGTTTTTTTAATTGGAAATTGTTGGCCAGATTATGTTAACCATGAATTTAACTTTGTATTTTTTATTTATTGAAATTTACAACTGTGTTAGTAATTACATCAAGTAAATTAGCTGATAGTATATATAGATAACATACATGAAAAAATATGAAGGGAATATGTCCATTGGCAGCACTCCACTAGGTAATCTAAACTAGGTCTCTAAGCCATCTTCATTTCAGACCCCTCGGAGGATTGTCAGGAATGGATCAGGAAGCAAGGGTTGAAACTAGTGGGTTAAAGTGGGAGTAGAGTTTGTCATTGAAGGATTGATATCTCGTACGGGTCATATCAGCAACATATGAGACATTAAGGTCTTTATGGATGAGTTTGCTGTGACAAAGTGAGGAGCATTGAGGATTTTTCGAAGGATTTTGGATTGTAAGGTTTGAATATGGGAAGAAAATTTTATGGTTCAGTAGAGCCCCAAAGCTCAACTCCGTACGTCCAGATAGACCTTAGGATGCTGATATAGATGAGCCTTTTGTAGTTAAGAGCGTCTGTCCAGTATTGTTTAAGTAAACGAAAGCGGCGTGCAGTTTCTTGTCGTTCCAGTCTTGTGTGTGGAGGAATTTAACTTTAGCAAGCAAGTTTGCAGTGTTTTTTTCCATCCATCGTTTGTTTCTAAATAGTTATAATAAAGCCAGATCATCAACAAATAAAAACGTTCTTATTGGATTCTGATCATATGGGTAACATGGTTGATAGCGAGAGCGAAAAGTAGCCAACTAAAAAAACTTCCTTGAGGAATTCCGTTGTTCATTACTGCTGGAAGAGATAGGTTATAGCCTATTCTAGCTTGGAAGGTACTCAGTTATATTCCACCTAAGAATAATAGCCCAGAAAAATGAGCTCAAACAAGGCGTTGTAAAATTAAATTTCCTACATGTTTGATTTGTAACATGTCGTGAAATTTGGAACAGCTACTTAGCTACGGGGTCATCACTATAAGCGAAGAAAAAAGTAAGATGCTTCGCTTCAATTTTGGAGTGCAGTTTATTGTGGAATTCATAATGGCTAGTCTTTTAGATAACTAAGTTTCTAACTTGTTGTGTTCTAATATCTGACGAAAAGATAGTTGTTTAGTGAAGTGACCCCTTACTCAAGTGCTGACATCTCTGGTAGAACAAGGGAACTAAAGAAAACTAGATAAAACAGGACTCCCTATGCAAAACAGGTCTAATAAATCCGTGCTGTGCACATAGACAGTTTTTTTTCTTTTAAGTTTAATAATAAAATCATGCATAACTAATGATTTTTTCCCCCATTAAAAAATCCTAGGACCACCTGCGGATTTGAAACCGTGACCTTTGGCATTAGAGGTTGTTATGCTAACCACCCAGCTACAAGTGATCCCTACCGGACTGTCTCTGAGGAAGGAAGCGGTATGGAATTGAATTTAACTGTTGGACAGGATTTACGTCGAAGGGTGATGGTGACGTGTGTGCATTTGCATTCGTTCACCTTAATACGCTAGGAATTACACCAGTCTGCGACAAGGGAAAGGTGCCTATGGATATTTAGCGATGCTACTTCATGATCGGAATCAATTGATAAAATGGCTGTGTCATCAGCAAATGTTGCCAAGAAGGTATCGGGATCGGTAGGGATATCGATGGTGTAGAAGATGTCGAGGACGGGTCCCAAGACGCTGCCTTGAGGAACACCGGCCTCAATAGTATAATGTTTAGAAAATTCTGAACCACAGCGAACTCGGAAGGAGCTGTTTGATAAATAGGATCGGAGGATTAGGTATAAGGATTGAGGTAAATGGGTTTTGAGCTTAAAGAGCAATCCCGGGTACCAAACCCGGTCAAAAGCTTGAGCTAAGTCCAGAAAGGCACCCGAACAATACTCCTTGCACTCAAGAGCGGAGAAAATGTGGTCCACAATTCGGAGTCCTTGTTGAACTGTAGAATGTTGAAAACGAAATCCAAACTGATTTGAAGGAAAATTTTGAAATTTGGCTAGGATATGTTTTAGTAGGAACTTTTCGAAATTTTTTGAGAGGATTAGAAGTAGACTAATAGGTCTGTAAGATGACATGCTGTTGGAAGGTTTGCCTGGTTTTAGGAAAAGGATGATAGTTAAATGTTTCCATAAGAGAGGGAAATAGTTAGTGCGTAGGATGTAATGGCTTTCTGTGAAAGTTGTTTTAAGATTTGAGGAGTAAGGAGATCGTGTCCAGGGGATTTACGGAGAGGAAGTTTTTTAAGAAGATATTTGACCTCAGAAGGATTAACTGCTTCAGGAGATGGTATTGGTGAAGTAAGAACTCTTCAACTGTTGCAGTATGGATTGAATTGAACTCAGGGAGAGGAGTGAAAACTTTGGAAAGATACTGTGCAAATTCCTGGGCTTTATCCATGTCAGAAGCAGTCCAGGAACTGTCACGCAGGAAAGGATGGGGAATCGTGTGGGAATTTAGGATTCTCTTCGTTACGTTCCACAGGGAATTGTCACGAGTCGAGAGAGAGGAGAGGTTGTAATTGTAGAATTGGGAACGAAATATCGCCAACCCCCGCTTTAATTGTCTACAATAAAAGTTATAGGAGCGGCGATCTTCTGGGTGGCGGGTGCGTTGCCATAAGACTCGGCGTTCGTAGTTAATGAGGTCTGTCAGGTGTTGTGGTAAATGTCTTTTGTAAGGAATTATTCGGGGTTGTTGGGGAAAGGAGGCCGTCCAGGCAGCTTGTCAATTCGAAGTTTTAAAGGAATAGACATTCATCAAGGTCAGTTGGGGTTTTGAGAGACACTCTGAGTTCGATATCATTGGTGAGCATTTTGCGGAAGAGGTTCCACTTGATGGGGCCTCTGATGAATGACGGTGGAACAGGTTTCAGAATTGGTGTTAGGGATACATTTAGGACCAGTGGACTATGATGGGAGGATAGTTAGTTCATCAAGGAGAGTTACGGACAGGTTCAGGGAGCCTAATCCGCTGAGGATGAAGAAGTCGAGGATGTCTGGATTACGGTTAGGATATGTTGGCCAGTTGGTAGGGGAATCGGAAGGTAGGAGATTATGGCGTCTGGAGTTGAGTGCAGACTGCAATGTCCGTCCTCGAGTATTTGTGGTTCTGGAACCCCATTGTTGGTGCTTAACGTTTAGGTCTGCACCCAGAATAAAGTGATTTCCCAATGAGTTGAGGTAGGATCCAAATCGGGTAATAGAAATAGAATGTTTAGGAGAGCAGTATGCTGATGCGATGACGAGTGGAAACGAAAATATCTTGATTGTAATGGAGGTGTCTTGTTGGAAATCGTGGGCGAGAAGTGGGTGTAAATGATGGGAGAGGGATCGGTGGACAATGACAGCAGTCCCGGCATTTTTAACGACAGTTTATAACTCACCGAACAAACTAAAAGTTATTTGCAAAAAGATATTCACCTAGGTTCGGGATTAGGGATAGGTTTGGGGTTAGGAGGAAGGCAGTTTTTCAGTTTCAAATTTCTCCTCGAGAACCAGCCCTGGCTTCCTTTCTTGTCCGTAAGTCCGGACTTTTTTTACCAGAATGTTAGTGATAGCCGTGTGACCTACTCATTAATCTATTTAGCCTCATCTCGTTTTCGCCACTGAGCCCTCCATATACTAATCATCCATAATCAAAGTGTTGGCTACCGGTACTTCTAGAAAAGAGTCACGGAAACGTGGGAGTTGTTTATCAATTTAGATGGATTTTCTGGTAATTTGGGAAATATGGTTACTCCACGTTAAGTTTAATCAAAGAAAATGCTATGTACACAATCATACACAAGAATCGCTCAGAAAATTATATAATAACTTACCTAAAAGACTTTACTTTACTTTACATTCCTTTTATTTTATTTTTTCGTAATATAACTATCAAAATCTTGTTTGTATTTGATGCATCTTTCTTAAATGTTTGTATTTTTAATTAAGGACTGAAATAAACCCAGTGATTGAAGGACAAATGTTACTAAATAAAATCTCAATTAGTAAACATGCAATCTTAAACATGTTTGATTCATTCTAAAAATTTCAAAATTATTATTAAAATAAAAAGGTATATAGTTAAGTAAAGAATATTCAATCAGAGAGAATAAAACATCAGATATGCGTTTGGGTATAGAAAAGATTCAAGATTGGAAGAGTGCCTTCCGAAACAAAATACTTAGTTTGCCTCTTAATTGGAAATGAGTAAAAGACAAACAAATCTGGTGCGGGCAACACACGACTTTCACTTACTTCCGTTTTTAGAATCAATTAAAGAATTTTCAATTACAGTTAGAGATAAAAATGAGTAAAATCATTAAAGAATTAATTAAATGGAATATCCATAGAAACATGTGTTTTATTGAAAAATCTACTTTATTATTATCTAAAATAATCAATTAGTTTTATCGGCTTTTCATCACTCTCTACTAACTTTTAAAAGCTTGTGTATGAGATAATATTTTATCTAAAATCTCAAGCTTTCCAACGGCATATCATACATGTATATTACTGTTCTTATGTTCAAAAACAAAAAATTGCATAAAAAAATATATTTTTTCAGTTTTATCCTTTAGTTTAATATCCAATTCATTCAATTTATATATTTACCTGTTCTTAATCAGTGGTAAATAGATAATATAGTTATTTTTATAGAATCGACAAAATTAAAGGTACTTTAGAAAAAGAAAATTTAAAATATTGGCATTTAGCCCTGTCAAACCATTTTAACCCGAATAAAACCTAAATGATATTAAAGCCCATTAAATTTTCATAGATATAGCGAGTTTAATCAAAATCGTCGTAACTGTTTGCGAGAAATAGTTTAAAGTGGCTCTTCTGGTAAGCTCATTTTGATGAAAAAGTTTCTATAACACCTCGGGCGTATATTTGTCTTAAATATGAAATTTCAGTTTCATAGGACTTACCGTTTCCGCCCGGGTGTTACCACACACACACACAACACACACACACACACACACACACACACACACACACACTACACACACACTCACACACACACTCCCACACACCACACATACATATACAGACACACACACACACAGACCTTTTTGTGGAAATTGGTTATTTGGACACAGGGGACCCTAAAATGTGTATTTCCGTTGAAAACTGGAATTAGAAAATTTTCACGATCGCAATACTTTCCCTTACTATATATAGTAAGTAAAAGTAAAAATATGAAAAGGAAAAAAAAACTGAAGCCTCTTCCCATGAACAAATAAAAAAACCTGTCAGGGATATTATTAAAAAAAAATTAATTATTACCTAACTTAATATTGTACATAAGTATCTAAGAATTATTTATGAAGCCAATTAGTATAAGAGGAAAACAAATTAAATCAATAAATAAGGATTCACAATTTTTTAATATTTTTAAAAACAACTCCCATAAAAAAGAACTTTCTTTCTATCAAATAATTAGTTGGATTCCATGTCTTCCAAAAACAGTTTTTTTTTTCAATAAACTTTAGCGAGTCAACGTTTCGGGGAGCTCCCCCATCATCAGGACTCACTATAATATATCAATAATTAATAACTAACATCAAAAGATAACTATTTTATATAATAATTAAAAAACATTATCAAACATTCACATAACAATGTTGCATAAAAATTATAGGTATTTACCTGAGTTGTTAAAAAGTTAAAATTTCCATTTTTTATTAAAAATGTTGTCAATAATTTATGTTAAAATTATTTTTATTTTTAAATAACCAACAAGGAACAACAACCATCTAAACTCACATTTTCTTTAACCTTATTGATTAGGGTCATCCTATTTTTTTTTCTGTAATTGAAATCATCATAAAGTTTTTGAAATAATCTCAATATTTTAGCAATTTTCTGTAACACGAAAAGAGATCAAAACAAATTAATAGGTTTAATTTTTTTAATGGGGCATATTGGTAGCTACTCATTGAGAAGGCTTTGGCCCACCATGCGCTATAGCGTAACGTAGACAGATAGGTAATTTTTTCTTTATATTAGAGAAAATATAAAAAGTAAAATGAATACATTGCAAAATTGAAATTTCAAGATTTTTTTTTTCTACAACATATTAAAGGAAGGCCGACGGTCATGAAGGTGATTAGTGATGACGGAGGTGATTAGGCCTGGATTACGCTCAGCTGCTAGATTTTTCACCAGTAGTTGGGTACCTATTTTAAAGAGACTGAGTGTGCCTCATGAAGTTCTTCGTACCCCATGGCGGGGGATCGAACGCAGGACTCGGAGAACAGTAGAATATTTCTGTATAAACTAGATCCACGCCCCTGATATTTTAGAGATAAATAATATGAGATGGTAAGTTTACTACAATCATTTACTATTTAGGGGACGGGAGGGCAAGTGGGTTAACTTATGTCGCTGTGAACGCGCGTTGCCCAGCAATCAATGATGACAGGAAATATAGCATTAAGTAAATTCGAGTTCGTGACTCAGTGCCAGACGACTTTTATCTCAACATTTATCCCCTCCCCCCTCCTGGCCCGAGAAATCCCCTTATAGCCTTCAAAACCTAGCTAAGGGTAATTGAAAAAAAAAAAAATATATAAAAAATAATATAATATATATATATTTATAATATATATATATATATATATATATATATTTACAATTTAAAGAAAAGAAAATACCCCCAATTATAATTTCAACTTTAAGACACGAAAACGAGCTCAATACTTGGGAGGACGTAAGAAATGAATAAAAACAAACTAATATTAAAGTTCAGATAACCAGAAAGAAAGTCTCCCTCTCAAGTAAAGTTATGAGAAGGGACTAATGATATTTTTTTTTAAGAAAATGGAAAACTAAAATGTTTTAAGAGATTTCATAAGAAACTTGAAATATACAGTTAGTTAAATAGAAGTATATTTTTTATTTTTAATTCATTTATTGAAATTTACAACTGTATGTACATACATCAAGTAAATAGGCTAAAATGATAATACACATGAAAAAAACATGAAGAGAAACTGCCCATTGGCAGCACTCTAGTAGAAGTATATAAATATAAATAGATTTTTTTTTGTGGGGGGGGGGGAATTTATGTTTCTTATTTTTTTTATCAGTATTTGAATATCCAATGAAGTAAAAAATATAGACTACACCCCACTATATCTGACGTATCCCCATATGTATCCCATAAACGACAAGAAACTGCCCGTAGATACCGATTACTACAACACTTACTAGACAAACGTTCAAAACTTCCAATTTATTACAAAAAGCTCATTTATGTTACCATCATCAGACCCATCTGGACATACGGAATCGAGCTTTGGGGCTCTACTAAAACATCTAATTCCTCTCGTATTGAATCCTTACAATCCAAAATCCTTCGCAAAATCCTAAATGCTCCTTATTTCGTTACGAATAAAATCATCCATAATGACCTAAATATCCCATTTGCCGCAGAACTAGCCCGAAACAGATACGCCTCTTTTCATTCCAAACTCCCAACCCACACGAATCCTCTTGTACGCAACTTATCATCCCATCTATTCCTGACAGCCCTCCGAGGCGATTGAAAAGAAATGGCCTCGAGACCTACTTTAATTAAATTGACTTTGAAGTGCTACCACTGGGTAGTTTCTTCGCAAGACATTATCACGTCCATAAGTGTAATTAGCCCATTTACTTGTTGTATATATTGTATGTACAGTTGTAAATATCAATAAAATATTTTAAAAAATAAAAAATACGTTTGCACTTTTCTTCTTAAGTTTTTTATCGAATTCGCTCTACTTGCATATTTACCCGTTATTTATCAATGCTAATAAGATGATGTTCCAAATTTTTTTAAATCTACATAATTAAAGGTACTTTAGAGGAAGAAAATTTAAATAATCGGCATTTAAGCCCTGTCAGACTATTATCATAATGAAACATAGATGATATTAAAGCCTATCAAATTTTACATTGATATAAATAGTATAATAAAAATCGTTAGAGCCGTTATTGACAAAATCTATAAATAGGTCCAAAATGTATAGTATAAAGTGGATCTCCCGGTGAGCTGATTCTGATGAAAAAGTTTCTGTAACACCTCAGGCGTATAGTTGTCTTAAATATGAAATTTTAGCTTCATAGGACTTTTCGTTTTCTCCAAAAAGGTCTATGTGTGTGTGTGTGGCAATTTCCGCCACACACACACATAGACCTTTTTGCGGGACTTGGTTATTTGGACTCAGGGGACCCTAAAACGTATATTTCCGATGAAAACAGGATTATACTCTATATTTCATATATAGGTAAGTGAAAGTAAAAATACATGCCGTTTCAAGTTTGATATATTCATTTATGAAAAAAAAAAAAGAATCTGCTTTTGTGAGACCTGAAGGTTAATATTTTGATTATTTAATAGTGAAAACAGTTTTTATAAATAAATAAAAAAAAGTTTATTGATATTTTTGGACTTGAAGTGTTGTATAGAACTGTTTAATTTGAAGTTATTGTTATAATAATTAAATTATTTTTGTGTAGGGCCAAATGATCCCGAAATGTTGGCAATGATAAACACTTTTATTTGAATACGTTTTCTATGAAAGTGTTTTTCTCTACTGGATATTCAACCTTATTATAGTTATCTCCTTTTACTTGGTAAGTCCCTGTTATAGTGTAAATGAAATAATTTTTTATGGAATTCAAAAATAAATAAGTATTTATAGTGATATGGTTAACATGAAGTAGATGTATTAAAAGTTTTAACACACCCTGAATGCTGCTATTCTTGTGATAGAGCCCTCCTCTTCAACCTTGTTTATACTGAAGTGAGTTTTTAAGCGAGAAGTAAGTATGGGGTTATCATAAGTAAACTGATAATAGCAACAGTGGTACTTCTTGCACGATACCTAGAACTCCATCTTGACAAACCTCATACTTGGAAACCTTATACAAGACTTAAACGACAAGAAACTGCTCGTAGATACCATTGAATACAACACTTACTTGACAAATGATCAAAACTCCCTATTTACTACAAAAAACTAATTTATATAACCATTCTTAGACCAATTCGGACATATGGCATTGAGATCTACTAAACCAACAAATTCCTCCCACATCTAATCCTTGCAATCGAAAATCCTAAATGCTCCTTATTTTGTTACTAATAAAATCATCCACAGATACCTCAATATCCCACTAGTTGCAGACTTAGCCTAAAATCGTTACACCTCCCTTAATTCCAAACTACCAGCCCACATACAGCCGCTTGTCCGTAACCTCTCATCTACACCTATTCCTGAAATCCTCCGATGCGTCTGAAAGACCGATGGCCTCGAAACCTGTTAATAAAATAAACGTTACCGTGTTACCTAAAAGAATGATTGAAGTGTTGCCACTAGGTAGCTTCTTCACAAGACTATTTCATGCATATATTTGTAATTTTAGTCCTTTTACTTGTTGTATATACAGTTGTAAAAACCGATAAATATATATATATAAATTTCTTTGAATATACCAAAAACATATAATATAAAAAAATATCTAATCCTTCGATTGTATCTCTATAGCCGCTCGTTCTGAGCTCGTAGTGGTTCAGGATTGTCAGGTTGCTCCCCCGATAGAAACCGGTGTATAACAATTTAATGTCCTGGATTCTATACTCTAGTTCGTATTAACAGTCGGTGTAAGGGTCTAAGCCAATAACAAGTACCTTGGTTGCCTTTTAGACAAAAAACTGACATGGCACCCACATACTTGACTCAAACGATAAGAGCTCAGTAAACGATACAGTCAGGCTATATAGAAAATACGGCCTACTCAACCACCGAGACGAACTCGACATACTCCTACATGACAATCACATACATATTGCATTAATAACTGAAACTCATTTCACTCAACGATCAAAATTTTACATACGTGACTACATCACTTATAGAAGAGACCATCCAGACCGACACTGCCCATGCCGGATCATGCATTCTTATCCATAAATCCCTTCCACATTCCCTTATTCCTACTACTCCATCTGACACTATACAATCTCTTCTGTAATCATTTTAACTAGTCCTTTCCATCTCACACTCTCAGCTGTATACTGTCCTCCCGGTAACACCATTTCCTATAGCCTTCTTAATTCTTTATTCCGATCTCTTGGGCCGCGCTTCATTGCTGGAGGTGATTACAACGCTAAACATCAACGATGGGGTTGTCGAACATCCAACTCCCGTGGTAGTATCCTTTCTAACGTCACAAACTCCAATTGTTATTCTATCCTTGCTCCTAGGAATCCCACATATTGGCCTACATCTCTCAAAAACACCCTGATATCCTGGATATATTTGTTACCTCTCAGATCCCTACTTCCCAAGCCGAAATCTAATACCTGAATGACCTTTCATCTGACCACAGTCCTGTTCTGCTTTCTTTGCATTCAAACGTTGTTCCTAAACCCTCTCCTCCTACATTAATTACAGGGCGTGTAAACTGGGACCAATTTCGATATGACATGGAAAATAAACTAGACTTAAAACTTCCACTAAAGACAAAACAAGATATCGACCTAGCCCTAGAAAAACTTACTGACTCAATATGTAGCACCATAATAGACAACACATCAAACACCAAACCTAATAAACCTCAGAAAAGTAACCTACCACAGCACATTCAGATCTTATTAAGAGAAAAGCGCGCAGCAAGATCAAAGTGGCACAGGACCAGATACACAACAGACAAAACTTATTACACCCAACTGACTTACAAACTAAAATCAGAACTACAAAAAAACAAAATTTATAAAACTTGACGGAAAATCTTACGATTTCTGACAAATCACTATGAACGACTACTAAAAAAATCCTCAAGTTTAAAGATTTCAACCATCCACTCCTTAATGAAACCCGAATCTGGACTCGATCTGACGAAAAAAAATCCCAGATATTTGCTGAGCACCTCTCTAAAATATACAATCCTCATCCTGAAATACTCAATCCCAACCATGTTGAATGTATTGAAACAGAACTCGATATTCCTCTACAAATGAACCTACCACCTAAATCATTTCATCCTGCAGAAATAGCCAATATCGTTGACAGATTACCTTCCCGCAAAGCTCCTGGACATGACCTAGTTACTTCCCATATAATGAAACAGCTTCCTCTAAAATCCATCCTTTTTCTTACCTACATATATAATGCTATCCTCCGTACCACATATTTTCCCGACTCCTGGAAACTATCTATTGTTAAGATGATAGTCAAACCCCAAAAGCCGCTCGAACATCCATCCTCTTACCGTCCAATTTCTCTATTACCTATTATGGGTAAAATCCTTGAAAAACTTCTCCTGAATCGAATATATCCCATCCTTGATTCTAATCATATCATCCCTGATCATCAGTTCGGATTCCAAACATCCCACTCTACTATCCAGCAATGTCATCGTGTGGTGGACGTTGTCTCTTCTGCTTTGGAGCGCGGGTTGTACTGCACGGAAGCCTTTCTCGATGTAGAACAAGCCTTTGATAAAGTCTGGCTTATACAGCTGATATCCCATCCCATCCAAACACTTTACTTTCTACCTAAGCGTGTTATCAGTTCATAAAGATCCATTTGTTGCCTCAAATACCCTTCAAGCCCACATCAAAGACCTAGAAGTATGGTGTCAGAACTGGAAAATAAAAATAAATTCCAACAAATCCCATCAAATAATCTTTACCCTTCGTCGTAAACCTTTGACTTTCTGCCCTACAGTATCCTTTAATAACACTCGACTAGCTCCTGTTGAAAAGATCCGATACTTAGGACTTCTTCTTGACAAACGCCTAACTTGGAATCCACATACACGACTAAAACGACAAGAAACTGCTCGCCGCTTTAGGCTGCTTCAACACTTACTAGACAAACGGTCAAACCTTCCTCTGAACTACAAAAGGCTCATCTGCATGACTATTATAAGGCCAATCTGAACTTACGGAGTAGAGCTTTGGGGCTCAACTAAACCATCAAATTCTTCCCGCATCCAATCGTTACAATCCAAAATCCTTCGTAAAATCCTCAACGCGCCTTACTTTGTCAGAATAAACTTATCTATAAAGACCTTAATGTTCCCTTTTGTTACTGATTCGGCCCGGACCAGGTATTAATCCTTTCATGACAAACTTCATTCGCACTCTAACCCACTAGTTTCAATTCTTTCTTCCTCATCAATTCCGGATAATCCTCCGAGGCGCCTGAAAAGGAAATTTCCCCGGAACCTTCTAGTTTAGAATATTTTTAGAGTGCTTCCAATGTGGAAGCTTCTCTACATGTATATCAAGTCATTGTATTATATAACACATCACATTCACTTGATGTATTTCAGTTAATACACTTGTAAATACCAATAAAATGGTTAAAAAGAAAAAAAAAATTAGCTGTACCTCTTAAATTCGACTTCTTACGAACAAATTACTATGGACACTATTGCTAAGAGATATTTTACGAATCCATCAAGCTGCTTAAAAACTGATTGAGACTTGTCATTGAGGAGCTATAGCCGTTCAAGTGAAAAACTGACCAACTAGCCCCGCCCTAGCCCACTCGGTTGGTGATATGAGGGCTTCTGCGGAAAGCAGTAATAGGTTATGTATTATGTTTCGAAAACCAATTGGATCTCAACCATTAAATTTTATCCTATAGTACTTACCAAGTAGAGGTATAATCTGTGCAAGTTTCATCAGTTTTAATTTATCCCCTTTCACGATTTCCCGCTTTTAATTTTGCTGAACTTGGCAATAACCCGTATTTGAAAAATTATATAGAAAATAAGGACGATACTCATACGATGAAAATTTCTAGAGTAGTGTAATGATAAGACTATAAAAAAAATAAAAGAAAGAAAAGTAAAGTGTGAACCTTCTTTCAAACCTTTCTTGTTATAGAGCCCAAAATAAAATCGGTTGTAGTAAATTTTCGTGAATGTTTTTAACCAGTGTTGGCTACTTAGGTAATGTGCTTTTATTCTGGATTTATTAGTACTTACATAGTTCTAGTCACCGATTTTTAATTTTTACTCATTATTGATATTTTTATTATTTTTTTTATTTAACTTTCGTATAAACAATATTTTTCATTTATTTCTCTAAAAAACAAGATGTAATACTATTGTTCCTTGAAACATTTCAGCCCTGATGAAGACTCTCAATATGCATCGAAATTCTAACTTACTCGAAAAGACTAATTCTGTATAACATTCGAAACTGAACTAGCCCATTTTTGTAAAAAAACAACAAAATAAACAATCAAAATAAAATATTGTAAATGTAAAACTACCTATATTCCATTGCCCGCTCCATCTTTAAACCTCTCCATGTTTCCCCACTCCTCCATTCTCCACGCCCACCTAACTATGGCCGTCTTTTTTTTTCCTCTAATTCATTAATTTCCTCCGTTTCCACCTCGTATTCCGCAGCTTTGTCATATTTTTTTAATATTTTCAACTTTTACTATTTTCCTTTACTTGTTTCTTTTTTGTTCCTCCAAAAAAAATATTGTTTTCCCCGCCTTAACTAATTCATGGACCAGTATCGAGAAACTCATCCAACGACAAATCTATCAAGCACTAACCCAAATAGATTTGAGCCTACATAATATAAAACCCGTCCCTTCCAACAGAAATACAGAACTCATTTTTTAAAATGTACTAATAACTCTGATGTTCTGTTCACTAATGCTTCTAAAATGGAAGATAGCGTTGGCTGTGCTGTCTACAATAAAGATAAACAACACATGTATAAGCTGCCTAAAGGGAGCTCCGTCTTCACAGGAGATACTGAGTGCTCTAAAATATATAGCCCTCCTAAACACATTCTTGGATTATTGTGCCAGACTCTTAGATTGTGCTGGCTACAATCGACAGCCAATCACCAGGAACGCGATAATCCGGGAAATGATTAACGAGAGTTAGAAAATAAAACTCAGACATACACATGTTGTGTTGCTATGGGTACCAGCTTATCGAGGAATTCCGGGCAATGAAAAAGCTGACCAAGCAGCAGAAAAATGGCCAGAATAGGAGTGCTCCAATCGATAAAAGGGTTGCAAGCGGATTGGACGGAAAAGAGGTCAAACGAAGTTAGGAGCAGTCAAATCTGATTGCAGCAAATGGGGAAACTAGCTGCAGAAAGTCTAGGAGGGAAAAAATCATACTGTGCAGATTGAGAATGGACATTGCAAATTTACCCATAAATACCTCCTAAAACGGCAGGGTGCACCCACTTGCACAAAATGTGAAAACGTCATACAGGCTGTGAAACATTTGTTAATAGAATGCCAAAAATACGAGAACTTAAAAGAAAATATTGGATTGCCACTCTCACTGAATAAAATACTCTGCGACGAAAAAAAAACAGATATCCATGTTGTTAGACTATTTACAGATTGTAGGGTACTACAACAGGGGTATAATTTAATATGATGACGCCAATGACTCTGTAGGGTAAAGGCGGATAACAAATAAAGAAAAAAAAATTAAAAATCGATTCCATAATCAGAAACAATTTCAAAAAATACGACCACATACCGATTACAAGATTATTATCAATTCCACTAAGGTACCATGGTATAATCACATTAATAGAAAAATATTGGCATGTATAGTCGACTGTAGAAGCTATTATAGGGAATAATCAGGAGTCAGCTTTTCTAATATTAATTTGCCGAGTTTAGCTTAGCTTATGATCTAATCATCAGAGCATTACTGAGCCATGTCCAAGCATGAACTGTGTTTGATAAACTGTGAGTTTATGCTTGGACATGGCTCAGTAATGCCCTAATGATGGCTCACAAGCTTGAGCCGAAACGTCGGTCAAATTAAAAATATATAGAAAAAGACCGACTCCTGATCTTCTCACCTATATTAATAGAAAAACAGATCTGTCAAAAATAAAAGAAATCTACCAAATGTTTCCTATTTAAATAAAATCCCTAACCTCAGCTCAAAAAACAAACTCGTTCTCTATAAAAAACTTCGATTACTTATGCTATAACTACTTAATATATTTGTGGGGTTCCACTTGCTAAGAATAAAAATATCGAATAATTGTTTTTTGTTTTATAATTATTAAAGTTTTTTTTATTGAAAAATGAGAAAATGAAGTCAGGAAGCCACTGGTTATTACTCTAGGGAAGGAATGCTCTGTGAAGTTAGTTCTAAATTCCATTAAATTAAGGAAGTTATAAATTTCATGAAAGGTTCGCTAGATCAATATAGGTATCTTAAATATTAAGATAAAAATAACGCAATTTTGTTGAGCATATTTATATATTTATGAAAGGTTTACAATACTTTAATTTGATTTGTAGGCACATTATTAGAATACAATACATTTGTGATACACAATATTTATGATATAGATTACACATTAATATTTTTCCATATTTGACAAGAGAAAAAAGGAAAGCTATGAATGATTACATAGTCCTTAAAAACAGAATCAGTAATAATTACAAGTTACAAAATATCAAATAAACTGAAGCTATATTAGTACGAAATCGGCAATATTGTAATAAAATAAAGTGATTATTACAAAGCGAATGCATCGATATCACATCTTATTTACAGATTTTACAGTAAAATACAAAAGTTATTTATGAATAAGTATAAAACGATTGTAAATATTTACACTGTCTCTTGAAAAATTTCGCCTCTCAAGTATGTCCCTACGTCACCAAGAATTAATTGTAAAGCAGGTATAATCGTAGAAGATCACACATATCTTGAAACTCATTGCTGATGGCGTAGTCCATGGGAGAGAGGCCGAGGGAGGTTGTGACGTCAGGCCGCGCACCAGCCTCCAAGAGGATGAAGACCGAATCGTAATGGCCACCCTGGACCGCGAAGTGGAGTGCAGTCCGCCCGGTGTTGTTCTGCCGCTCCAAATCCGCGCCGTGGGACAGGAGGCACTCGATCGTTTCGTCCCAGCCGTATTTGGCCGCCATGTGGAGCGGAGTGCAGCGGGAGGCGGAAGTCCTGTTGGGGCTGGCGCCCATCTCCAGCAAGGCCTCCACCACTTCCGTCCTTCCGTCCCGGGCTGCCAATAGTATCAGGTCTTCATTCGTTACGTCAGCATCCGATTCCCGCAGCTCCCGGAAGTACTGCATCACGATACCCATTCTACCTAAATTCCCTTGCGAACTCTAAAAGTGAAAAATGGATCAGTGATAGTTAGAGCAATATATTTTCATAATGACCGTTCTGTGTTTTGATAACTTACTCTTGGATCATAGAGCCGCATTCTTCTTCTCTGCAATACAGTCTGTCTTGAAGATCTCGGGGAAGTCGTGGAATCAGGAGAATGTTTTGGCGGAGGCTGTGAATTAACAAAAATAAGATGTGTTACTAAAATGGCTATGCTCTACATTATTTTAAAAAATTTAAAATTTTATGTAATTAATCAAGTGAATTACCATTATGACAGAAGGTCTTTCTGGAGTGCTATCAGGAGAAACTGGCAGAGGGCGTGCCTCATTTTGGTTCTTCAATAAACATAGAAAATGAAGATTAATAAAATTCATAATGTTAAAGACTGAATAATAACAAAAATTCACAATAAAAATTATATTCTGCCTTACCATGTCCTCTCGATCTGGAACCACCGCCGCCGCATCTCCACTTGATGAAGGCTCTTCGTAGCCCTGGAAAAAAAAAATCGCGTTATTGTTAACTGTATGTTCCAATGTTAATTTCTTCTGTCAGGATATAAAATATATATGTAGCTTACCTCATCTTCGTATTTGATTTCAGGACTATTTTCGACACCCTGCTCCTGAATAGCGTAGTCGTTTTCAACTTGATCCATGTTAAGTGATAGAATCTAAAAAAATAATACACGTGGTTTTATAATAATTCATTATTTTTAGAATTATAAGATATTTAATTAATATTTTTTTTATATCACTAACAGCTCCTTTTAATGTTTGTTTTAACATTCCTAGTAGTACAGAAAAATTTAGAATTAAAACAAAACACTAAAAATCTAAAATATGGCACACATTTTTTCCCGTGTCAAGTTTTGTATAAGAAATGGGAGATAACATTTTTTTTTTACTTTATTTACAATTTATCAAAAAGTGTGATGTTTATTTTAAAAAATGAAAAATTTGGAATACATGGCATAGATAATATACATGGATTTTTCACAGTAAGTTTAAAATTACTTCAAATATCATGATATTTAAGCGTTCAAGGGCGACAGTCTCTATGAATTTGATTTTATTATTATTTTTAATTGTTTTTCGTGCAATTTTTATTCTATAATGAGAACTAACTACACAGTAATTAACCGTTGCTGAAAGTCATTTTTAAGTTTAGCATAAAAATTAGTAGATGAAGAAACCTGTTAAGTTTTTATTTAGGAGAACAGATTTAATTGGGTAAACAAAAGTTACAAAATCCACCCATTGAGATATTCATATTTCGTTTTATTTCCTTTTTGGCATATTTCTTTAAATTTGTCGCATAAATTATTTTATTTTTGTCGCACGGAAAATTATCCAATCATTAACATAATCTACCAGGCACACTTAGAATTAAAATAGAAACAGGATAATGCAACCGGACTTTCAAAATCTATAATTTTATCCTTTTTTTTATCCATCATCTAAAAACTTATCTACTTTGGAGAGAATATATTATATAATTATAATATAAAAATGTGGTATTAAAATTTTAATAAAAATAAGTACGTGCCAAAAATCAGTTATTTAAAAAACCTTTTTTTTTTTTAAATCGAAAACCAACTTTTCGTTACTGCTTTTTTGATGTGAGATAGTTATTTCTATAATTTTTGTAAAATAAAATACATTAAGGCCCATTCAGTTGCACTTTTCTATAATAATGGAAATATAGATATATCGCGTCCTTGATTTTTATATAAAAAAACAAAACACAAAACAGACAGTTATATAAGAACAACATTATAATAATAAAAACATTTCTAACTCTCCACTCAATGGCTGAGGTTTCTCAAATTTAATTTAGAATGTGATTCGTGTAGCAAACATTTATATCAGCAATTATTTAAAAAATATAAATTAGTTACATAATTCGCTGTTTGTAAGAAAAATATATTTGAAAAAAAATGTTATTTAACAAAGTTGTATAACGTAACTGTTAGTAACACAAGGAGCATAAACTAAAGTAATTGTTGTATATTATAATTTATTTTACTGTATTATTAAATAAAGTACAGTTTTAAAAAATCTATAATAAGAATGGCAACTATTTCTTTTATCAATTTTAAGTTTATTTAAATTTTCGAAAATCTATTATTACAAATGAAATATTAGAATTAGACTTATTTATTTTGTTTTTAAATTATAAATCGAAAAGTTCAAAATAGTATTTTGTTACTTTTTTTCTGAATTAATTTAACTTTTTTTTTCTATTAGATATTAAATAAAAAAATAAGTAAATTTTAAAGTGTTAGTTATTTTTAAAAATATCACTAAATAATTAAATTAATTTAGGGTTTTAGCTTTTTTTTTTTTTTTTTTTTTTTACAAGGAAAAACATGAATACGAACTAACTACCAAATAAAAGTCGTGTTTTGCGCACTAGTCAAAAAAAAAAAATAATAAATAATACCGACATGGATAAAGATAAGCTACTAACATAGAACATTTACTAACCTGGAACTCAGCAAGGCAGGTACTTCCACAAGGAACTCACTGGGTTTAACTGTGGCCAAAATTGGGGTTGCAGAGTCTTATATCCATTGGGTCAAAGGAGTGGGGTAAGGATTTAGTCTCGACCAATCAGGTATGGTTACCCCAATAAAATAAGAAAAACAATATTTAACTTTTTTTTTTTTTTAAACCTCATGTTTATTGATGATATTGTACAAGGGTATTAGATTAGCTATAATAATTCTATATTTTTTTTATAACGTGCTATATTATAGGTAAGTTGTTGCTATATTCTTTCCTTTTGTTGTCTCATCTTTCATATCAGGTGTCGTCTTTTAAATTTCCCCTTAGGATTGCATTAATACGCAAAAAATTCGAAATAATGTATAATCATTTTTAATAGTCCTAAATAAAAGTAATCCGTGTTAGAACCATCGCAGGTGGAGAGCTTAACTTTTGCAGCCGAAAACCTTGTATTTTCGACTTTTTACATATCTCAAATATAACTCGAAAACCTCTGCAGTGCCTCCTACAGAAAATATCATTCTTTCCAAAAAAAAAAAAGAAAAAAAAAAAAAGAGCTTTAATCTTCCCTGGTAAGCTGTGCCATATGTTATAGGACGTCTAAGAATTAAATTGAATACTCAAGTTAGGCCTGATAGTACTTCTTGATATGTTTTAATCAACAGAGTCCCAAATTTTCTTGATTTTATATATAATATGCTTTATATGACGCTCAACATAGTTTGAAAAAGTATGAGATAATTGATGTTGGATAAATAAAAATAGGTTTTTGCACAGCATTATATTTACATTGGGTAGGTATCTAAAGTTAGATTGCATTTAAGTTAATATATATATACATCGGAGAAGAGATTTAGCGACTCATCAGGAGAAACACAATTTCTTCTCTTAAGGTTATGATTAAAGGAAAAGAGGGATATTTTCTGCAATGTTCCAGGTTTTAAAAGGATAATGGGTCTTGTATGGGATGAAGTAAAGGGGTATCTCGTCCATTTGTCTCGTTCACATCGCACTCGGAGACTTTATCGGTTGAGACACAAGAATTTTATTTTACAGACAAGGGAAATACTATGCCAAATAATCACGACTTAAAATCTTATGCATCAGTATTATTACAGTATTATAACTAAAAACATCACATAGTCTCCTATAATCAAGATGTGGCGGGGCAGATGGACAAGATCCCACTATCCCATAGAAGACACTTCATCATGGGCTTAAATGCCGATATTTCAAAATTTCTCCTTCTAAAGTACCTTTAATTTTGTATTTTTTTTTTGAAAATGGCTTATCATTGCTAAAAAACTGCTAAGTATTTAAGTCAAGTGCGAAAAGGAAAAGTACCAAACTGAAATTTCATAATTAAGACAATTTAATGCCCGAGGTGTTAGCAAACGGGTAAATACATAAGTTGAACAAATTTGATACCCAGCAAAGAGAAGAAAATAGAAAAATTATATTTTGATTGCTATTTTTGTGTTCTTGAACAAAAGAACAGAAATATAGATGTTTAATATACCAATGGAAAGCTTAGGACTTCAGAAAAAATATTATCTTATACGAAAATTGTAAAGGGGGAAAAGGGATTAACTGACTGATTATTATAGATTATTTAATAAAAATAAAACAAAATGTTGAAACTACTCAATTGTTTCATTCACCGACCGCCACCCGGACTAATTCCTTTCAGTATTTAAAAAAATGTGTTTTATATTTTTTTATCGAAACTAAATGTAATTAATTCTTTATCCTTTTTTCCTTCACTTATATCATCTTTTTCTGTATTTAAAAATTCGAAAAGTGATATTAAGAGCGAAAGTTACTTATATAAAAACATTTATCATTTTTAAACACAATACTGGTTTGTTTTGTTGTTTTTTTTTATGCAGATTTTTTGAATTTTAGATAACAAAATAAAAATATTTTGAATTGAATTTTTGACTAGGGGTGTAGCCTATTAACAATTTAGGCCCAGTTCTTTAGTGC